>VXAU01005701.1:846174-1005743 GCA_013399695.1 Formicarius rufipectus | reverse complement strand
GAGGGGCCCGGCCCCTCTGCCTGCCCGCCGGCTCCGGGAGAGGGACCCCATCCTCCTGTCACTCCCTCGCGGCTCCGGGAGAGGAGCCCCCTCCTCCTGTCCCTCCCGTCTCAGGGAGAGGGGCCCCATCCTCCTGTCCCTCCCGTCTCAGGGAGAGGGGCCCATCCTCCTGTCCCTCCCGCTGGCTATCGCCGTCCCCCCGGTCCCCGCTCTGTCCCGTTGTCCCCACACGCTCGGAACTTCCTCCGGGGCTCCCAAAGTCGGGGTGAGCCAGAGGTGAGTCCCCCGAAAATGCCCCCCCACAAAGCCCCCGAAAAACCTCGCTGAGCTGCCCTTGTCTGTGGAGGAGACAGGAGATCTGCGGGGCACGGCCCCCACACTCAGCCTTTGCCCGGGTGTGCCCCCAGCCCGGGCTGCTGGAGGGGACAGTCAGCACCGGCGCCGGGATAAGGCTCTGCTGGAGCTGTCAGAAACCCCCAGCGCAGACCATTGAACAGCCTCTTTCTGTTCGCGACAAACCCCTTCCTCTTTAGAGACACCATCTGCACTAAACATCCCCACCTGCGAAATGACCCACGCTGGCTGGAAGAGATCCTGAGAACAAACTCTGTTTAAGATCGATGCGATTCTCCCGTGACACTCTCCCTGGCAGTCCTTTCTCTGCACTCAGGACTGTATGCTTAGCTGAATCGTCTATTAATATTAATAGCTATTAATACAGTCAGTCGCATTTGACTTACAGTATCTTCCCAGAGCTCACTTTAAGTCAGGAAGGTCATAAGTTGTAGAATTTTGTATTTCCCCCCAGTTTAATATCTACCTAGTGTGGTTATGGAGGTCGCAGAGTGAAAGCTAAACAAACTGTCCCTAAGAAATCTTTTTCTAAGACAAAAAATTAAATTACTTTAAGAAACAAAGGAAACCTTCCACAAGAGTGTCAGTGAGTGCAGTTTTCCTCATACACATTCTGTTTATTAAGAAGGAATTAAAATCAGTTGACCATGTTTTTAATGAGGTTTCAGTCAAGTGGCAATAAAAACGAGCTATTATGCTTGCTGTAGTGAAGGTAGTGATGCAAGGTTTTAAGGAGAAAAGGTCTGGACTGGATTTATCCCTCCCTCCTCTCTCCTGGTTGCTATAGATATAGACCGTTTCTCCTAATCTGCTGAAGAGAAAGCTTGCATAAAAATACTGAAAGTAATAGCTGCAATTTTAACCTTTAATAAAGCAATAGCCTATGCATTGTGCTTTCCAGCTAGCCAGGTTTTGCTTCTCTCTCCCTAAACATGAGCTGCAAATCAGTCCTGGGTCACAGGATATTTTTCAGCTTGTAGCTGTGTTTGTCACTTCCCCGTGCTCCTGCCTCGGCGAGGATGCCCGCCTGCCTGCCAGTGCAAGCTGTCCTTGCGCGGAGGGGAAGGGGGGAAGAGCAGGCTTGATTTTACACTGCGAATCCAGTGGTCTGGGAGGTGACACTCAGAGGTATTTCAACAGCACCAAAACAAGCTGAGCCTTTCCGCTTCTTGCTGGGACAGGGACCTAGCTGATATCTCACAGATCTCTGTGAAAGATGGGAAAGGATTGATTGCATTTGACAAGACGCAGGAAAATGTTTGCATTGCTGGAAGTGAAACAGTTTTAGCTGTCTCTTCCATTAGAGATCCTTTGTTTCTTTTATTGACCACTGTTTCAGATCTCATTAATCTTGAGTTCTGTCTATTTATTATAATAGATTCTGTTCAATTTTAGAGTGCAATTTTTAGACACAATCAGGAGGTGCAACTGTAATTTTAAAGTCCTAGTTTGGGGGTTATTTCTGGTTATAAGTAGAAGATGCTCATTTGGTTTCTTTTTGTCCCACCTTCTTTAATTGAAAATGCAACATAGATGCATCGTCAAACCTCTATAATGCATGCTGGAAAATGCCTTAAAAGCCAAGTAATTATAGAAACATGTATTTATGATTTTTCTCTATTATTTCAGACATTCTTCCTAAAAGCTGTTTCAGAAGTTCATGACCTTCACCATTTTATAGGATCTCTCCATCCAATTTCATTATTTTTCCTTTTTTTATGGTCAACTTTTGTCTGCACTTTCCAATATAGTATCAATTTACAAATGGTGACCTATTTATTTTGTAGTATACTTACAAACTTGTTTAAGAAATTCGAAGATTTAAAGTTACAGTTAAATAAGATACAAAATTTGGAATTTTGCTGCTTCAGCCTATATAACTCATAAGGCTTTGTAGATTGTTTCTGTGTGGGAAGGTGTTTTTATAAGGTGCTATTATCAACAAAAGCACATATTCTTCAATTTCTTGACATTTATCCATCATCAGTCATCATTCTAGTATGATTTATAGTAGCATTTTAAATGTGAAGAAATGAGGAAGAGTACATCCTTTTTTCTCTCTTTTTCTTGCTTAGGATTGGGCCAGGAGAGAGATCCTTATCTTTTACAAAGAAAAACCCCTCAACTGAGTACATACTAGTATTAATTTATTTTTTTTTTTAATGGAACAATGGATCTAGAGTTTAACATTCTAAATAAATCTTTATTCGTTTTCTAGACACAGTCCATTGAAGATTATGGAACTTCTTTTTAAGTGTTTTACAACATAACAATCTGTGAGAAAATATATCCTTATCATGTTTTCTGAATTCCACAGATGTGGGTTATTCCATTCTTGTGTTGATGGTTGTGACATTAAGCAGTTCCTTCAGTAAAAACTACAGCTCCAACTATGGAAGTATTTTCATCGTATGGCTTTTGAAGTGGGTGATGGATTTGGAAAGTTGCAATACTGTTTTATTTTCATATAAGATCAACTGGGTGAGATAGAGGTCTTTGTAACAAAGTAAACTGTGAACATCTTAATCGTGTTCTTTTACTGGTACTAAACCACAATACTGTGCAGCAGAAGTTGTCCTCACAGGTATCAGGAAAGAGTAAGTGTGCTTGCTGCAGTGCCTTCACATTGACCTCTAATGTGTAAAATGATGCTTATAACCTTCAGCAAATATGATTTTGCAATATAATTTGATCTTTTGTGCTGTGTGCAATTCCATTTTTCAGTCTGCATTTTCTTTTTAAGAGTACATTGATATGCTGTGGACGTTTCTGGAAATATTTGTTCCATACACAATGTAAAAGTTCCTTCAAATTTGTATTCAGATAGTCATAATCAAAATTTTTGTGTGTCAGATGCCTGTGAGTTTAGTTTTTAACTAAATAACAAAAAGACCAGTCAGTCACATTTCAGCTTATAAACATGAAATATAAAGCTGTAGCTGTGAGTTCCTGACACATGCAGTGAGCAAACACAGTGTCTTACATTTCACCAGGGTTTCAATGTAATTGAGGATAGAAACTTTACTCAAAGGCTTTTAAAAAATGTTGCATGTTAACTGTAGTACTTTTACAAAGTGCCATGCACATGTTTAACTGGTAAAACAATATTTCAGAGATGAGTTAGGAACTCCAAGTGATTGGAGTTGACCAGAACTAAGAAACTGCAAGAGTAGGGACTTCATTTACCATTGGTGGAAAGCATTTCTCCAGTGTTGATTCTTAAATTTCAAGAGAATGAAATAAAGAGTAGGAGAGATGAAAAACAATAATTTGTTGGCTTTTCAGTCAGTGTTAGAAAACTATTTCTTCATTTAGTTCTAATTGGACAGATGTTACCATAACAAAATGAACATTCCTGTTGTTCTCAGCCATCATTGTCAGCTGTCTTGAAGATCCACGAGGACTGAAATTTTGCTTCTCGTAGCAATTCTGAGCCAAGTTGAAGCTCACCCAGGTTAATGTCAACCTACCCATGGACTTCAGTAGCATTTGGATCAAAATTCTGGTTGAGGCTTGTAGCAGACTGGCTGAGAAAGTAGGAGAGTCAGAGTGCTACCATCTGTTCCATGGGAAAAATTGCCTCACTTTCCAGTTAGATTAATTTGGAACTTCTCATAAGCACTCAGGTATTTCAGCACCATATTAGTTTGAGGTAATTATTGATGATGGAGTGTAATTTATGACACAATGCTAGAATTAAAAATAGCAGCAAAACAATTTAATTAAGACAAGACTATAGGCTCAAAACATGATGGATTCAGTGCAGGAAACTGTATTCTTCCCTTCATCAAAAATGTTTTTGCATATCCTACAAGTGTTTCTGAAGTGATCAGTTATGTTAGAGAGCAGCTTGAAAGTAGTTTGATATCAAGGCATGCCCATGTCCATCTGTTGGTTCCACTGAATTACAGCTAAGAACATACATTGTTTTTGGCATCATGCCATGACTCTTCTGTAATATCTTTTTTACAATCTAACTTGTTTTTGCTGAAAGTTTCAAGGGGACAGGAAGTGAATTATTTCTCTATCAGTCAAAGAAAACAACTGCAGGGTGCTCTAAAGGTTGTTCATAGGAAGGGATTTCTAGGGAGGTTTTTTTGGTTTTGGTTTTGTTTGTTTGTTTTTGTTTGTTTGTTTGTTTTTTCTTCTTCTTGTTTTTCTTCTTCTTGTCTTACTGTTTAGGAGAAAACAGAGAAGTTTTTGGCAAGGTAAGCTTATCTCTGCTTCCTACCTGAGTGTACCCCAACATTCATCTGTATTTGACGAAATCAAAGGGAATATTTCTACTTGTCTTCCTTATTTTTCCCCCCCCTTTTTTTTTTTTGCTGCCAATGAATAATACTAGTCCCAGAAACTTCACCGCACCATCATTATTCCATGACATCAGTCAGCCTACTGAGAGGAAATGACGCTATTCCTACTTGTTAGATCCTGGAATATTTGGGCAGTTCTACTAAAATAGCAGAAGGTGGTTAATGTGTACCTTGTTCCAGTGAACAGCTTACAGACATCAGTGTGGAGAGATTGCCACTGGTGAGAAAAGGGCACCTGCAGTCCCTGAAGGTGCTGGGTGGGGCTCACTGACAAACAACGAGCTGAGCTCTCCTGTGTCCATCAGATTTCCATGGCCTGGAAAGAGAACATAAGAACATGAGCTCAGATGTAGGTGGTTGCCATCAGACACGTGGATCCAAATCCATAAGAGCTGTGTAAGCCAAAGGGCAGTGTATGTTACAGCTTCCCAAGAATGATACATATTTTGGCCTCATCCCACTTACAGTGCAGCCTAAAATCAAGGCAAAATCTCTGCAGTTATTAATACAAGATCTGTATGCCCAGTGTCTTGCTAAAATCTGTGGTGTTGTTTACAGAAAGATTTAGGAGGACATTCAGTAATTGGAGGAAAGATCAATTTGGTTTTGGTCATAAAATTGGCAGAGGATGGAAAGTCTCCAAGAGGCAAAGTCCACTGCTAGCCTCCGTCACAGACAGGATGCTGAGCTGGGTGGCTGTTTGGTTAGGCTCAACATGGCCATTATTAATAAATCTAGGAAGGCAGTGAGTAATATTGTTCTTGATCAAACAGTTTTATGTTTGCAAATGAGGAGTAAGCAGGTGAAGATGCAGATTAAGTGTGTGTTTGGAGGGAAATGAGCATAACAGGAACAAAGGAATGGAGGCATGTTGAGAATATGGATGTTTAAAAGATGGAATGAGAAATTAAATCTTTAGTAGAAGTATAATTACTGGAACTGGGGATCAGAAATGGCCATTAGTGAGTTGTATGTGATCTGTAAATATGTAAATTTAAGATAAAATGGAGTTACTCTTTCTCTCCAAAGGGTCAGTCAAATCCTGCTGCAAAACTGAGATGTTGTTCAGTGGACCAGTTTGAGGCATGAGAAAATAAGGGAAGGTGACAAGAAGGAGAAGGAATTCTATTAACTCATTCATTCAGGTCAAAGCTGTGACAAAAAACAGAGTGAAGAAATGCACGTAGCCTGTGAGAAACTGCTCTGGGAATAGAAAGGATTTATTCTTCTTAATGTAAGGGGTGGTAATCATCTAACTAAATGTAATTAATTTAGCTAATCACTCTAGGTTCCTTTTAATCTGTTTCTAGTTTATAAATTTCCATTAATTTTACCCAACTGCACATATGTAACAAAAGTCAGATAAATGTCTTCTTGAGTGCAGCTATTGCTTTCTACTTACTGTTATCTTCATGCATTTCCCAGCCCAAAGTGAGTTTCTGTAAATATCTCCACGGTAGGTATTGCACCTTAGCCCTTCAAAAATCAGATGCTCAGGTTAAACCTGGGGCAGGTAAGCATGTTTGGAGACTGATTCACCTATCCTTCCCCACTGAGGTGACACCAGTGAGGTAGCTTAATCTGATGTTAAGTTGGTTGAAGGTCATCTACTAACCTACTTCATTACTACATCACTACCTTTAGAGATCTATAGGTCTTGCAAGTGAGCTGTTTAGGAAAGTTCTGTGAACAGTCAGGCAGGTTTGTCACATAAGGGGCTGAACCAAGTGAGGTGCCTGATGGATATTTGTGATCCTGGAAAGAAATTTCTCTGAGGAAATCACCCTCTGGTAATTGCAAACAAATGAAGGTGACCTCTGAATGAGACAGAGAAGAAATGGGCAGGACGGAATGAGCAAGCACAGGGATAAAAGCAGGCAAATTAGCAGGAGGCCTGCAGGCACAGCAGAGAAAAGGTAAGGGAGTCTCATACTGGACAGCTGAAAGAAGGGGACCATGAAGACAGGAGTTTTGGACAGTCAAGTGAAAGCATGAAGGGTACGGATGTTAATATGTATGTAGGATTAATGAGTTTTCCTTTGTGGGTTTTACTTGTGAGGGGCATGAAAGGGCTCTGTATCTACCTCAGACATTTCACTGTGTCAATGCGCTATAGCATTCTCAGTAAGGTTTGCCATTCAGGACACCTGTACTCATCAACTAGGGACCTTTTTCTGGAAAGATTAAAGTCACTTTATAGATTTTATTCCTTTCGAGAAGGAATTTTCTGAGAAGTAGCTTAGTAAATTACTGCATTACTGTGGGTTTTTTTTCCTATAATTTCTTTGAGCGGAACAAACTTAAATAGCAAACACAGGTTGTTGATACACAGTCTCTCTGGACAGAGAGCACTTAGCATTGCATACCTCTTTTATATCAAACTAACATGTTGATTAAACAAGCTATTTTAGCATGTAAAATCAATAACTAGAAGTTTCATGGGAAGTACAGCTGGTTGTAGTGGGTGTAAGGTCCTTTCTTTCAGTTATAGCTTAACAGCAGGCAATGATGGTTACATAAGCTTGAAATCACAGCCAGCAAGCACAAGGTAATGTGCAGAGATATATGTGTGCCTCCCAAAATGTCACATACTTCCAGATGTCCTCATAGAAAACAATGCAACAGGGACCAAACACACACTACATATTGTAATAAACTTAGAAAGTTCAACCAAAAGTCAAGAAATAGTCAGATACATGCAAACTCCACTTTTTTATTCCCTCTCCCTCAGTGAATCTTTGATGTCTCAAGTTTGAACCTCAACATATTTTACAAAATGCCTTATGAAAATAAATCTTGGATGCTGAACGAGGTATTTTTGATTCTTGGCACACAGAAATCCTGTGTTCTCATTATTCTGCAGGGGATAAATACCTATTTGTGGCTGTCCTAAAAGGGTTAAAGATGTTATAACCTCTTTTCTTTTTAAAATGCTGCTCTGCACTAAGAAGGCTGTCTTTTCTCTACAACTTTTTTAGTTGTTTAATACAATTCACTTAAAACAGTTGTTTAGGACAACAGCTTTACTCCACCTGGAAGGCCACGCCTCATCTTCAGGCCTGAAGTAGAGTTTTTGTCTGTTTTTTTCAACTACTCTCAGGCTTCAGCTTTGCAGTACAGAACGGCAATAACAAAAGTTTATGTTACCCCTGGCAGTGTTGATCTTACTTTTGTAAAGGGTTTTGGTTTGGCTGAATTTTAAAAAAAAATATGGATCCAAACCACAGTCTTGCTCACAAGCAGTGAAACAAGTGCTGGTGCTAGTGCTGATGTCCACAGAATAGCAACAGGGAGATGGTCTTGAGGCCAGGATTAGTTTATGCCACTTTTTCTCCTGAGCTGTCCACAGCATGAAACTTTGACTTGTGTCTGTGTAAAGGATAGTCTCCTATTAACCTGGCCTCTCTCACAGAATTGATTTATAACTCAGATACTAAATTATTTACTCTTTCTTCAGTGCTGAATTAAAAATGTGGCATCAAAGATCATAAGCCTTGATTAATGCAGCTAAATCACCACCAAAGAATGTGAATGTCTGCCCTCTTTCTATTAAAGAATGTATACCTTATGGTTTATTCCCCTTGGCAGAATGTTTTGTCATCATTTTAATTTATATTGTGGAATGCGTTATATATAAAATATTTGTTTCAGCTTTATTTGATATCTGATATGATAGATGTTAACTATCAGGTATCTTCAGTGAGCTGTAACTCATTAAATCTGCTTTCCTCTTCTAGATTGTAGCACAGCTCAGTCGGTATGCAGTCAGTGCAATGCCTTACTTACACCAGCAAACCACCCTAGCAGCCCCCTTCTGTGCCCTGCCTTCATCTCAGCCCAGCTTCTCAGCTAGCACAGGGTCTGCACTCCATGGGCTCACCCTGGCCATTGTGCAACTCCTCCCATTTGCTGTAGTCACTGATGACTATCCCACTTCTTACTTATGTCCTAAAGGAAGAAAAAAAGTAGGGGAAGTAGAAATTTGGGAGTAAGTCATCTGTCAGGACTTTCTGGATTTGGCTGGATGTTAATGAAAAGAAGATACTAAGCTAAATAGCATCAGGCATTTAGGTAGGCGAGTGCACCTTGGAGTTAGAGACACAGTTGACAGAGATAACTCTCCCCCCAGAATTCTTCAGCACAGAATATTAAATTTTGGAGTTTTGTTTGGCTGTGTTTGTGTTGTTCTTTCTTTCTTTTTTTTTTTTTTTTTTTTAAACCCTTGAAATCTGAGGTCAGGATCTGCAAATTTGTCTCTCCTTAATTATATAGTGAAATTTCAAGGTTGTTAAGGTACTCTTGTTAGTCCTACCTACCTGAAAGTTTATTTTAGTTAAGTAGGTCAGCTCATAATTACAGTTTACCAATATACACTACACGCAGGGGATGAATTTCAAGGACAAAGAGCAGCTATAAAGATTGTATATTCAGAATCAATGCAACAATAATGAAAACAGAAATTTTAAAGGAAAAACTGATGCTATGTGGTGAATTTCCATCTAAAGAGCTGCAGAAAAATAAAACAATCATGTTCTTTAGGAGCAATCACTCATCTTTATACAATATAAAATTTATAGTGCTGTAATCAAATGGCAATTGAAAAGTAGAATGGGGAAGTTGTTTTAATTCTATATGTGCTTGGTTTTGTGCCACCCAGCAAAGATCTACAGATGAGGGCTGGTTTTTTTTCTGTCCATTCGCTTTTGTTTGTCTGAGTAACACCTGCTCTAAAGAGTTTGTAATCTGAAAGTAAATAGCTGAGAAGGGAGGAGGAGAGGGACACAACACCCCAGCTGGAGAATAAACAGCTGTCAAGTGGCTGGTGTTTCACAAAGGAGAACACCCAGCTTTGCTGAAGGATCTGATTCAGCCTCAGTGAAGGAACTGATCACACCCAGTTGTCAAACTTTCCTAATTAAAGAGTTACTCGAGAGAATTTTAGTACAATACTTTATCCTCTTCAGACTGTGGAACTATTTTCACAGTTTAGCAGGTAGGGAAGAGCTCTGAAAGGATCAGCTCCCCACTGATGGAGTGGCTACAGAGGTTGTTTAAAGGAGAGTGGCTGTACTACTTTCTCTGAAGTTGCAGTTTAGGGAGGTTCATGCCGATGAGACTGAATTAAATAGTGTGTACAAAGGGTGATCATCTTCACCTAAGTCTCTGCATGAAACAACCAGAATTTGAATTCGCATGTACGTGTGTTTGGCCACCTAACACTTTTTTAATGGAGTGGACTTCTTGTCATACAATATCTGTCCATCTGATATTAAAATAATACTAACTTGCTTTCAGAAGAAAGTTCATCCCTGCACAAGGAGACTCTACTATCAACACAGGCATATGAAATACAACCTTTTATGAGTAGCTTCACCACTTTTCCTGAAGCTGTTTCTGTGTTTGATGTAACTAAGAAGGGGTTGCAGGTTCTGTTCCTTTAGATGTCACTGATATTAGCCCAGGGTTCCAGGATTTAAAGTGACTTAAGACATCAAATATTTAAAGAGGACTTACCTCGACCTGATTTTATAGGATACGTTTAAGACATATTTCGATGTTCTATTTAAGATGGAGCATTAGCAAATAAATATTTGAGAATTTTCTTTCTAGTCAATTTTCTATTTTCTCTGTTGCAGTCTAGAAGATAGACTTGCTCAGGAGTTCCCATGTTTTCCTTCTATTTGACAGAGATACTCTGCTTAATTCTCCTCAGTGGAAGGAGTTCCTCTTGCCAAAGGATGGGCTTTGGTGTTTTGGTGGTGTTCCATTCTATGATCCTGGTCCTGTAGAATGGGCTGTGAGTGTTGCCTTCTTTGGGAATGTCACTCTGGAAAACTGAGGGCAAAGTGTCCTGCCAACCATTCCTATGTCACTCCTCAGGGTTCATGTTCAAATGAAAAGGAAGTATTCCACTCTGTGCAGAATTCAGCAAAGCAACTATTATTCAAAGAAATAGATGCGGGAAAAGGTAACATAACATTCTTATACCTGTGTTCCTGGTTTGGCTTCACCAGACTGTCAGAGTAGCCTAATTATCAGTATGCTTAATTAAATTCCCCAGAAACAGATTATTTTTGGTCAAGTCTTATCCTCCAAATGGATACTGACTTGTCATCAAGAACCTCACCTTCCTCATACCTGGATTTTTTCCACCTCCCAGTCCCTTCAGCTCCCCTCAGCTGTGCTAACAGAACTCTATTTGACCAGCTTCATCATTGCCATGTAACCTTTGGAAAGCCTTTCCCAGCTGCACAGATGTCAACTAAATACCAGTTTGTGATTAAAAAAAAAAAAAGAAAAAGAAAACCCTGAACCATTTACAGACTGCCAATATGTCACTTCCTGAATACATATTATTGAGCTGGAAGTTCTATGATATTATCTGTTATACTGGAGTCAGCATACAGCTCTTTTTCCTTGTCTTTGTCAGTAAAAACTGAAGTGGCAGCTCTGCTGGAAATAGATTAATTTCAGTATGTAGTTTCTTACTGCTTCCCTCAGTATTTTACATTATATTTATTAATAATTTATTTTTAGTCACATTTAATTTGTGAATAAAGTATGTCAGCTATTATGATGATATTTTTTTCACTTCATAAATTACAGGAGAACTATTTCTGTAATAGTTTATTACTTGAAAGCTGTGATTAAGTCTGTCTGTTTAATTTTGGTTCTGATTACCAATGCAAATAGTTAAACATGTGCCTAACTGTAGGTAAGTGCTGTTGTCACTTGGTAAATGTGTCACCCTTTCTGCTTTCAGATCACAGCAGTTTTGATTATTCCTTGTATTTTTGTAGAATCTGGACTCTTATTTAACTCAATTCTTTGGCAACGGAGTACTTGGATGACATCAAAATTTTGCCCACTAGTAAAGTCTGTAATTCAAACTGTGTAGTGCTGTCACCTGCATACATTTTTAGGGTTGCTCAAAGAATTCACTGCATTTCCAAATAAGATAATTAGAACAGGGTTTTTTAAATGAAACTAGATAGAAATTCCTAAAGCTGCCTTGAGTTTGCTGCTTGGAGTGCCTTCTGCAATAACAATACTTTGTGTGCTTCATTTACCTTTTTTAACTTCATGCGGCACATCCCTTTAGGATGAGTTAGACGGTTTGAGTTTCATTCTCCTCTGATGAGTAGGTATGTGCTGACATCTGGGAAGGACTGTAAAACCTACATTTGAGGAGATGTAAATGACCTGAATATTTCTCTGAAATCAGGTTGGTGCCAAAAATCCACTAAGTGATGCTTTACAACTGCATGCAAATTGAAAAAGATTGTTCCTCCTTTCCCAAAGATGATCCTCAGTGTGCATGTTGCCCAGAAGAATGACTTTAACTCTGGACCTCACCTGAAAGACCAGTGAGGGAACACCAGATATTGCATAGTTACAGAAAAAATAGATGTAAATTCCTGTTATGATCCCCAAGTGCCTCATGAATGAATTTTTTATTCAGTCTGCAGTTTCTCAGTTCATATATTATATGTGTATAGTTATTCTCCATATGTGACAAATTGGAAATAGCTTTTCATTCTTGGTCCCCACCTCAGGAGGTGAAAACTTATTTCTGCAAACATAACTTTTTGCAAATGTAAGCCTTTTTTTTTTCTTTTTTATTAAATGAAGGTGATAAGTTGCTCTAGGATAAAAAAATTATTAGGAAATTTTCCTTAGAGACAATTGAGAATTCTCTCCTCAGAAGAGAGATTACTGGGGGGCTAAGGGGAAAGAAAGTAGGACAGACCACATCAAGTGAGAAGTCATTATGGAAATAGGTAAAAACTTTAGTTCACCTTTTCTGTTGGATTCTTACCCATGGTGAATATGAACTGGATTCCTCTGAAGAGCTTGACTGTGCTTTTTCACTTGACGTAGAACTCTCTTAAGACAGTGTTTAAATTTAAAGGGCTTGTTAGGATGATGTTACTGTAGCAACAGGAAAGTATTATTTTTCAGATCTGACAAAAAGCTTTGGTGTCTTTCTTGACTGAGCCTTCCAGATTTCACAGTATGAATTTCTTTCAAAGTCCTATGTGGGCTTTGTGAAGAGAAGTACCAAAAAACAGACCAGTGGTACAAAGAAAAAATTTCAGATAGCAATTTTTTTGAAGATTATCTAAAGTAATGTTTTGCCATTCCATTATATGAGGCTCTAAAATATTAATGGAGTGATGATTCCCTTTTTCTGTGCATCTGCTGAGGGACACTCCTCTGCTGGTGGATCAGCTCCCCAGGCTGGTGTGAGGGTGACAGAGCTGAGGTGGCAAATGGGAAGGTCCCATCAAGGTGAGCATCGTGGTGTATTGCCCCATTCTTACCTTCCTTCCCTCGCCAAATGCTACTGATTTCTGTCAGAGAACATTTTTGGGCTAGTCTGGGATGGCTCTTTGTAGGGTTTGCTTTTTTTGAGTAGAGCAGATTGAGTGAGCAGAAACAGCACCCCTGCATGGTGCCCGTGTTCCCCTCCAGACTGATGGGGCCAAGACACCGCAGTGCTGAAGAATGACAGAACAAAGCTGATGCAAAGGTTCCAGCTGAAGATATTCAGAAACTTTCCTTAAAAGGAAAAAAACCCCAAAGATACAGTCATAGTAATTGTGAATCAAATATTATGCTCGAATTTGCTTCTTAAGGCCTGGATAACCAACATTTTAAAAGAAGCAAAATTCCATGGATTTTTGCTCACACACTGCTAATGCACTGCTCAGTACTTGTTGGCAGTGTGGGCAGAAAATACACTGGATTAAATGTGGGTTTTTATAACTGTTCTGGCCAGAAGTCTCTACGTTAAAGTGCTTCCATTGGGTGTGGAAAGTATGGAACTAACTTTGGTGGAAGAAAAAAAGTGCATTTGCATCATACCGTGCATTTCAGTACAGATGAGAAAGTGTGAATGGAAAAACATTATTTCAAGAGAGCACACACACAGTATTATGGCCTGCTGAGCTGGATCATTCTCCCCACCTAAGCCGGGGCAAGGATTTGTTTTACTCCTTGGGTGAGAAATAATAAAAGGGCACCGTGGTGCGTGAGGTCTGCGGGAGAGGGGAGATGGAATTGGAAGCACACTGAATTTAAAGAGAAAATAGCTCTGTAGTGCACTCAGAAAACTTGTAATTGAATAAAGTAGAAATAGGTGCAGTAGGTGTATATTTTACTGATTCATCCTGATCTTATATCAGATTGGTGGATATTGAACCCATTTTTTCATTGCCTTTGTTTACTTTTACAAATGAACAAAGTCTTAAAAAAGAGTCAGGTGTGGAGACAAGCAAACCAAAGCTGATCATAGTGATGAGAACGGCAACAGAGCTTCAGGAAGATCCCGTGCTCCTTTGTAACCTTGGAGTCACACAGTTTAAAGAGGCAAAACTTCTGAAAGCTTCTTTAAAGGAGGAAGGTGAGAGACTTGGAATGAAATGAAACAGCTCTGCTCCTTTTAACAGTACCTCTAGTTATCTGAATATGCAGTTTAAAACAGAAGAATTCCTTGAGTCTTCAAGCTATCAAAGCAGATTTGTTCTTCTAAAACAAACCTATAAATATATATTTATCACTTTCCGCAAAATTAAAATAATGAAGGAAACATCTAACTCTTCACCAAAAATTCCTACAGCAACAGAAAATGGCTGTTGTTTTCCTGATCTTTTCAGTCCTCAATTGCAGCAGAGTGTTCCTTGAAGAGGTTTTAATTATATCTGTTCAACATTCGAAATTTTTCCCTTATGGGAACTTCTCATATTTCAACATTTGTTTTTGCTCCATCTCAGGGAAAAAAAAAAGAGGATCTATTAATGGAATAAGACATTTAAAAATATTATTTTTGCAGAAGGAAAAATACTGAAATCAAAGTCACAGAGCCATAGGACAGAATCACAGGGTGGTTTGGGTTGGAAGGGACCAATTAAAGATCACCTAGTCCAACCCCCTGCACCGAGCAGGGACATCTTTGGCTGGATCAGGTTGCTCAAAGCACCCTCCAACCTGATCTTGAATGTTTCCAGGGATGGAGCATCACCACCTCTTCAGGCAACAGGTCTCAGTGTTTCACCAACCTCACTGGAAACAGCTTCTTTCTTTTAGCTAAAGTCCCACCATTTATATCTGGTTAAACTGAGCCCAAATTAAACATTTTGATTCAATTAACCAAAATGCTTTTCATGCGTTATCCAGTGACATGTTTCATTAGAAGTATCCTGTGGAACCTCCATTTTTTGAAAACTATATTTTTATTTGAAAGTCTCCATCCCCTTTATTTTATATAAGTTTCAGAATGTTCAGAGAAGTCAGTTGCTTCTGTTAAAGAAAAGCCCAAAACACAAAATAAAGCAATCTTTTAATAGTGTAAGAACAGAATGTGAGTGGAATTTTCATGGAAGTGGTATTTCTGTTTTTACTTCTTCTTGAGGTGTCTGCCACCTGGTCTGGTTTTTTTTTATACCAGGAAAAGAAATCCTATTTCTCAACTGTTTTCAAAGAATATATTGGTTTCACTAAAATAGGTGTGTTTTTATGTGCTTTCAAAAGTTTTCCCACAAGATCACAAAATGTGTAGATATCTGTCCTCCAGTGAGAATTACAGCAAGAATGGGTTCTGCTCAATTTTTCAATTATTTTCTAATCCCAGACAGACTGCAAACTGCACCTTTTGGCAAACCCCATGAGAAATAGCAACATGCAGCAAATTCCTTTTCAGCTCTAGCAATTTAGTGCTTTCTCAGAAATTAGGTTTAGATTAGGTGTTTAAAAGTCTGTCTGTGTTTGTTTTGTTTTGTGGGTTTTTTGTTTGTTTGTTTTTGTGTTTTATTTTTATTTTGGGGTTTTTGTTTGTTTGGTTTTGGTTTTTTGTTTTGTTTTTCTTTTTCCTTTTGCTTAAATATGCTTTTGGTAAGAAACTTTTCAACATTTATTTATAGAGAAAACTTTTTCAGGATGGTGAGTTGTGGGGTGTGGGATTCATCTCACTTCAGGCGTCTGAGCTGAGTCAGTCACTCTGTGTCCCATTTATGGTCATTGAAGGGAGAAAGGTAATTAAGTGACTTAATTGATCTGACCTATTTTACGTGTCTGCAGTAGGATGAGATGAGATGAGATGAGATGAAATGAGATGAAATGAGTGCCACTCCAGCAACATTTGGAACAACTGCTCAGATTCCCACCCCCCTCAGTGTGAGCAAGGGCTGTGTTGGACAGAGGAGCGTAGAGGAGTGTGAACTCCCATCCAGACCTTCTCCATGAACTTTCCAAACTTGACATCTGCATCTTAACTTTGAATGGGATAGTTTCCAAATCCTGTATCTTAAGAGTGCTTTATAATGCTCAAGTGTATCATCTTTAGTGGTGTCTTCGTTGTGCCTAAAAAAACATATTGCATAAAGGGCAAATATATTCTCATGCAGAGAACCATAGTAACAGAAGCTCTGTAGAAGGATGGTATGGTCTTCCTTCTCTTGAAGTACATTTTAACTCTACAGAAATGGAGTATATTATGGTTGGGATTAAATGATACTTTTGAAAAATCAATTATTTGGATTTTTTAAAACTAATCTTCTTGTTTATAAAATAATTTGTAGTTTGAAATAAATAATTAAAATGCAAAGATTTTTCCAAGTAACTTCTAAACAATTGCTAACTTTAAACTGAAAAGATGTAATTAAATTCTAGTTTGTTTCTAATATCAAAAAACTTTTAGCCATGATATATAGTCATGCAAACACACCAGCACAGACACACTTGACTGAAAATACATTCTTTCCTTCGTTTTTGACAGTAAGAGGTTTCATGATTTTTTAGGGATATTTCTTTTACCTGTGCTTGTTAGAAGACAAACTTGTGTTTCCATCTGATGTAGAGTGCTTTTTATCTAGAAATACTGCAGGGTTTGGGGTTTTTTTTCACAAATATCTATAATGAACTATAGAGTGCTTACCTATTTTATGTGGCCACCAAGTGAGTTGGAAATTTCAAAGATCTTTGTAAAGACACACTTCCAGTCTGAAGGGTTTGAATTAGGTGAGCTATAGAATGAATGCAAGGATTTAGATGTTGCATTAATTACTAGTAATATAAAGATGGTTAACAATGTGCTGTTTACATTAACTGAATTTGACAGGAAATGCTTTTTTGCAGTTAGAAGAAAAATGTTTAGGTCATTGAAGTTAAGAGAAAGGTGTGGTCACTGTGTGGTGGCAACCCAACTGCACCAGACCTGAGGGGTCACAGAGCCCGTGGTGTGGGTGAGGACTGAGAACTGGTCACACACAGGAGCATCTTCTGGGATGGCCCATGACAGTCAGGAGGGACTGGGTGTCAAGCTGAGTATTACTATCTAGAGGAGAAGCTGTAACCTGGTTCACAAAGGGAACTCCAAATGGAAAGAAACAGCATGGAAAGAAACAGTGAACATGAATAAAAGGAGTTGGAGGACTCAAGTTGTTTGACTGCTGGAATAGATGGGGAGTGATGGGAGAAGAGAGAAATATTAGGAAGCAGATTATGAAGGGCTTTGAATGTCAAGTGGCCATACAACAGGAGTTGATTTCTATTTCCTGCTATGTGACATTAGGCAAATCATGACATTTCTCTGGTTTTTTTATGAGAGGAAAACATGGATAATTCTTGCATACCAAGTAGTGAACTGTGGTGACAGCTCTGATCTTGGTGCAATGTAAATGAGTTACTTATATTAATTTTCAAAATTCTTAAATGAACATGGTGATGTAAAAGCATTAGATTTACAGCTTCCTTGAATTTCCACTTAATTTTTGTAGTATTCATTAACATACCTTGCTGTAATCAAGACTGCTGCAGAGTTTGATTTCTGTATACAAAGCTTTTTATTTATGGAAAGCAGGTTTCTACAAGGTGATTTTCTTTCCAGTCTGCCACCATATTGAATAGTTCATGAGAAAGTATCCTTCTTTTTGTACTTCATGTTCTTAAGCTTTTCCTTAAAATACATAGGTGGGAGATTTTATTGTGCCACTAACTGTTAATGCCCCTATTCATCACAGAAGAGAAATGTGCAGTGCCATTGTCAGCTGCAGAAGCAATCCTTGCATGTATTGATTTTATTTTTCAAATATGATCTTACCATGTAAGATGTGAAGAGTGGCATGGACTGTAAAAGCAAAATACAGTACAGCGAAGAAACAAAATTGTTCTGGAGGGAATACTTGGTTTGATGCAGATGTTCTTTTCTTGAAGGGGAAAAAATCCCAAGTATTGATCCATTTGAAGTTCAAGAATTGTGATGTCCATGATGATTTCACACAGTCTATCCCCAAGAATTCCTGTTTGCCATGTCCATCTGGCTAAAGTTCCACATCTCATGCTGATAGATAAGCATCACAGCTGGATTTTACACACTTTCACTGCTTCTCATCTGGATTTCAGTGGGTAATACACTGTGGGTTTAAAGTTACTGTTTGTAGAGTAGGTAGTCCAGAACATGGCACTGGATTTATCCAGCAACAGAGTCAGGGGTGAGTTGTTTCCTGCTCTGAACACCAGCTGCCTACAGATCAAGCTCAGAGCCAAGACACTGACTAGCCAGATTCCTGATCTTCCAATAGTCCAAGATATAGAATGGTTCCACCAGAGATGTAGGGTGAGGACTGATCACAAAACCGCCACTTTTCAAAGGCAAATCTTCTGTGCACAGGGGAAAGAAGTTTTTGAGTAGCTGGAAATGTACAGAAAAAACTTGAAGCAAGACCTATAAGAACCATCTGAGAACTGTGTCACACTCATAATGTAGGCTGAAGTCCTTTCTATTCTGTCTGCTAATACAGATACACAGTACATATGCTTGTAATTTGTAAGAGACAAATAAGCAACCCTCTGCCAAAATGAATACTAGAACTGAACAAGCAAAAATGGGAGAAAGACACACAGAAAAACAGAGAGAAAGCTATTTCCAAAAGTTACATATTAGTCATGTCACTTGACATGCAGTGGAAAACAGTTGGACAAGACAGCAATCAAGACACACATAATGACAAGAAGTTCTTCATAAAAATACCATAGAGCTCACACTTGAAGATGCTAATAATTTTATTGACATTTGAAAAGAACTTGCTTTATCTTTTCTAAATCTAACATTTTATGCAGAATGAGAGATCTGGGGAAAACCTGTTTCTGAATGAGTCAGTTTGTGGGTGTGTTGGTGGCTTAGGTAAATTAAAATAGTTGTTCTTTCTGTTTGTATTTTGATATTTCTCTCATCTGCAGTAGGTAAACTACTTGCTATTAATACTACTTGTATTTTTATTAAAATTGTACTTTCTGACTGGGGGAGCAAAGTGCTTCCCAATGTAAGTTAAGACCAAGTTCTTGACCACTTGAGGAACTTGAATATACTAAAGTTCATAGAACCTGATGAGATGCATCCCAGAGTCCTTTGGGAATTGGCTGATGCAGCAGCCAAGCCACTCTCCATGCTGTTTGAAAAGTCATGGCACTGAGGCAAAGTTCCAGATCATTGGAAAACTGGAAACATTGCACCCATCTTAAAAAAGGGTAGAAAGATGAACCTTGGAAACTACCAACCTGTCAGCCTCACCTCTGTGCCTGGGAAGATCATGAAGAAGATCCTCCTGGCACACATGCTAAGGCACATGGAGGACGGGGAGGTGATTCTATACAACCAACACAGCTTCACCAAGTCCTGCCTGACCAACCAAGTGGCCTTGTAGGTTGGGGTGACTCCATCAGTGGACAAGGGAAGGGCTACAGGTGTCGTTTATCTGGATTCCTTTAAAGTCTTTGAGAGGGTCCCCCAAAACATCCTTCTCTCTTGGTTGGAGAGATATGGTTTAATAGGTGGACTGTTCAGTGTATGATGCNTCTGTGCCTGGGAAGATCATGAAGAAGATCCTCCTGGCACACATGCTAAGGCACATGGAGGACGGGGAGGTGATTCTATACAACCAACACAGCTTCACCAAGTCCTGCCTGACCAACCAAGTGGCCTTGTAGGTTGGGGTGACTCCATCAGTGGACAAGGGAAGGGCTACAGGTGTCGTTTATCTGGATTCCTTTAAAGTCTTTGAGAGGGTCCCCCAAAACATCCTTCTCTCTTGGTTGGAGAGATATGGTTTAATAGGTGGACTGTTCAGTGTATGATGCTCACATCCAGAGGGGAGTGGTCAGTGGCTAAATGTGCAAATGGGGAGGGGTGACCAGTGGTGTCCCAATGGGGACATACACTTTGGGACAAGTGCTGTTTGATGTCTTCATCAGTGACATAGTGAGACAGTGTGACCTCAGTGAGTTTACACATGGCACCGAGCTGTGTGGTGCTTGCCATGCCTGAAGGATGGCATGCCATCCAGAGGGACCTGGAAAAGCTTGAGCAGTGGGTCATGGGAACCTCATGACGTTTCGTAACACCAAGTGCAAGGTGCTGCACCTGGATCAGGCAAAGCCCAGTATCGACACAGGCTGTGGAATGAACGGATGGAGATCAACCCTGCTGAGAAGGACCTGAGGGGGCTGGTGGATGAGAGGCTGGACATGACCCAGCAATGTGCACTCACAGCCCAGTTGTGTCCTGGGCTGCAGCAAAAGCAACGTGGGCAGCAGGTCCAGGGAGGGGATTCTGTCCCTCTGCTCTACTCTGGTGAGACTCCACCTGCAGTGCTGCATTCAGCTCTGTGGGCTCCAAAAGAAGGACACGGACCTGTTGGTGCAGAGGAGGACCACAAAGATGACCAGAGGGCTGAAGCACCTCTACTATGAAGATAAGCTGAAAAAGTTGGGTTTGCTCAACATTGGGGTGACTTAATAGCTGCTTTAGTAGCTGGAGCAGGGCTTATGAGGAAGATGGAGAGGGACTTCTGCAGAAGAATGTAGTGACAGGACAAGGGGAAATGACCTTAAGTTGATGGAGGGCAGATTTAGATTAGATATGAGGAAGACATTCTTGATTGTGAGGGTGGCGAGACACTGGAACAGTTGCCCAGAGAAGCTGTGGCTGCCCCATCCCTGGAAGTGTTCAAGGCCAGGTTGGGTGAGGCTTTGAGCAACCTGGTGTAGTGGAAGGTGTGCCTGCCCAAGAAGGGAGCTTGGAACTAGATGAGCTTTAAGGTCTCTTCCAACTCAAACAATTCACTGATTCAGTGATTCTATAATTCTATGACCCAAAACTTATTTATAAGGTCCAGTGTAATAGGACCTCCCTGTACTTATTCAAAAAGTTGATTTTGAAACATGGAGATTTCAACTGAGAAGAATTTGGAGAGTTTCCTTGACAGCAGATCTGTAGTTCTGGTAAAGGAAGGAAGTTGTTAAATTTGTCAAGGAAAAAGTCATAATGAGTGGCAAAGAGGAAACCTGACACTAAAAAAATTAATGGTAAAAGATGGGGGGGGGTTTAATCACTGGGATGATAAGACATCAAACTGATTCAAATGAGGCATATGATGCAATAATTTTACTCCAACAGAAATTGTGCAGTAATTGCAGCGACCATTTGATGATACTTGATGACATTCTCTGCTGATTTTAATGTAGAATGTACTCACCATGGTCTTTTCTGACCTTGAAATCCATCAGTCACACTCGTATGACAGAGTGCATCACATTGCTGTGAAATGTAGGCTGTACAGAAGTTTTCTTCTTCACTGTTCCCAACTTGTTCACACAATCTCAATGATGATATCTATTAATTCTGGAGGAAAATAATTTTATGGTGGTTTTATGATTAAAAAATCCCCAATTTTTACTTATTCTAAATAATGAGGTCTAAGAAAATCTGGCCAATCTTACCAGCATACAGAAACAAAAATGTCTGTCAGCTTCAGTTAAAATCTCATATGATTGCAAAGTGCTATTTAAATTCAATATATTTTTTAATGGGTTGAGCAGTAGAAGCTGGTGTGGATGATTATTCTGTATTCATAATTTTTTCATTGACTACTTTTAGTCATAAATGTAAACATATCTAAGTGTCACTTACTATTTCTATATAATTTGCAGAAGAAAAGGGTGGAGGTCTTCATTCTATAATAATGAGGACTAAACAGAAAAAAAAAAGAAAGAATCTTTCCTTTGTACTATTCTTAAATTGATTCTGAGGTCTTGCTCCTGAAATACTGAAATCAATAGGAACAATATCAAATCCTAGAGTAGCAAACCAGAGAAATTATGTCTTAAGTAAACTGCCATCAGATTTTTTTCTAGTTGTTTTTCATCTGGGCAAGTCAGGGAGAAGAATGGATTCTTTCAAGGACAGCTGGATTCTTTCAAGGACAGCTTTTCTCTTGGGGTCAGTTGCTTTCAGCTGCACCAGAACTTTTTAAGGTTGCCGGTCCTTCATCATTGTTCTGTCCCAGTAATAATGTGGAGCTCATTTCCAGGGGAGCTACAGCACAACCAAACCAGGCTGAGTTATTTACTCTCAAGGCAGTACTAAGGGGAGAGTATCCAGCTGTGCTATGTTGAAAATCAGAAAGAATGAGTATTAACTTTCAGCACTCCATTACATGTGACCTGTGGTGCCCAGTGTGGGTTGCTGCATTTTGGGCTAGCAAACTCCTCAATATGGAGCAGTTTTCCATGCATGTGTGTGTGTACATGTATAAATGTCAATACTGAGGTCGAGCCCTGTCTCCTGCATCCCTGTGCTGCTTCAGTCTGCTGCTCACTGTTTCCTTAGACACTCTGCACTGAAATCATCTGAGCTACCTCTGGGTTCTTCTGCACTTGCCTGGTATGTTGTCTGGGCAGTGTTTGCAGTCAGACCATCCAAATCAGGCCAGCTGATTTTATGCTAACTGGGAATGAAGCTACACAGAGAAAAATCTGACTAATCAGAATTTAAAATACAGCAATAAAAGCACTGCATGAAATTTTAGTCTTTTGATGGCAAAAGGATCATTATTGGGTTTGGCCTGGTGTTCTGCTGCAGTGCAGCATTGTAGGCCTTCTTCTGCAGCTTTTTCTGGTGTTTCTTACTGAAGGAACAGAATGAGCCCTGTAACTTCAGGTCAGTACAGGATCACACCCCACTGACCACTGTATCATACAGAACTTTAGTCCTCTTCCTGCCAAGTTCTGCATCAAAGGAAAGGAAGCCAGCAGGTGTTCCATGTAGTGGATGGGAAGAAATGCACTTGAGCTTCTGTCTCTGCATTCTGAAACTCCTGCAGAGATGTTTGAGGTGGTGGAGAGGCTGAAGTATGGTAATCAGTTGAAAATGAACAGAAAGTTTATTCAGACACTACTTTGTCCTCTGCTACTTTTCATGATTAGACAATAGAATTTTCTTAATTTTAGAAATGACTCCTAATGACTCAACCCCTGCTTCTGGCTTCAATTTTCATACAAATGACAGGAAAAATAAATAGTAGACAATACAGTCGTAGTAAAAAAAATAGCCAGAACCATAGAAACCTGAAAGGATCCCACCTGCCATTAGCATGTTTGAAACAGAATCTTCTATGTAACAACAAAGGCATACCTAGAAAAATAATCAAGTGTGTTTTTAAAGACTTTTTCTTGAAAGTATCAGAGCTGTAAAGACAAATGGGATGTGAGTCATTAGGAGGTGTGGTCTGATTGACATGCAGCTCATGTCGTGTTTTGTAAGAACAGATGAAATGCTTTTCAGTAGCACTAAACTTTTCTTGTTGACAGCAGGAGCAATTGTGGCTTGCATAATAAAACTGGAGCTACAAAATAATTTCACAGTATTTTGCTTCCATTTTATCATGTAGAAATTTATGTAACTGAAAATGTCAATAAGGAGATAAATTGCTGGCTTTCACTGTGGAAAAATAACAGTATGATTTTCTCATGATAAAAGATACATCAGGTATCTGTGGAAAAGTAAGACAAGAACAGCTATTTTTGAAGCAGCAGAGGTTTCTTTCATTCCGTATTCTTTCACATATTTTATCTAGCTATTGAAATTTTTATTTTCTAGCTGTTGAAGTAATGAAGCTACTGAAATACTCCTGTCCTAAGCATGAGCTATCTGTGGAAGTTAGGGGGTGCTTCAGAATAGTGTGCTGTTGTAGCACTTTGTCCTAAAGAAAGACGTGTCCTTGTCGACCCCGTGTCTTAATGTATGGGCAGCATCAGCTGCGGTGAGCTCAGGGTGCAGGAGTGTCACAGCTGCTTTGCCAAGTGACAGGAGACATTGAAGGGGAGCCAGAAAATGTTTAGCCATTGAGAGCAGCAGAGAGGGAACATCCTCAGTGCTCACTGAAGGAGACTGCCAGCTGATACCTGTAAGCGCAGGGCTGAAGCTACAGAGAGTGCTGTGACATGGCTGGTGACATAGAGGGTAGCTCTGGGTGATGACCCACTCATCCAAATGCTGACCTACCTCTGCTGCTCTTGGTCAGACAACTTGCCTGCTGTTCTCTGGGAAAGATTTTTTTACTTCAGCTAGTAACACCGATTCTTTAATCCATTTTTAAAATATTTCTGTTATTAGATTTCACCAACCACCTTAGAAATGCCAATATATAGAAGTGCTTGCGTGCCTTTTAGAAGGTCTTATGTTTTAGAAACTATCACACATCTCAGAGTACATTGTGCAACACAGACTTGTGAAGGCACTGTATGTTGAGTGGATCTGAGAGTTCCTGAAATAGGGAGGGAATTGTCTTGCTAGGAGTGGCATGATTTAAGAGTTGGGAGATTTCCCCTCAGAATCATGGGGCAGTTTTAGTGAATTTTTTGTTGTGACATGGTGTACTGTCACAGCTCTGCAAGTGAAGACTGGAAACACCATGTAGGGCGGTTTGGTGTAGGAGAAGAGAAAATCTGAAAATAATGAGAACCTAAAATGTGGAGCATATATATGGATCTATGTATATAATTATGGTCATTTGAAAACTTTCCCTATCTAGTGGTTCTAGTTAACACTAGTGAATTAAATCCCAATTTTTACAAGATGTGATTACTTATTTCCAGAATAAAACTACCCTGTTGATGCATCTCCCTGTGATGCAAAGCTCATGTTCTTGACATGGTTGCCACTTATTTCTACATGAGACATTTCTGCTTCTGGTAGTTAAGAAATTGAGTAACTTAACACCATTCAAGGTTATAACACTTTATACAGAACACAAGATTACTGGAGCTGCAAAGTAAGATGTGAAGATTGGATATCATTAGAATAGAATCCTCAACACAAATTGGAGATACAAAACTGCTTTAGCAGAAGCATAGGAAAATGCAGCATGGCCAAAACAACACAAATCGTTGATGACTGAATTGTGACAAATTTATGTCATCCTGAAATTAAATTGTTTGATTTTTAAAGATGCTTTGTTAGAAAAATGAAAACATTTCACAAGTAAGAACAAAAGAAAGGTGGAAATAAAGAGCTGGACTTTTAAGACACTTGAGGCATAATTTCCAAAATAGTAGAGATGGTGCTTTCTGCTTCCCTTACCAGATTCTCAGCTGGTCCGTGTCATTCTGAGGTCTAAAGGTACCCAAAGACGAGTTGGTCCTCTTGAATGTATTATGGTCTGCATGGAAATAACCAGATGTCAACCATAGGGCTTTTGTCTCAATGAGGTTTCAAGGGCATGTTTGCCCAAATTCCTCCCACTGTCTTTGACACACCTCACTGCTGAGGTGCAGCACAGCAGAGAATGCCAACCACAATGTGCCTTCTCTATTGGGACCGTACACAGTGTCCTTAAAGTACTGAACTGGAGTTGGGCTTATGAAGTTGAGATTGCCTTGCAATTATATCTTTGGGGAATTAATCTTCAGTGAAACAACTCACTAGATCTAGTATTTAAGAAGAAGGTGGATTTTTTTTTTTTTTAAAACTTAAATTGAGACAGAAATCCACGCTTTTCATACAGGGAATATTTCTGCCATGCAGCACTAGGCTGGGATTCTTGAAGTATAGCCTAGGAACACTATTCAGATAAGACAGTAACAGTTCTTTTTTATTTTTTTTTTCAAGGAGAGCAAATTACAAGCAGCTATCATTACTGGAGGGCAGTGAGTTCTATTTGTCATAGTAGTAGTAGTACCTCTTTTTAATTGCTGATAGTTAACAATTCCATGGGAAATGAAAAAATCTTCTAGTCACTAATTAAAGCCTCTTCCCACCTTTCAGTCCTGGAGGATCCTTCCTCTGCTAACAATTAGGATGTCTGGCACTCCTGGCTTATGCTGCAGATCAAGTTAAACCTAAGTAGCTGTCAGGAAGGGGAGATATCATGGCCAAGACAGGCGACCGAAGTAGGGCTACATTTCCAAAAGTTGGAGAACTGCTGCCTTACACAGTCCTAGAGGCACAGATTGGAATGAGCTGTCAAATACAATTTTTCAGACTATTGTTGAGTTATATAATGAGGAGGAACCTACCTGCAGAACAGGATGAAGAAAGAGAAGATTAAATGAGACACTGAGCCCCACTGGCTGTTCTCTAGGACAGCAGGGAAAGAGCGGAATGAGATTTTTATACTTTAGAGGAAAACTCTATATCTAGTTATTTTACAGGCTGGTTTAGTAAATGTCTGAGGTTTTTGGTTGGATTTTGTTTGTTTTGGTTTTGTGTTTTTGTTTTGTTTTGTGTTTTTGTTTTTTGTTTGTTTATTTGTTTGGGGTTTTGTTTGGTTGGTTTTTTTTTCCAAAGCTTTTGATGAAAAAGGGAGTGACTCAATAATGGGTTATATGAGGTGACCTTACAGACTAAATTTCACCTTCTGCACACACATGCCGTTTTTTGATGAGCTGGTAGTGTGGACACATCAGTTTGATGTCCACAATATCAATGTGATGTCCCAGACTAAATATTTGCTTTATGTTAAAGACCAGGAATGTAATTGTATGCAAATAGTACATGTATTTCCTTCCCCTCCACTGCCCCCAATAAATAGGGCTCTTTTAGCTTCCAAGGAAGATTTTACTACTTCCAATCTACACTCATGCTTAGCTGCAATATTAATAGTGATTTACCATCCATGGAAAACAGATGTCAGTTTTCCAAGTGTAAGCAGCTCAGGAGATACATAAGAAGGAGATAAATAAATGTACAGAGCCTGGCTGGAGGAGTTAATCAGGTTGACTGATTCAGGAACATATACTGAAAGAATTTAATATGTGGCAGTCTGAAGCAGTGATTTGTAAGAGATGACAGATGTAGCCAGAAACACCTTACTAGCTGAGGACTGAACATGGTGTTTCTGACCATCTGAAAGTGGTGTTATAAATGTCAGCTACAGGCTATGTTTTCCTTCTGCTGAATATCTTTGTTCAGACAGAGTGCACTTATCTGTTATTCTGATTTGGATAAAATTGCAAGTGCAATGTGGTTTCCTCTGCCTTCTACTTCCTACAGGAATTCATATGTTTCCTTTCATCTTGGAGTGAGAGACATTGGTAAGATGTAGAAAACCAGAATTAGCAGTTCAAACTATTCATTCTCTTTTGCTTAAGGAAGGAAATTTTTAGATGGATTTTGATACAGCTTTATGTTTTGGATTTTTTTTTTTCTTTAAGAATAGAAAACGGTGCAAAATGCAGTCTGTTGAGGTGTGAGACCTAATACAAAAGCAATGTCAGACAGACTGCTTTGCATAGATTTTAGATTCCTACTTGAAAGGCTAAAATACCCAGAAAGTCTCCTGTGATTTAGTTTTAAGTAGTTGGCAGATGTTGAATGATCTCAGCAAGTGTCTTTGTTGGTATTCCATAGCAAATATGTAGCAGAATGACTGGTTATAATCTCTGTAATAGGGGATTTGTCAGTCTTACTTTATTACCTGCAAAATGGATTAGGAGAATAGTAAGATTGCACTGGTTCTTTTAGGAATGTAGGAGAGCTAAATGCCCATCCTTATTGGGGATTCTAAGGGAGAATATGTCTTCAGTGATTATATTAAAAATAGCAAGACCACTGGCTCTTCTTTGGTCTTCTCTATTTTTCTTTATCCAATTAGATCATAGTACTCTCACATTTTTCACCCTTTGTGAAATTACTGGGAAATTACATGTGGACAGAAAATGCTGAGCATCTTACTAGAGCCAATTTATGATTTAATGCCTGTTCTCAGTGATGCAGTAGTAATGAAGATGCAGATCTGGCTGGGCAGATAGAAAAGATTTATTTTGCCACAGATGTAGGTTTTTCCATCTCTTATCTTTACGTGTTTTTTCTTTTTAGGCTTTATTAGCAGTGAGTTGAAAAGATCAACATTGACATACGTGATGTGTCTGTGATTCCAAATTGGAAACCATTTCTAGCTTCCTTTCTGGGGAAGCACAGAACTACTGAGCTGAAAAAGCCCTTCAAATATGTGCAGTCAAATATAAAAGCAGCAGTTGCATGAGAAAATGTACTTTTTAATGAATTGATTTTAAATCATCACATAGCAACTGGGAAAAACCACACAATTTAAAATGAAAAATTAAAACTAGACTACAAAGAGCCATTAGGCACGTCTGATCTGTCAAAATGCACACATGCTGTGTTGGACTTGAAGTGTATACAAGTGGAAAAAATGAATGCAGTAAAAATAAAGAACCTGATAGATCACTCTGTATAAATCACATAGTTAATTATAAAAGATCCTCTAGATTCAGGTTTTAATTTAATCAATGAGAACAAATCATCCTGTGGTTCTCCTTTGGAATCTAAAACAGTTTGTCTTTCTTACCCACTACTGCTAATATGAAAAAATTGTGTGCATGAGTTAATTTATATGCCTTAGTAAGAGAACAGAAGACAATAACAATGATTTATTAGTATTAATATAGTCTATTTTGCTCAGGAAATAGAGAGTCCATGGTGAAACAGCAGAGTGAAAACAATACTAGGACTGTCACATGAGTAAGGACACCCTGATGAACTGTTTTTCTCAAGAGATATTCACAGTTTCATTTCTTCCCAAGCAGCAGCCAAATCCTATTGCTGGTACATTGGTGTCTGGGAACACAAACCGTGGCTGACAGCCACGGGAGGTAGAACATAAAACTTGTTTATTTACTGAGGTATTAAGCAAACTTCAGCAATCACTGTTAATGCTTTGGACTGTGTCCAAGGAGAAGACAGGAGTCCTGTTGGCTCAGGGGTATAAGGAAGCTTACTGGAAAATAGGAACATTAATGAAAAGACTGCTTATCTTACATAGCAGCACTGGAGCAAAAGGCCAGAGCATCAGACAGAAGCACAGCAGCCTTTTCCTGAGATGATCTGACTTATTCTGGAAACAGATAGCAGAGGATTGGCCCACACCTATATATTTGTACTTTAAAAACAGGTGAGAACTTTTAAGTATGTTGTATAAAAATCAATCAGAAGTATATCACAGACATATCCCCAACTTGGTCAACATTTTTGTTATAGTTTGAGATAAACACGACCTGAGGATAAGGCACATAAAGGTTTTGTCTGTATTAAAATGGGAGTGGTTGGAAGGTTTTGTCAGGAATTTTCCACCTAAAAAACCCCAACTTGAAAGCAAACAACTGCAAAATGAGTCAAATTAGTGACTAAAACTCTTATGAAAATCTTGGGAATCACATACTTTTTTCAGGCAGCCTGGAATTCTTAGAGACTTTGAGGGAAATGAGAAGATCTATAGCTTTATATGCCCTGAAGTCACACAGGTCATTGAAATGATTTGTGCAAAACAATTATGTGTGAATGCTGGATGGAAGGCAGCTCATGGACAGTTTTGTTGCTGCTTGTCTTGATGAATACTTCTCTAAAGTGCTGCTGGACCACAGGGAGATCATATACCACTAATCCAAATTACACATGGGTAAGTGGATAAACGGGATAAAATGAGCCCCATCCCTCCAGTAAAACTGGGCTGGTTAAAAGTTTCATTTGGTTTTACCCAGCTGCCATAGAAATCTCTGGAATATATTTATATTCTGTTTAAATTAGTTGCCATCCACTTCAGTGAACAGAGCTCTGCAAAATTCCATTAGCTTACAGAGGTTCAAAATCAATAAATGCTACATGGTAAATTCCGTTTATTTACAGAGGAAATGTGCATGAGGATTATGTTAGTACGAGCACAGTAATGCCTAAACTACAAGGACCCAAATGAACTTTCAGCATAATCCTTTATTATTTTTAAGGAGATTTTTGCTCACTTTCCTGATGCTGCCTTTCTGTTGTTTCTATTATATTACATTCGTTTTTCTGTTTAGGGTTTTGGCACTGTTACCCAGTACAGATTACTTGAAGGGATGAAGGAGTCTATACCCTCTGCTAAATCCAGCCACTTCCATGTGATACTCGTGTGCAGACATAGAGCTTCCTCATTCAGATGGGCTGCATTTGCCCCTGAAGCTGAAAACAATATTGGTCTCATATGCTGCTCTATTTATGTTAGAAGTTTCACTTACAGGAAAGAAAAAAAATTAATTTTTTACTTTCATTTTTTAATGTGTATATTGACTGTGATTTAGAGTAGTCTCCGTATTTAGAGATATTGAAAGGTTAACTGGCAACTTTTTGCTAAGTTGCATGTTACACTTGCATCTAGACAGATAGACTAGATGATTTTTGTTGGTCTATTCTATTCTATTCTATTCTATTCTATTCTATTCTATTCTATTCTATTCCTGAATGTCTATTTTGAGACTGTTATAATCAACTTCAAGTAAAGCAAATTTTGGAAGGACTGGTGAGAAGGCAAGCTCAGAACAGCAGTAATACAAAGATGGTGGTGAGGGAAAATAGAAAGATTGAGAAGAAGGCAGTAAAAATTATTAAGATTATAACAATACTGGGAAACAAATAGAAAAAACTACAAATACTTAAGAAGACAAACATGGATGTATATTGCTATATCTCAGACAAGCAATATTTTTGCCTATGTGTTGCTTCCTACAAAAAAGTTTTTCTTCTTCTTATTTTAGCAATAATAGTATTACTGACACACTTCCTTCAGATACACAAGATGCCATCTATTCTTAGCTGGAAGGCATAGTAGTTGATTTCCTTTGACCATACTGCTCTATTGACAAGCTATCTCCTGAGCAAAATAGGCTATTCCTAATCCACTAAAAATTAGCAAGGCATTTAATATTAAAGCAGTTGTGGAAGTGAAGTAGGTATCAAATTAAGTACCTTTCTATGACTGCAGGGAGAACAGAAGAGCAACGTGGCAGAAAGTAAGGGTTAGTGGTAATTATCTGCTAATGATGAAGTGCTGTGCAAAACCTGCAAGCCAGTGGAGTTACAGAATCATTGATTCTGTAACGAAGGGTCTTCTGTAGCTCATTAAATAAAAAACTAAAAATGAACTGAGAAGCCAGTTCTGGAATATGTGGCAAAACAGGGATTAGAGTCTGCACTGAGAAACCAAATGTCTGACCCAGTGTCTGACCCACAGGGATGGACTATGGACAATTAAAACAGGATTTATTAACTTCTGTATTTCACAGAAAGGGCCATTCTCACTTTGGAAAGGAACCCAGATCGATCACCGCATTGTGGAACAAATCCAATATAAAATCAAACTCTGAATAATTTATGACTGTGCTTGTAAGCCTATATTAAAAAACTTCTCAAATATGTGAGTCCTCCAAAGGCCAGAGAAGAGTAATGAGTTTATAGTTGTCTTATTTCTGCAGCATAGACAGGTTCTTCTGTGTACAGTAAGAGACTTGATGTCTTGAAATGATAGAAATTGCTGAATCCCTTTTTTTAAAATATTCTTGTGACTTTTTACTAATTTTATCATAATATTTTACTAAGACCAAACATATTCCATGTATTTTCTTATTGTTAGTGGTATATGTGGATTGAAAAAGACTGCTTAAGTGCAAATTTTACCAAATTCTCAAAAAAAAACCCCAATATAAGCAGAAGGACCTCCCCCCACACTACATTTAGGTTATTTAATCTCATTCTAGAGTGGGGAGTCTAGCTATAGAATAATTTTCTAGTTATCCTACTGCCCAAATACAAAAAGGACAATGAAAAAAGGACATAATGTTAATTATACTGTGAGATTGGCAGTAGTGTTCTGATTCAGAGTGTATTTCACCACTCATGTTGCCAGAAATGTGCATCTCTCATGATGCCAATGCAATAAAACACTGTGAAGGTGGCAGCACGAGCCATGATTCTCTTCATGGGTGTCACCTTTTGACTTGCAGGTGACACCCATGGCTATTTATTTAAGACTTATTGAAAAGATGAGTATTTTACCAATAAGTTTGATATTTTTCTTCACCCTTACAAAAAGATTACTTATTCTTCTGTCTTCTAGTGTCCCTGCCTACCCCCATGTCAGTACATCCACCCACCCCCATGTCAGTACAATTCTCCCATATTCAAAAGGCTGAGAGGCTGATTTGTCATGGTGATACGGCCACTAATTCTTATGATGGACATTGCTCTGTACTTTGCTGTGAATTATTGACAGAATTAAGTAAACTCAGGAGCGTTGCCTACTACTGCCCTGCTGGATTCTGAACAACACCAAAAGCAGGAAGAATATTAACAAGAACCCTGTTCTGCTCCCCCAGGGCTGCTCTTGCTCATGAGGCCCTCAACATGTTGTTGCTGGTCTATCAAAGTTTCTCCCCCTTTCTTCTCCCTGTTGTATTCAGAAAACAATACATAATTGCCGCTTGGAGCTGTGAGACTTGAGGAAACCCTTAGGTAGGGTTAAGGATTGTCCTCCTTTGCCTTCCTTTGGCCTGTATTTAAGGTGCAGAACGTGATAGAGGGTTGAAATATCAGAATAAGGAGGAAGAAGAGGGTACTGCATCCTCTATTACTTTTGCTCATCAAAAAACCCTCTAATTTGTCACCAGGTTTATTCATTGCTCTGAAAAGCAGACGAAGGCTTTCAAATAACATCCCCTTTGAATATAATAATAATTCTGGTGTTAAAGATTAGATTTTTGTGATCATAAGACTAACTTTTTCCAAACTGGAACCCAACTGGCTTCTGAAACTCAAGAACACCTTACATTTCTCATGTCATTTGTCACCCAGTTGATGAGTTCTGGGAGCTTGCTGTACTGCATGCATATATTTAATGTCTCTTTTATGGTGACACATCTTATGAACCAAAATGTAATACAGGCTTCTTAAACCCATTATTCAAAACTTACATTTCTGTCACTGCAGTAGATTTGTGGTGAGTAATTTTGGTAGTTTGAAAAGTAGCCATCAGCTGAATGACTCCACGGGTTTTACACAAATGCAGATCATAATGGTATAAATTCTTTCATAAAAAGATTGAATCACTGACAGTAAATGTTCTCAATAACGATGTATTCCAGAGGTCTAATTAACAGAATATTCTTTTAATGCAACCTTTGTGAAACAAAGAACTTGTTTAAAAAAAACTAGAATCACGTATACTTTCTAATTTAGTCTCTTTTTTTGCATAAGTAGTCTGCATTCTCCATAATAATCTAATGAAGGCGAATAATTTCTTCCTGGACTAGAAAGAGAGCCATTGAAACTTTCAGGTAAACAATCAGATGTTGTAGCTAATTGCCAACAGCATCCTGGGCTGCATCAAAAGCCAAGTGACCAGCAGGTCAAGGGAGGGCATTCTGTCCCTCTGCTCTGGTGGGATCCCATCTGCAGTGCTGCATCCAGCTCTGGGGGCCCAGCACAAGAAAGGCAGGGACCTGTTGGAGTGAGTCCAGGGGAGGCCAGACTAGCAGAGAGCTGGAGCACCTCTGCTATGAAGACAGGCTGAGAGAGTTGGGGCTGTTCAACCTGGAGAGAGAAGGACCTGGGATGCCCCTATAGTACCTTGCAGTACCTTAAAGGGGGACTTAGAAGAAAGCTGGAGAGACACAAGGGCATGTAGTGACAGGCCAAGGGGGAATGGCCTTAAGGTGAAGGAGGGCAGGTTTGGATTAAATATTGGGAAGAAATTTTTGACTGTGAGGGTGGTGAGACACTGGAACAGTTGCCCAGAGAAGCTTGGCTGCTCCATCCCTGGAAGTGTTCAAGGCCAGGTTGGATGGGGCTTTGAGCAACCTATTGTAGTGGAAGGTGTGCCTGGCTTTAAGATCCCTTTCAACCTAAACCATTGTGTGATTCTATGAATCTGTGATGTAATTCTCCTTTCTTTCCCTTCTTTTTATTAAAAAATTAGATAAGAACAACAGAAAGGAGTGACAATGACATCACTTTTGCAACAAAGTTGATGAACATAATCTTTTTTGAATGAATGTGAAATGGAATGGGAGGTGTTGAAATAGAATTGAAATGGTGAAAATATGGAAAAATATAAAACCCAGGAGACAGAAAAGTATTTCTTACCATAATAAATGACTGAACAGTTGCTACCATGTCCAGATTTAATAGTACATCTTCACATTTGCATTATAAGAGTGCAGGTGTATAAAAGTAAATTCTAAGTAGTAGTAAATAATGGCAACAATTGAAGCAGACTAGGGGTTTCCTACTTTGTGCTTGTGTTCAATTATTTGTTTCCATGGAATAGAGTCAACAGAACTAAACAAGAAAGGAGTAGTACAGATACTGTAGGAAAACTGGAAAGGAAAACATTTTTTAGTTTAAGAATAGAAACTGTAACTCTGAAGAGGAAAGCCTCTTTAGGAAAGGCATGTGAAAGAAGGGAAGTACTACAAAGTGCTAAAAAGGAATTTGCTGGAATCTTGGGAGATGCCTATTGATAAAGGAAAGGGATTATCATTTCCATATGTCCTGAAAGGTTACAAAAAGAGAAAAAAACCAATTGATTGTATGATTACAAAACCCAAACCTGCTGTTCCAGCTGTTTTTTCCATAACAGCTGCAAGCAGTGAGCTGCCCTTGAGCTGTCTTGCTTCAGAGCAGGGGAGAGAACTCAGAGCCCTGAGAACATCACAGTAAAAGGGTGGTTTGCATATGGAAGAGCTCACATATAAAGTATGTGATTTGGGTATCCGGAAGAAGATTGAGTGAAGGAGAGAATCAGAATATAATGAGGCAACAGGTGAATTTTTTTTTAATGTGTGGCAGAGGAGACAGATAACAGACCTAAGGCAAGGAACCCCCAAAAAGGTAAAGAAAGAAGAGGAGAAAGGAAGAGCATGAGATAAAGGAGCATGTTGTTAAAGGAATGACTGATGGTTTCAAATTGAGATGACTGAAACTGGAGACATATGAAGGGACTGAGAATGAGAATAGCATAGGAAAAGTAGAAGTGATGTCTGAAGTAGGCAAGAAAAGGCAGCAAAAATGTCAAGGTCCAGAACCAAAGAATTTGGTCACTGTTTGGACCATCTGTGCCAGAAATCATATAAATTAAGTATTTGGCTAAGGGATTTTGGTTTAAGCAACAGAGTTCTCCAAACAAGGAGCAGGAAGTTAAGCACCTGATAGAAATGGAATTCTTAAGACTGAAAATACACATCAGTAATTGGGAGTTTAGAAAAAGCAGCAGTCGAAACTCTCATCTGGATTTGGCACCTGTCTCAAAGTTTTAGTTAAACTTCCATATAGTTGAGACTGTAGGTCTTCACATTTTAACTTCGACACTTACACTGTGATGGTGAATGAAATAGACACCTCTCAAAATATTTTTAAGGGGTTTGTTAAGGCTGTCTTATGGAACTCACACTGCCAGCCCTCAGCAGGGAGAGCCTGCCACACTGACAAGATGACTAAGTAATTTTTGAGTGATTTCTCCATATTCAGAGAATTTCATTACATCTTCAGGCTAAGAAAGGACAGAGAAAGCTACTTCCCCAGGGAAGAATATAATTGGTTTGGGGGAAAAAAAAAAAGTCTGCAGTGAAATGCACCCATCAAGAAGTCTACTCCTTCTTACAGTTCCAGACAAAAAGAAAACAACCCTGTAATTGTCCCCAAACTGCACCATCCTCTGGGATCATGAGGATATGTCTTTGTTAATAAACTAATCCTGGACAGAAATGGGGCCTGAGCACAGATATATGATCATCCACAGTGCTGAATTGCTGGCACAGTCCTGTCCATGGCTGTGTTTGGAGTGTTAAATAAGCACTTTTCCAGACAATGCCCAAGTAAGGACTGGGATATATTATGGGCCAAAGACCACTGCAAAGATGCAGGTAGGATTCAGCTGTTCTGTTTTGGAGGGAAAGGAGGTAGAGTGAGAGAAGTCAGCCAAATGGATGTAAGCCATGCTGTGCTAATCAATACCAGGGTCAGAGAACTGTTGCTGGCCCATTTCATTTATTTTTAGAAGCAGCCTGAAAGAACAAGTAGCAGCATCTCAGAGTTATCTTGACATTTGAGGTTATGTACTAAGGAATCACAGGACTTGATAGCAAGGTTGTAATGGTACAGGCATCATCTTTGGTTGTGGTCAAGTAAGTAGCTCCTTGATTTAAAAACAGTCCTTGAAACCTTGCTTTGTGTCAGTGATTGCCTGCTGTCCATATTGAGTCAGGGCTGCAGAAAGGCAAAGCTTACAGGAGCAAGATAAGAAGTTTCAAATAGTTAAAAGCCCAGCTCCCAGTGACTTCTAATAAGTGCTGAGAAGTCTAATCCTTTAGGTCTTTTTGAAAATCCTATCTGAAAATAAAAATTGGATGAAGTGTAGGATTTATTGGTTCTGACTAAAAAAAATGGATAGCAGCAGCAAGTTTTCAGACAAGCTGCAGACTGGAATAACAGAAGAGAAGTGATATGAATTTCCTAACAAGTCTTGTCAGTTTTCCTGTCCTTATTAAGAAGAACAGAACATCTGCAAATGGGGTGGACATGATCTTGAAAATAAGTCCTGAATCAATCAATTTAGCAAAGAACAATCTGTATGATTTTGTTTTTGGCAAATCATCAAACAGCTATTAACTGGAAAGCTAAATGGGGTCAGCAATTCAAGCCTGGCTGTAAGATAATAAAATCATAAAAGCATTATAATATGCATTACTTAAATATGACTAGTCAAGGCACATTTGAATTATGTGTGGCTGATATCAGCTTCAGATTATGCCACCCTTGTTTAGAGGTCTCCATGTAGGTGTCTATACATGACTGAGTTACCTGAGTTCCCATTATAGTCAATATGATCTGTCAAAGCCAGAGGGCTTTTCAGCTACTCAGATGTGGGCAGTGAAGTTAGAGTGACCTGAATAGCTATTGGCTTTTGTGCCTACTGTGCCTACTGGCCACCCATCACAGCTACTCCATTCTTTGCCAGAGTAGGTCAAATTCATCACAGTAAACTTCTGCAATGTTTGCCTTACAAGCAAAGGGTTTAGAAATATTCCCAAGACACCTTGGCCACCCTATGGACTGTTTCTTCAAATTCAAATATAAATCCCTTCACTCCAATATCTGTGTCCAGCTGAACATCCATACCCATATGCTACAGAGAAACAGTACCTGGAACTGAACATCCCATGGAAATCTCATATCTATTTTTGGCTTATATTTTCTTTGATTTAACCATGGTCCTATTTTTAACATTGCTACCTGCCAGTGAACCTGGTGAGGGCTGTTCTGGGCCTCACTGAGGAGCCACACAGCCCATACGCTCCCTCTTGCATTTACCTCAATCCCTGGTTGCCCACAGCACTGACCTAAAGGAGTACAGAAGAACAGGACAAGCACACAGTCACATTTCTCTGGTACACTTTTCCAGCCTTCAGAAATTGTCACCTCAGAGCCCTAAGTCAAAGATTACAGCACATCCTTGGGCACTGTTTCTAGAAAATTATAAGAGTAATTAAAAAAGTGTTCCTGTGTGTTGACAGGATGGTGAACTTAGCTCTTCATGTTTATGTTTTCTATGCTACTTAGGAATTTTTAAGCCTTCTGTCTTACATGCTCCCCTCTTCCAGATGAACAAGCTTCATCCTTTCACTGGTTTTTTTCTGGATTGATTTATTTGACTGGTTTATAAAACCTATTAGCCTAAGTCTAAGATTTTGTTCACTGGTCATAATACCTAGAAGGAGAAATGAATTCCTGTTCATCTAAGCTCCATGTTGAACAACACCACTTACAGTCTACATTTAGTTAATCTACTCTTACTTTGGTCTAGTGTCAAATAAACTTCTAGGAAGCATGTTAATAAAAGCAGTTTTTCACAGTAATGGCAATTCTACCTTTTGCACTTTGCTAAAATTGAGAAACACTTTATAATTTTACCTTTTCTTGGAGGAAGAAATTAAGAGTAAGAAAGGTTTTCTAATCAGTAGGAGACAGATATGGTTCCCCTGAAAACTCCTGCATTGAAGCTTCTTTACTGTCTTGTTTATAATGTTAAAGTAAATCAGCTTTAAAATTAGTAGTGCTGTGGGGCAGAGAATATTGATTAACTGCCTGAATTTGGAGGGCAGTTCTACCCAAATCCAATTTTAGAGGCATCCAGAGAAGTGGAAAGTTTCAACTCATTTCAAGGCTAGGCAGAAGACTTTTTAAGAGCATTTATACAAATTGAGCATGTTAACTCTATGTTTTTTGTTGTTTTGTTGTTGTTGTTTGTTTGTTTTTTGTTTTTTTGTTTAATTACTGCATTAGAGTTACAACAAAAGAGCAATTGTTCATGAGATTACACATAGATACTAATGATAACTAAAAGGTGATGAATTAGATATTCTCTAAGAAATTAAATTAGCAATTAATGAGACAATGCTCTTGCCTAAGCTCATGCGGTTCTAAATCTCCAAATTTCCTGATAATTGGAAGAAGCAGGGAACATTGAGTGTGTGCTATTTGAGAAGAATCATATGAATTGCTGTAGGTTGAAAAAGCCTGACACAGACAGAATGGCTGAAGTTAAAAAAGCGCATGTGAGTTTTTGAATGGAAGTGAATGGGAACACAGCTCTGATAAAGTTTGATCATAAAAACTGGCTTTTTAAGTGTAAAGAGATGCTATCAGCATGAAAATTATATTTTCCTTTGGGGATTCCAATTTTTTTTTCATTATTCTTAGGACTAGATTTATTAATATGAATAAAAACTGTTCAATAATATTAACTGAAACTTGATTATAGTTTTATTTTTATACTGAAAAATGTAGAAAAATATGGGCAACTTTTTTATTTGTTTTTCTAGAATATTTTGCTTCTCTTTCCGTTGTATGTTAGGCTTAATTCATGTTATTTTTTATTTTTTCTTTCTTTTTCTTTTTTTGCCTAAGTAGCTCATTGTTTTCATATAGCCTGGAGCAGAGCTGCCAGCGTCGAAAGCAGATGTTTTTACTATGATGATATCTACCAGTTGCTTCTGAAGTGAGGTCCTCTGGGATTTTTTTACCTCTCATTTTCAGCTCTGGATGAAGTTGCATCACCCCAGAGAACACAGCTGTGTCAGGATTCCAGATGCTCTCTGTCCTCCTTACCTGTCCCATCCCAAAGGACTCAGCTTTCCTCTTTGCAGTGTTCCCTTTCATCAGCCCAGGCCTGAGCGACTCCTTTGATTTGCATTCTGCACAGAGGGTGTTGTGACAGAATTTGGCCAATTATACTTGTTTCCACTGAGCTGCAGTAGTAACTCTGCTTTAGAGCTTAAGGAATAAACTGCATTAATTACAAAGCAGGATACATTTTGTACATAGAAACTTTTTTCCAAAGTGGAGAAGCATCAGAGTGACAAGTAAGAGCAGCTGACATGCAGTAGTTTGGAACAGCTGATTCCTTCTTGGCAGAAAGAGCAGTGATTTACTGGTGAGGAAAATTCCTCCTCTGTTCCTCTGACAAGCAACAATAAATTACTGTGTTTTTGTCCAAACTTTAAATATTTATCAGCATCCCAGGAGAAAAATGTATTCTTCCTTCTCTGTGCATACCTTCTGTGTCTTATATTGTCACTTACCAAAGGTATTATGACCCACTGCTGTTTGGTATCTCTCAGAATCCACAGCTGTAAGATATCTCTGTCTTCTCTTCAGCTGTATCACAAATCAGGTGACATGCTTCTCTGTCCTTTACATTTGTCCTGTGGATGTGTGATATTTAGTTGTTGAATTTAATGGGAATACAGAGATGAGTTAAAGCCCTGGCCCCTTGCAGGAAGCAGTTATCATTCATCTTGCAGTTTTGTGCCTGTCACATTTGGTTACTGAACAGCTTGTCGAGCAAACTACCCCGAACTCGTCCCTGAGATCAATCAGAGTGGACAAAAAGTAATTTCTTCTGTCTGCACACTGGAATTTTTGAGGTTTATAAATGTGCTAATACTGCCACTCTACGTGTTTACTCAGGTTTCTAGATCTGGAATAATGTTTAATTTTGACAGAAACTATGTGACCATTTTAAAATTGAATTTACCGTTTTAGTCAAAATTGAGGCCTAGGCTGTAATTCATTCTGCCATTGTTTCATTCCATGCTTGCTCCCCTAATCTTGAATTCTTTTTATGTTTCTGTAGTTATTCAATGGCCAGTTGCTCATACATCTTTTAGTCTTTACGTTTTAGAATGCCATTCAAATACATTCTTTAAATGTACTTTTTCATGAAATTTTAATCATAGTTTCCAAACAGAAATGGTATAAAGACATGCCATGATATATTAGGAATTTAGAAATTTCATTCAAATAAATACAAAAGTGAAAATGAGGTAACATCTTAAAATATTTAAATAGGATCACAAATAGTATTGACTCAGTCTTGCAAAAATTGGAAACATTGTGAGGTGGTTTCTCTATCAGGATCCATTTTTTATCTACTCTAAATCATGTTTTACAGATTTCTTCCATAATCTTCAGCAGTGGAAGATTGGAAAAATCCCTCTCCAGCTCTCTTGTAGACCCCCTTCTAGGTAGTGGAGGGTGCTGTAAGGGCTCCCCAGAGCCTTCTCTTCTCCAGGCTGAACAGCCCCCACCCTCTCTCCCATTTCTTGTTTTTTCCTGATTCAACCTAAGCCTCTTTGGAAAACTGTGATTTTTGCCTGTGTAGTATAAACTCATGTAACTTAAAACATTTTTATGTCTCAAAAAGTTTCCATCTTTGAAACTTTTAACAAGGTTCTGTCTGAGCCAGGACATGTGCAGGGAGCTCTAGACAAACTTTTTAAGAAACTGGAAGCCAGATTTGTTCTCAGTTATTTGAAACAGCAACATTTACATGACTTTACAGAGTATATGCATGTTTGCTTTAATGTGAAGGCCCCTTTTCTTTAGATGGAGTACCAGACTTGACAAAAACACACAGAGTAATGAAAATACTTGGGATTAGGATTGTTTGGTTATCCCTTTAGACCGTCACTGTCTTGAAAGAGCAACAAGAGCAGCTGAACTAGACAAATCTATCTACTGCAAGGAATCACCTTGATCTGGAAGTGACCTGTGCTTCAGTATTGCTTGATAGCAATATTTAAGCACAAGAGCTGGTCAGGAATAAGCAATCTTTCCATGGGAACCAAGATCAGCCCGGGGCAAGCAGCGGGAAGGCACAGGGCCTTCAGTAGGGGCAGCAGTTTGGAAGGAATGCAGGTGCTGAGTTGGACTTCAGTTTAAGTTTGGCCACAACCTACAGTCGTATACTTGGAATAAGTACTTCTGAGTGCTCTTCCTGGAGAATTACAAGGCTTTAGAGGATGTGGACTACAGAACAAAATAGTTCTCTTCAGTTCTGGCAACAATACAATTATTAACAGGGTGGTTCCATATGCATTTTAAAGGTAGCACAAAGCTCCCTTGATGCCAAACAAGCTGGAGCATCTGCCTTCTCCTGAGCTGGCAATCATCCCTCCTGCTGTGCTGTCCCCATCCTGCCTCTGCTCTGAGGCTGGGAGCACTCATCCCAGCTGGAACTAGCCAGGGGTGAGAGGCAGGAATGAATAGCCAGGGCTGTGATCGTGCCACTCCATGCCAGTATTAAGTGCTCATGGAGTTGTCATTCTCCACGGTTTCTTTTCTTCTCTCTATCTCTGCAGATGATTATGTCCCCTTCTTCCTGAGACAGAGCCACAGTCTAATCTCCTCAAGGCCACTCATCATCAAGGAACAACTATGTTCTAGTGTCATAGAAAGATTTGATCCAGGACAGGTATTTTTTCTTAGAAAATGAAAGTGGCTGGAGCTGGTAATGGGTTGCAAATGACTCAATTAACTTGCCAGGTGTCAGGAGTTCAAGAGGTCATCAGATCTAATCAGAATAGCTATCAGCTATGAATATTTTCTGTCAAAAGTGTTTTAACAGTTTTTAAAATACGTAATTACGTATTATGATTGCCAAAACCCATTGGGATTATTTTTATTTTGCCCTCTGTCCTTTTATCTCTTGTTCCTGCTTTATCCTGGTTAGTTTGCTCAGGTTTCTCACACCTAGAAGCCTGTTTTCAGTTGTTTGGAACAAACCACACTCTCAGGCATGAGGGCTGTCCTGTGCTGGGCCAGGAGTTGGAATCTGATGATCCAGCTCAGATATTTGAGGGCAGAATGAAGGAAACTGTCCAGCATATATTGCTTCAGCCCTGTGCCCACAGCTCAGGGGCTTTAAGAACACACTCCTTGACTTCAGAGCAGGGTTGAAGGAAAATGGCATAAGAAGAAAGCCAAGAAAACCAGTGTTAAAAGAGCCTCCTAGTGAGAAACACTGAGTCAATGAACTTGGATATCTTCTTAAAACATTTTTGTGCTGAAAGTGGAGCCATATACTCCTGTGTCTCGTGCTGCATCTGTGGTATATCCGTGCCCAGGTGTGTCCCATCAACAGGGGACTCAGAGAAAATGACAAGTAAAAGCAAGGAATAACTGTGACGGAATGTAAGCAACATTAGTGCCTATTTTTTCCCCCAACATGGTATTTAAGAGGTCTGTGCTTTGATATATAATACAAAAGGGCACTAGTGGAGGGAAATGTGAAGGATGGGTGGGTGTTAGTCATGTGCAAAATAGCAAGCTTGCTTTGAAATGGCTTGGCAAAGAATTAGCTGTGAAAAATAAGGCACTGCTGTCAGCTTGGAATCCCCCTAAGCACCATGTCCCTTCTCCTTGAGCAGTCTAAAAGCTGAAATAGTGATATGCTTTTAGTTATGTACATTTGGCTTCTCATTATTGAAAATGACTTAGGAGAATTTATATTAACTGATACAAGGAAAAGCTGAAGGAATGCTTTCAACTGGAAAATTATTTCCATTTTTAAATAATGAGTGTCTTTCGTTGACACGCATATCCATTTAAAATAAAATAGGGCAGCAAATAAGGAGTATTTACTGTGATATTGTTTTATTTTGGTTGCAATATTTATCTGGTTAACGCCTTTGCTGATGATCTCTTGTACTACCTGGCACACACCTTTCATTTTGCTTTAGCTGAAATCCTTGTATGTAGTTTTAACTTCAGGCACAAAGTGTTTTTGACAAATACATAAAGTTATGTGCTATTTGGTATTTTTAAAATGAAAAGTACAAAACTGCTCTACTACTCCAATTTGTGCAACAATTATGCTGATGCACTAAGAAATCTAGTTAAACTTTCAGATAGCAGCAAATGTTTCGCTCTGAAAGTGTTCTTTGCAGTTTTGTCTCCAAAATGGGATAACACTGAACTGTAACTGCACCCAAGCTCTGCAGAAGTAGAAAAGCCTCAAATCTGCTCAAATATGAAGAGGGGAAAGAATGGAGTCCTGGAAATGAATTCCCACCTCAAGGTCAGCTTGATGCAGTGCCAGGCTCTCGGTCTGCTGCTGCTCTTAGCAAAGGGTACAGCCCTTTCGGCTGTGGGAAGGGCCTCTTTGGCTGCTGAGCCGTAGGATCTGCTACAGCTGCACGTAATAAGATCTGATTCCTTTAAAATAAAAGAGTAAAGAAAACACATCCCCCAAAGATGAAAATACTGGTGCTTAGGGTTTCTCTTCATGTGCATACATAAACAGGATAACCTGAATTATTAGAAGTGTGAATTTGAAGAGGATTTGTTGTGCCACATTTGTTACACACCCACGCTCTGTGTAGGCACTCCAAAGGAAAGTGATTTTCTGTGAGTTCAGCTCAACTGGTGAGTTAGCTTTTTACCACAGAATGGTTGAGGTTGGCAGGGAGTTCTGGAGGTCCTTGTGTGCAGCCCCCCAGCTCAAACAGGGCTACCCTGAGCCCGGGACCATGTCCAGCTTTTGGGTACCTCTAACAGAGGAGATGCCACAACCTCTCTGGGCAACCTGTGCCAGTGCTGTGCTCCTCACAGTAAAAAAGTGTTTCCTCATGTTCAGAGGGGACCTCCTGTGCTTCAGTGTGTGGTCATTACCTCTGGTCCTGTCTCTGAGCACCACTCAGAAAAGTCTGGTTCCGTCTTTGGAACCATCTTTGGATCCATCTCCCTTCAGGTATTTATACCTATTTATGAACTCTCTTGTAAGTCTTCTCCAGGAGCTTAACAATCCCAGCTACCTCAGTTTTCCTCACAGGAGAGATTCTGCAGTCCCTTGATCATCCTTGTGACCCTTGGCTGGACTGTCTTCTGTCTGTCCGTGTTCTGAGGAGCACGGCACTGGTCCCAGTACTCCAGATGTGCTCTCACCAGTGCTGAGTAGAGAGCAAGGATCACCCCTTCAACCTACTGGCAACACTCCTGAAACGTAGCTCAGGACAACATTAACCTTCTTAGTGGCACAGTTGTTACACGTGGCAAGTCTTTGGCTGCAGCATTTGGCACTCCAAGATGGAAACCGCCTGTTTTTAAATCGCTCCCTTTGCACACAGAGGCTGTGGTTGTTTGTTAATTATGTACTCAGAGCCCATTTTCCCACAGATCTCTCTCTCAATCTCTCTTCAGTCAATAAGATTTTATTTAAGGTTACATGGTCACACCTAGCACTCTAGTATTCAGAAGTCTGCTTTAATGAATACCTGGAAATTAAATTTGCAGAGATGCTCCTGTGTAATTAGTGTGTATATTCCCTGAGCCATGCTAGGGAGGGGCTCACTGTTACTGCATCATTTTCTGTATTGGGACTTCTAAACGTTACTTTAATGGAAAAAGATGACACATTCTTCAGAAGACTTCCTTCCTGTTTTCTGGCTTTGGGATTAGCCATCTGGTCTTCAGTCAAGTGCTGCCTTCAGCCAGGCTGTGAGAGCAGGAGGAGAACAGGCCATTCCTGTCTGAACTGGAGCAGCTGTAGTTACCTGCACTGCTGGTAATTCAACCTCAGGGGTGTTGAATGGCACAGTGGCAGGGCCTGTGGTGGTCCTTTGGGTTCCTTCTGAGAGGGAGCACCATTCCAGGTGCTGCTGTTTATCCCTGGAACCATGAAGATCTGAGGAGGATGCCCTTTCCAGTGCTGCAGAGCAGCACAGTGGGATGAGCCTGGATGCATTGTCCTCGTTAATAGAGCAGAGGAGATTATTTGTCAGAACAATGGATGCTGTCTCAAAGCTACCCTGGCCTGAAGCCTGGTGGTTACAGAGTCGTGGCAGCTGACTGGGAGACAGCACTTTTTTTGTTAATGTCTTAATTACTCTTCTTTTGTAGAAGAGTCACTAGAAACTGAGCTGTTGTTCATGAGGGTTTTATTGTCCAAGCAAATTGTCCTTACTGCTGACTTGTAAGTATTTATACAAATGTAGGTGCTTTCTCTTCTAAAAGAGGAGGGCATAGTCTTTGAGAAGACACTGGTGTACAGTCTGCCTCCTGTTACTGTCCAAAAAATGCAAGTGTAGGAGTTGCAGGTGATTGTTCTGGTTGTTTTGAATGGTGCCATGACAACTCTGCTGTTCTGGGGGTTAACTGCCTGTGGTAATTTTTTTTGTTTGGTTGGTTGGGGGTTTTTTGTTGTTTTGTTTTTTTATTGAAAATACTGGGAACAGGAAATTCAGTTTAAACATATAGTAGCTGAGAACTCAGAAGGCCTCTCAAAGACGTGGGTGTCCTGTTACCTCTTTCAGATGACATGTTGACACTGCTCTTCATGGATAGAAAGTGCTATAATCAAATGCAGATGTTGCTGCCCAGTTTGGGATTTGGGAGCAGTACACCTACATGCTAATGAAGTGCACGGTTTGGGGTAATTTATGGGAACTCCAGAACACAATCTAGCACCAAAGAACTCATAAAGACATTCCGAGCCAATAAGATAGTGGTGTTAAATGACATATGGCAAACATGCCCTCTACGTCCTTTTTTTCTGGAGGAAAAAATGTGTGCAGATGCATTGCCACCTGGCAATTTAAGAGCTTACTAGGGTGACTGGTGAAGGTTTGCTTAGGGTGTAAGTATTTTAAATAACCTTGGATTCATTAAACATTTGTTTCTCTAGCAGAGCAGGGAACATAACTCTTTATTTGTATAGTAATTTTTCCTCTTGGCATGAAAAGTCTTTGAGTCTATGGTATCTAACTTCTTGCACACTAGAAAACTATACAGATTACTTAAACCAAGATGAGCAAACGTTTCATTTACAAAAAGCCTAAACTAGATTTTTTTTTTCTTTCGAAAGTCTTCTTTCATGCCAAGATGACTGGGAAGTGTGTAGTGCAAATTCAGTTTAAAGACAGAAGCCACTGGTAAGACTCCTTCTGTCTTGTGCTCAAAGTATGTGTATTATTTATCATCCTCAGTGCTTTGTTTCTGCTATTCTTAGCATGTGGCTTTGTTTCAGTCAAATAGTGTACTGTCTGTGAGGACTATTTTGGAGCAAACTGTACAAGGTAATGAAAATCTGTTTTTATTTTAGAAGTCAACTTTTGCATGAGAAAAACTAAGGTTCAAGCAATGCCCTATGCCAAATTGCTGGCGTTTTGGTTATGCATTTATGAAGAAAAGAGTTACTAGAAATAAGAGTTCAGGTAAAAACTTCCATTTTTCTCTTTAGTATTTATCTGAGTTTGCACAGATGATGTGTGCCATGAAATGCAGCCAGTGTGCAGGAAATCCTGGAGGTAACAGAACTGCAGGATGGAGACAAGATTTTCAATGAAGTTTTTTAACTGGTAGCAAACTGAGTTTGAAATATTTAATTTCTTTCATTCACTAGGAAGTAAAAGCAAATTAAATTTTTAAGCACTTCTTAAAAATAATAAAATAATCTGCCCTAACACTTAGGATTCTTACACACTGACAGTTTGATTCTTGGTTCCAAATTTTGGCTGCTTATCCTTTCTCCCAAAGCAGCGAATGATACTCTCGCTTTCATTTAGCGCTCCTCCACACCTCCTTTTTTTCCTTTTGTTTTTGACTGGCTAATTTTGACTTCAGTACAAGCTTTCCTGCTTGTCTTCTGACCACTTGTGCACAATTATTACAGGGAAGGTGAACACTCAGAGTTTGTGTTCTGCTCACTCTGTAGAACAGGACTTTGTCCTGGTCTGTTCTGTTTCCTGCACTGTGGCTCTCACCTCCGCTTCTCCTTTGGCCACTGTCAGGAGCCTGGTCCTGCTGTCCTGGTGGGGATCCACACTGCTGAGGAACACCACAAGTGCCTAAAAGTAGGTGGACCTCAAGCAGGCTGTGTTTGCTGCTAATAAAATGTGGTGCCTTTCAGCAGCGCTCTCCTATGTAATTCTGGTCAGGTGGCAAATGTTCACAAAATGAGGGCACTGCTGCATCGTTTCCTTAAAGCATCCCCTGCAAATGGGAATATCTTGTGAGTGGAATGGGGAAGGCACAAATGTTAGCGTAAATGTTATTTGCTGTTGTTTTTCCATGGGTGAGAGGCTCCTGCTGAGGGAGGCTGGAGTGAGTATTGTGAAAAGCATGTTATGAATATATTTTATCCCTTTCCAAGGTGAGAGACTTGCTCGCCTGTTTAACTGGATATAGTAGGTTTAGCTGCTTTTGAAGTTCTGAAATCTGTTGAGCAGACATAGGTGTAATGAAGATGCCAGTCTGTTGCTGAGCTGGAAATACACATGTGGATACTTCTTTTTTTTTCCTCAATCCATATGTAAGTTGTAATTATTATTGCAATGAAGTCTGCAGTTATGGTTGTCATTAACTGTCATGTGGAAAGCTGAATACAAGCAACTGCAGGCAACTCTCATACCCCTTGGTATTTTTCCTCAGTGCTGCTACACTTAGGCCCATTGTGCTTTTGGTAGGATAAACTGTCTTTCCAAAAAGTGATAGGCCTCTAGTGCACAATTATAAACACTGCACATCATGCTTTAGATGTAAACTGGCAGCATTAATTAATCCTCAGATGTATTGAAAATGTAGAACTCACATAAAACTTGCAAAGCAATGCAGAAGAAAACTGAGCACTTTTATGGGAGAGCAGGTGACGCGGGTTATGGAGGGAGGATTAAAGGTGTGTGCTTGACCACTTTTATCACATACTAATGTATTTCCAAAAGGTTCATCTGTAAACTGCAAATTTTATTCTTCCTAGAAGATCCATCTGCTTGGGAAAACTGTAGCAAGTCCTTCCAAATGTTTAAATTAGATGTATATGTTAATGTATTTGCCCACTGGAAAGGAAAAGTTAGAAATTTTACAGTAGTTCACAGAGCAGTATAACTTTGTGTTTTGCTTTGGATATATATTACTCCTGAGGTAAATGAAATCATTACATTCTTGGGGGTTTTTTGTTTGTTTTTTGTTTGTTTGTTTTTTTGTTGTTGGGTTTTTGTTTGTTTGTTTTGTTTTGCTGTTTGTTTGTTTGCTTTTAACACACTCTAGTTGATCCTGTTGTTTGTGCATAAAGGAAGAAAATTTCATTAGCATGAAAAATGCTGTAGGTTGGATATAATCTGTGCGTGTTTGCATAACTTTCCTCACTGGAGTAGAAATTACCCAATCCTACCTAAATCTCCTCGGTGTTTAGGTCCCAGGAGCCCCTCTTTGAATTAACTGAAAGTAAAAATTGCTGTTCAAGGGTAGAAAAATTAAATACACTGAAACCTGATTTCCAGCCTAGCCTAAATTGTAATATTATGATTGAAGAATAGAAAGTAATATATTCACTTTATGGATGAACTAATGGGACTGTAGTGAAGATTGCAATACTTTGTGGCCTGTATAGTAGCTCATCTCTTGTTTATGGCTTTAAAATGTCTAACTATTTTATGTTGGAAAGGTAATGTACTGAGAAAGTAGGCGAAAAACAGGGGAACATCTCGGTCTAATAGTGTTGTGTCAGATACTAGGAACCAGAAGGCCTAATGCATTAAAATAGAAGAAGAAAAAAGCAGTTGCCTACTCAGGTATTTAAAAAACCCAAACCAAACCAACCCAAAACTTCTCCAAGTGTCAGGCTAGACACTTTTCTGTTCTGCTGGAGTATTTTATGCCATCTGTCTAGACTGTAAGATCTTTAAGGCAAAAAGAGATACACAAGTGGCACATAGACCACTGCTAGGACTGCTAATTGCTTAGTTTTCACAACATCTGACACGCATTACGTAACACATTTTTTTCTGCCTGTTAAAAGCAGATAATATTTATTTACCTGACTGTCACTAGGGCTTAGAAAAGTCTCATGGAAACCAAAGGAATAAATGAGCCCTGGAGGGAAATTGATACTTTTCAGACTGACAGTCCAGACACAACCTCTAACTCTGGCTTTTCAGTGCCTTGCCTCTCAGTGGAACAATTTTCTGATGCTGTCTCCCTGAACATCTGCTGATGGCCACTTTCAGAGACAGAATGCAGGTCCTGGCAGAGCTCCCCTGATACAAATGGCCAGCCTGTTGTTCTTAAAATTTGCATGCTATTGTGGGACTTGTTAAGTTTCACACTGGTGGTTTTATTGTGCTATCGGTGCCACCTCAGTTGACCAAATGGCAACAGCCATAAAATGGGAAGAAAACATTCAGTCTTCTGTTGCCTGTGTTTCCTTCTGCTGAACTGAGGAGGTATAAAAGAGCCCTTGGAGTATGGAAATTGAAAAGGTCTCGGCTGGAAACGCTTGACAGTGGTGCCTCCAACAGAGCAGAGGAACAGGAAACAAAATGGGAGCAAAAAGTTCACTGTGCAGGAATAGCACAGACAGAGTTAAGCTTCAACTGGGTCACAGAACAGGAATTTATTCTCTTTTTCCTTTCTTATTATTTCTTCTGGCTTTGAATCACTTCTATTAAAAATGAAACCCCTTCAGTTAGTCATCATAAATTAGTCATCCACCCGTGTTTGAAGTACTGGCCCCAAGTGAACTAGCCCGCTGTAGTAAAGCACAACTCAGATCCTGGGTAGCCTTTCTTTGTGAACAGGGCAAATGGGCTTGGATGTGGTCTCAGTGCCTTTGTGGCTGGATTCCAGCTGCCATGGCTGGCTCTGGAGGGCTCCTCCACTGCTGGTCCCTGTAATGACCTCACTGCAGAGAAGAGCCTGCTGGTGCTGTGCTTGCATCCCTGTGCCTGCAGGAAACATCCAGATTCTATCAGGCCATATTTATCTGCATGAAGCTGCAGAAGCTAAAAGTCATCCCACGGTGTTTTAGCATATGTTGAAAAATGAAATACTGTCAAACTCCTACAGTACTTGAAATAGCCTTACAGCTTTGCTCCTCCACACTTTTTCTGTAGAGATCATTCAGGGATTCAGATGCAGTGGGGCACAGAAATAGAGAATGAATCTCTCACTTGTCAAGCTGAAAATTAACCTTCTGAACCAAATTAGTTTCAGATAGCTAGGATCTCCAGTTGCATGCCTACTTTCTGTGTTACACAGTATTAGAGCTTTGTGTTCTGTGAAGAATGTATAATTCAATATGTAATACCCAAGTTTATATTTTGAAAAGAGAAATGTCTAGAAGTTTTATATGAATGAGATCTCATCATTTTTTACGTCTGATTACTACCAGCATAAGTGATTGTCTAAAAATATGCTAATTGTTATTCTGTCGTACCTGCTCAGTGTAGCCAGCAAAGAAATGTTATGTTCTGATCAGCAGTATAAATCTGAAAAATAACATTCTTGGTGTCAGTTGCAACACGTGGGAGTTTGCCATTAATTTTATGGTGGCTAAATTTCATTGCTATTTCATGTTGTACAGTTAAAGCAACTTTCCACATGGGAGAAATAGTGAACATCAAGGCCTTATCTTGTACCCAATTATGAAACCATCCATTCAGGTTTGGGCATGGTGGGTGCTGTCCTGCTTGAATTTTGCACTCTAATTACTTTTTCTTTTGCGTATATATGTCTCTGTGTGTGTGTGTGTATGTGTGCTTGTTGATAGTCTTCTCCACGGACTGGGTTATTACCCCATGATTTTACAGTCTTTCAATAGGAAAGTGAGAAAGATTGAAGTGTTAATTTCTTTTATCCTACTTTTCTTAAAGCGGCCAGCATAGGTAGGGTAAACCCAATTAAAACAAAGAAATAAAATATATTCAATCCTAATATTGATTACTCTAGTACAAAGTAAGATTCTACCTTTCCATTGAGCTGAAAGGAGAAAAAGCTCCAAGACAGTTTCTAAACCATTGCCTTATATCCACAGATAGACATTTTCAAGTGGCAGATCAATGTTTCTGGAAATCTTAGTGCTTCCAGAGGTATTGTTTTTTTATTTTTCTAAATTGCCTTGAAATGCTTGTTTAGCTCTAGATAATACACACTCCAAACAGTATAATCCCAAATGCACAGTCTAGAGACAGACCTCTGAGGAATGCTCTGGATTTTGTCATGTATGCAATGATTATTTGAAGCCATTCCTGGCTGAGTCCTGGATGAATTTTAGGCTGCAGCTGTCTTGCTGAATATTCATTCTGAAATGCTTATGTTTAAAAATAAACCCATTAGATTTGTTTTCATCACACTGACTTGTCTTTCACTGTGTGCCAGTGACCTGGCATTGTGACTGCATCTCTGAGACATAGGTCTCCATGGATATTATTCATGGTTTAGGCTCCTTTCTGTAAAAATATGCAACAATATTTAGATAATTTCAAGCATTTTGAGGAATTAATCCTAAAAATATAATGCAAAGTTATTTAGCTGTTTTCTACCTTCTCCTTTAAAAGCCAAGGTGGGGCTACTGTCTCTTGTGCTAGACCCCCATCTCCACCATCATACTTCCAGTCTAAATTGTGTGCTTTTCAGCCTGGAGTTGTTTCTGATTCACAAAGTTGCTTATAAATAAAAGGTATTCTGTGTGACTAGAAAAAAATAAAGGGAAGGGAAAGCATATTTCTCATTTTTCAAGCTGAAAGAGAGGTTAATTCACTTTTCTATTCCTAATTTAGTTGACAAATAGTATGTCCTCTGTAATGCAGTAAGAGCATTTTCCCACTTTGCTTTAGTTCCTGTTTCTGCCCTGAATATTTAGGATCCAAAACTCTTATTTCAAAAATCAGTGAAGGCTTGTCAGTGCCTATACCAGGAAGAAGATACTCCCTTGGTGACTGTTTCACTCCATAATGTGGAAATATGACCACCTGTGACACTGAAAAATGAAACACAGAGGAGCAGACAAGCCAAGGTTACAGTGCCAGCTGAAGACATTCAGCAAACCTTGAAACCCGGTGAAGGAGTTTAATAGAATGTACAGTGCTTCCTTTTTAGTTCTTCCTTCCTCTTGAGAGTCTTTGTACCCTCTGAATCTGTATTTTTCAAAGGTGTTCAAATGAGGGAGTCTTGACAAAATGACCACTTTTGAAGAGGAAGACTTTTGGTTTTTTGACATCTCAAAGAGGGCAGTGGAGGGGTCTCATCTCAGGTAACCCCAGTTGTCATGCAGTTGACATTTCCCTTTAGGATCACTACAGAGACACCTGCAGGAGCAGTTGACAAAAGCAGGAATTTTATCACGTGGCCCACTTAGATTAGTTTAGAAAAGAAGATTGGGTTCAGCTGCCTAACAAGGGGCACCTTGTGGTTGTTTCAGCCGCCGTGGGTGTTCTGTCTAATGTCTCCAACTCTCTCAAAGCACTGAATTTCCCATACGTCCTGTACCATATCTCAGTGCTGGGTGAGTGTCTTAGTCTGTGGTATCTCACATGGCACCAGATGCCCTTATTTTGGCAACAATTTTCAACCCTATTTCGTTGTAATATTAGCAATAATAACAATTATAACCCATAAGAATATGTATTTAATACATGTATCATATAAACACTCATAATATACATGTGTCCGTACAGGTAAAACACAGACCTATACACCTGTAGTTTTCAAAGGCAAAGCCTGATGCTGTTTTGCAGAGTGCCTGGCACTGTCTGAAGGTGGGAGAACTGAGGTGCAGGGCTTGGTAAGATCAGCAATCAGCTTTGATGTGCAATTGCAGCGGGTGCTTTGTGCTTCTGTGTGCTGTGCCTCCCGCTGGTGCAGGCAGAGCACACTCAGGATCTCTGCAAGGGAAAACATAATGTGCTTCATTATTCCCCCCGAAAAGGGAAGGTAGGAATTCAGCAGAAAAAAAACAAGAAACAAAAGCAAAGTACTTTCAGCTTCTCTTCGTCATTAAGGGAAAAGAACACAGGAGGAAAATAGCTTCCATATTTTTAGGCATCTGTGAGTCACCCTAAATCTCTCCGGGTATTTTAGTAAAAATTTTATTAAAAACATTACATGAAGTAATGAACTAGTAAGTTTGTCCTTCTGATATATTTCAGTTGCCTTTTATTTTTTTAAACTTCTTCAGTTATCCCTCTGGGAAAGCAATTGTTGTGAAGTGAGCTCTGTGGATTGTAAGAGGGAAAAAGACTGGTTAATCTTTATGAGGTTGGCTGTTAGAACTCTGTACTTCTACACTAGACTGGAAGGGGCAATGAAGGTGTTCACACATCTGGAGAGGCAGTGGCTGGTGGGATAACCCATGGCGTAAACTCACTGTCCTACCTAAAAAGTCCTTACTGATAAACTACAGTCCAGGAGGTCAGGCAGGCCATGGGGCTGGGTGGAGATCACAGAGGAGAAAGGAACAGAGCAAAGTGACAGCGTTGTCAGAGGTGTCACCGACAGTGCAGGTAAAGAAAGGCCTGGGAGCTGTGGAGTGACAAAAGGCTCCCGTACCGAGCTGCCACTGAAAGCATGCAGATCCTTTCATGCCTCTTGTGACATAAAGCACTGCAATGGAAAGCATGACTAAATGAGCAGTAATTATGTAATTAACCCAGCATTACATAATTTGTGTGTTATTATGACATCAGGTGTCAATGGACAGAGCTGGTGAGTATAAGGAAAGTGAGACTTTTCTGAGGTGAGGAGGATGCAGAGACATCCACACAGTGTCAGCCATGAGCGGCTCTCTCCAGTTCCATCCTCCCTGTCACTCCCTGTCCTCACAGGAGAATAGCTGGGTTGCTCTGATGTAATTCTCCAGTAGACATGGGCCACCCTGAGGACTGTTTGTTCATGGGGCTTACACATGTTGACTTCATGGGTTTAGTTATATAGAATGGCTAAAACTCTTTATGGCCATTACACAGGAAGTGGCACAAAGTGTTTTTGATGTTGCTCTCACATTAATAGCTACAGGGAAGTTGAATTGATAGACAAAGCCTCTTAGCTATAAAAATTCTGAGATTATCCCAAGCCAAGTTCCAGCCAAGAGTCTGTCAGTGCTTGTTTCTCAACAGCAGAATAACAATACAGCTCATATTCCATGAAGACCATTTTTTCCCCTGCAGGTGACCTTCTGTAAAAGTGTTCCAGGGAATTATACAAGAGAACTGTAGGTACGGTGGTGGCTGTTCTGGTCCTTGACCTGATACTCTCCAGCTGTCTGTAGGAAACTGAAGTCACCTCCTCAAAAAAAGTCAGTGCTTGATGTGCATTTGATAGTTAAGTTTTATACCTAACAAAGTTAAAGGAAGAGAAATAGCTGTGTATTGTTTACTTGCACATATTGTGTAATAGCACATCACATTTTGCATTTTTTGACAATTAATTAAACAATTTCAGAGCTTTCAGGCACTCTTGTTGCAGTCTCATGTTTGTTTGGAAGAACAGTCCAAATGAGGCTGCACTGTAAAAAAGTAAAGCATTTACTCATCTGCACATAATTTTAATGTTCTTGTTCCCATACTTCTGCTGCATGATGTATAGTTTGTAGAACAGTGAATAAAGGTCACAAAGCTGTTTTTTTGGGGGTGATTTTTTTTGGTTGCTGCTGTTGTTTGGTTTTTTTTAAAGTCTTATCATTAGGATTTTTTGTAAACACTGTATTGATGTCCATAAGGTTGCATACACATTGTTCATTGCTGTCTGCAGAGTATTAAATTCAGAAACAACGTAAGATTAGATTTGTAATATATTCATCAAATAGAAAGTCTCCAAGCATACTTTTAAAGATGGTTTAACGTTTTGGCTGTAGTTCAGATCCTGAAGGAAAAAAATATTTTTTGAATAATACTGGTTCATTAAAATAATTTAAGGATTCTTAAGAAGGCTCCCATATGAGGTGCCAGACTGATTCTAAACCTCACTGAATATCATGTCTCAAAGAATTATGCAAATCCTGGTCAACTCATAGTCAACTGTAGACTGCAGACTCAAATATTTTTTGGTGGAAAAGAATATAATCTAGCCTTAAATTAATGAAACCAGGGAATCAACTTGAAAAACTATTGATGGGATTATTGTAAAATAATCCTGTTCTCAGGATGCCTCCAAGAAGTGAGAGCCCCTTCTACTAAACTCTCTGAAACCCCAAGGCAGCTGGTTGTAAAATCAGTGTACCATAGCAGCAGGAAGATGCAAGGCTGTTCTTATCTCTGCTGCTGGCTTATCTCTGTACCTGGGACTTCTCACTTGTAACACACCATGCATTGCAGACATTTCTGTGGAGGTTTTTCTCCTGCACTTCCTTTCTCAGACCCTCTTATTTTCTCCCATTTTCTCTTTTCCTGTACATTCTTCTTCAAGTGTTCCACAGTGAAGTGTTCACTATTGCTTCTGTAAAACTGTGGTTCTCTTTCCAGTGTTTTTTTCTAAATTTTTACATCTTACTCTTTCCAAAATTTTAAGTTTCCTCAGCCATCTTCATTCTCTGTATTTCTAAAAAGAAAAAAAAAAAGGAATAAAGGAGGAAACCTCTGACGTAAATGCTGGTAATCCCTTTATGAAGTTTATATCTCATTCTTTTTTATTTTTTCTTTTTCTTTTTTCATTTTGTAGTCTCTGGGCTAATTATCATTATCAGCGAGAGGCTGGATTCAGCAGGCAGAGCCAGCTCTGCAGTTCAGAGCAGCTTGGTGGAGCCGTGGAGAGAGCTGGGAGAAAATTTCCCATTGGTGAACAGCGATGTGAAAACCCCCATTTCTTTCTCTTTTCCATTATGTGCCTTCTCCCTGGGAATTCTCAGTGGCAAAGAATATCCACAACAGGTTAGGGAATGAGAACAGAGGAGTGTGTAATATGGAAATAAGGATTACAAAGGAAAGGGAACAAAGATAAGAGACTTGAACAGCAAAGTGCATTTGGACCCTAATTCACAAACTGCTCAGACACCTCAGCTCCATCAAAATCAGTAGGTGTGGAGGGCTCAGGTGATGAGAGCTGGTGACTATGTGGTTACAATATAGCAATGACTTTGGCAACGCTTAATTGTAAAAATTTCCTATATTAACTTGTGACAACACCCAGGCTTCATTTATTTTAGATCATAAATAAATGAATCTTCTCCAGGGCAGCTCCTCCTCGTTGTTTAAAGGACTGTAAGAGACGGACTTCTAGAATCTGGGAGGTTTAGTCTTCTAATGTTCTTTTTAAAAATTCTTTTTCTAAAGAGAGAAAACTTGTGTGTCCTGTGTACTTTTCTTAGGAAGGAACCAGCATATGAATTCTGGTGCTACTCAGCGTGCATCATATTTGTCATGTTTCAGAATTATCCCTAATTTTCTTGGCTTCCTCCCCAAATTGCTTTAATCATTAGTCTTTTTCTTAACTACTTCTCTGATGTGTGTCATTATGGTGGCTGTCTCTCAGCAAGTAGCTTAGGGAAAAAAACATCTCACAGGTCTCCCAGGGCAGGCAGAGCTACTTCACAGACAATAGCAGAATGTATTCTGGGACAGCTGCTCTACTACCAGCCTTGGATACATCAGGGTGAGTCACGAGTAATTAGAGCACAATTACTGGCCAAAATCAATGCCATTCATTCTCAGGTCTTTCAAATAGGTGTAATTTCACAAAAAAAAAAACCAAAACGTAGAAGTGGATCGTTTCACTCTGCATGAATTTAAACATCTGTCTGGAAAGAGTTTTGAATCAGTACAGGATAGATTTAATTCTTTATCAACATAACAAAGTATTGTCCTAATTCTCCCCTTGTTGTCATCATGCCCCTGTAGGCACTTGCAAACACAAGCCCCGCAGGACCTGAATGAAGTCACAAGGTGCTGCATATTGATGGTAGGTCCAGAGATTGCATTGATTGGGACAGCTGAGTTCTTGGCAGCTTTAAAAAAATTTCTAGTTTGAAAACATTTTAATGATCCTTTCATTTTATTTTTTTTTTTCCCTGTGGAAAGCGAGAAGTTTTGGGCATCTTCAGTAAGTACTGGTGACTTTGATGTGCTACCAGTATCCCGTGTGACCTGTTTCTCATAGCTCTGTCCCATCCTAGAGAGCACTGCAGCTTCATTTGCAATTCAGATTCCCAGGGTAAATTGTGTAGATAAATCTTGATGCCATGGCCCATTGAATTTTACCTAATATTATTCTTTTTTCCCTCAAGAACTTCAAGAGACTATGACTTTCTTCATTGACTTTCATTATTTTTCTCCAGCACATGAATAATTAATGTGGATTGCTCTGGACTGTTTAAACTCTTTATTAAAGATATTACCAAGTGTATAAAGTCGTGTCTCTTTCATGAGCTGAACACAGGTGATTTCAGCACTCTGAATTAGCATTATGGTGTGATTTAGAAATGCACAATAAAGTTATGAAGCTGTTTCCCCAAACACTCTCCCAACAATAGCAATAAGAGCAATTTAAACCCTTTCCAACACCTATCAGGTTTCAATATGGATATACAGAAATAGACAGATTTAGAGTAGTGCTTAGGTTCCAGCTCCTGTTTGATGCTCCTCTGTTAAATGTAGCTCCCAAACCCATGTGTGCTCTGTCCAGAGCAGAATTATTTCACTGCAATAAGTGACTGTGAACTATCCCCTTGCACTTGGAACTTCTCTGAGTTACATGATTCTTATTTCCTTTTGCAAGTTGTTTTTGCCAAGTCCACAAGGTAATTTATTCAGCTCAAATTAACTGTGGAATAGAGATGAAGCAAAAAGGAGAGGGATCTCTAAAAAGTCTGAGGAAGAAAACCGGGGGTTCTTCCTATGTGACAGGCACTGGCCATGTTGCACATCTTGGCACAGACATCATTGGTGAAAAAATGCTGTACTGTTTTATAAGTAAAACCCAGCAGAAAAGATAATGATACCAGGGAGGTCCTCTGCAAGAAATTGTTTCTGTCTTTGAAGTCTGCTCAAGATGATGTTGGAGAGGAACATTACCCTAAATATTGGGTAATTACTTACTTTTAGAGGCTATATAAGTGGATGAGAATTGCTGCGAATTCCAGCTATGTATTTTTAAGCACCAAGGAGATACTCATTAAGAATGTCTGACAAATAATGAAAAGAAAATTCTGGTGCTTGTTAGAGGAAAATCATAAAAATACCTCTTTTCTTTCCTTTGATTCTGCAATAATGGGAGATTTCCCAAAACATGAGGCATGACTTTAAAGGACCATTTAAGAAAACACGCTGTCTGGCTCTTGGAGATTGATTAGTTCCAGATGATGGCACATCAGCTTCTTTACCATGTCAGTGTTTTGGAATATTTTATCTGAAAAAAATGTCTTCCAAAGTGCATAACCCCCAGACAGAGCTCCTGTTTCCTCTTGCTAATGGTTCATTACTTCTTTGACCCAGCTTGTCTTAACCCTCACTGTGGAAGGCATCTAGAATTATGTTATAATTAGGACTCAGAATTCACTCCCATACTGCAATTTTGTAAAACAAGTACTCTGGAATAGACTGTCAGTTACTGATGTTAAAATGAGGTTGACAGATATAACGATGCCAGTAGTTCCTTCACAGAATAAATATTACAGAGGGCTCTGAACGGCAGTACTTGTTGGGCTACATGCAATGATATTGAATCATTGCTAGTGTATGTTACCTTTTTCATATTTTATGGTTCTGAGTAATACCAACAGGCTTTGCTGCCAACAGATTTTGTGGGGAAGGACTTTGAACAGGCAATGGCAGGCAAAAAAATCAGGCTGCTTGTTGATGTATTTAAACAGTGAAATGGAATTATTAATTTGGAGTTAATAGTGTTCAGCCTTCAAATTCTCTGCTGAGTGCAAAAAAAAAAAAGTTCTGGTTAGTCACAGTTGTGATTTCAGTGGGTGTTGGGTGATTTCACTTTACTACCCAGGAAGGAATTTAATTTTAGCAACTGGTGACCAGAAGTTGTTGAATCTCACTTACCGAAGGCCTGCTCTGGGTCTTTATGATGTTTTGTTTACAGGTTGTGAGCACTCCAATAACAGTTTGTAATTTTAAAGGAACAACTCACACATTGTGTATTGTAGAGACACTATTTTTTTCCCCAGTGTGGGACACCAACATGGCAAACGTCTTTTGTTTGAAGCTGCATTGCCTGAAGAGATCACATCTGACCCTTCTTGAAATGTTTAAAGTGGGCAGGTAAAAGATTTCAGTCTTGATCCTAAGAGGCATCAATTGTAATGTTTTAAAATTATCCTCTGTTTATTCTACAATAATGGATTTATCTACTATCTATTTTGTTTAAATAGAGAGCCTGTTAGTGTTCAGTGTAACTAAGTACTAATGGACCTACTTGTTTCCCCATCTGCCTGCCAGAGTGGTGATGCTGCTAAAGAAACAGAGCTAGAAAACTCAGCAGTGAGAGAAGCGTAATCTTTCAGAGGAGACCATGCAAGTTCTTTTAGTACTTACTGTGAAAAAGTGACAAAGTGGCACACCAAAACACACGCTGCTTGTATGAGCCACTTTCTTTCTTTCTGAGCCCTGGGTAAATGCAAATGCTGTTCTGAAGCTTTCTCAGTGATGGCCTTTCAATGTCTCTTGTCTTCATGACCTGTTATTACTGCTCACATTTTCAGTTATTCTTGTAGTGACCTTTCCTCAGTGGTCCCCAGAAGAAAAGCTCTACATCATCACAATCATGGCATTAGAAATCAGATAAGTTAATTGTATTTTCACCACAGAGCAATTGCTTTCTTTAGTGGTGAATACAATCAGACTGATTCCATGCAGAGGAAAAGGTGTAATTTTTTCCCCCCTAAGTGCAGAAAGGACAAAGTACAGCCCTTGGATAGGGAGAAAATAACATACAGCATTCTTGTACTATTTTGCCTGTTTAGTGCATCAATCCATACATGTTGAAGGGCAAGTGATGTAAAGAAGGTAATTGAAATACTAATATGCACTGTCATTGAGGCTTCAGGGGCAAATCTTGGCTGTAAGTTTAGTATTGACGTTTTCCCTAGTGAAAACTCTATTCCATGGTGAATTATTCTAGCTAGAGTCATATTTCAATATACAAAATCAGTGTGTATGAGAAATGATTGAGAGAAGGGGCAATTCTGAGATGAGGAAGTGTTAGCAACATATGGTAGCACTTATGGGAAATCTTTCCAGACTTAACTTGGGAAACTTTTTGTGTAAAGGATTGCACAGTCCTCCAGTTAACCACTGCAGGGTTTTCTTTTGTCATCTTTATGACTTTTAATTTGGATTACAGCAAGGCCTGGATTCTTCACCAGGGATCAGTGCTCCATTGTGCTAGGCTTTGTGTATGCACACAATTAAAAAAGGAAAAAAATACCAGCTCTCCAGAATTTAAAGTATTGCAAAAACAATTGGCACTTATTACATTCAAACATAAAAGGTGAAGCAAAGGAAGAAGATCAAAGCTCAGTACTTTTTATGTTGTCATGCATTCATCTTGCTTTCTCTCTTGGAAGAAAGAGACCCTTTAGTATAATGTGCCACTTCAATATTGTTTTTGACCACATTTATTTACTTTTCTTTCATCAGAAGACTGCTATTCCAAGCAGTTTTTGATAAGTCATCACATGTTCTGATGTCTTGATAAATGACTTGCTCAGTGTAGACTACTCTGGATATCCTGAGAACCTGAGGAGAAAGAAAGAACATGACTAAACCTACTCCAGCATGGAAAATCTCTGAATAGAGGGAGCAAGAAAAAGGAAATTCTGCCCCTCTCTTACCCCCTGCCTCTTTGCCCATCACACACCACAAGGGAGGTAGATGAGGAGTGGTTGAGTGTGCTAGAAGAAGGGAAGTGGAGGGCACCTGTGGAAATGAGTGGGACTGGAGATGCAGGAACTGCCAGCAACAATAATGGAAAGGTGACAGCGCTGTTTTAGTGTCAGAGGAAAAGGAGAGGGCAGGGGCAGGAGGGGCAGTGCCTGAGCACAGCAGGCAGGGCTGGGCAGAGGCAGGAAGGGGCAGCTGCTCTCTGGGGGTAGAACAAGGTTTTCGTGGCAGTAGAAGGAGGAGTTAAAAGATACTTCTCAGGAAGAGAATGGAGGAGTTTGGAACAGAAAAAAGAGTAAAGGAGAAAGGGTTAAGATTTAAGAAGGGAGATCTAAAAGATAGGGCCAGGGAATGTCCAAATTTTTTATCACAGTGAATGTCAAAATGAAACTGAAATAAAAGAAAAAACCCAGTAGTTGACTTTTCACATGCAATTGATAGGTTTTGTGTAGGGAGCGTATACTGACATTGCACAGGTGTGTGCACCTGCTCACCTCTGTAACGTAACCCCAGAGCTTGGGAAACTGAGCGGAACTCTGCTTAAAATCTGCGATCAGCTTAAAGCACATTTCTCCCATCCATCCATTCTTGCAATTTGGTGTAATTCTGGATGTGTTCAGCACACATGTATGGCAGACAGATGCAGGTGTGTTGGAGAGATCACAGTTTTAGCAGACTAAGCAAATTTATCTTGCACCTCTATTGTGAGAGGAATATGTCTCTCTCAACCTGATAATTTCTCCCAGCAGTTTTTTGCAAGAAACCGTGTTTGATTCTTCCTGCCAATGACTTCAGATTATCATTTGTTATTGTTGTTTTGCACTGTCTTTTTTTATTTCTCTAGTCAGAGCTATCCCTGTCCTGCCAGTCAAGCACTTTTAAAATGTAATTCTTGGCCCATATTTCTTAATCCTATTATAGGAATGCAAACAGGTGCTCCCTATTAAGAATCATTCCCAGCTGGGGCCGAAGACCCAACAAGGCCCAGCCTGTGCCCAGCATTGTCATGCCCAGGTGTTCCCCAGCACCATTTAGCAGTTCTCATCCTTCAAGGTCTCCCTACTCTGCCCAGAAACCACATCTGAAAGAAGCAGATAAATGTGGAGTGAACTTTTGTCCTGGACTATTAAAGATGTTAATGATCGTCAGCTTTTGATTAAAGACACACAGGCTGACTAAAATTTTGTGGTGGGTTGAGGTCGTTATGGTCTGTAAAGGCGAGGACATTTTCAGTGCTCATGTGGGAGTGCAGGAAGAGAGTGACAGGAGAGGATGAGAACCCTCAAGAACAGAAAGGATTTAGAAGGTTTGTATTTTCCCAGTTTCTGATTGATAAGTGTTCTTGTCTGTTGTTAGTTTTCTTGTTTTGATGATTGTTGATAAAGAGGGGCTATGACCTACTTTTTAACTTTTGCTTTCAAACTTTTTAGTGTTCTTGGAAGAGATATTTAGTGTAAAGTCATCACGAGTTGGTTAATGAGGCAGGAGGGAAGGACAGAGAATGCTGTAGTTGAATGATTAATCAAGTTTTTAAAAAAATATTTTCCTGATAAGTGAATTTTCACAGCTTTTTCTTGATGAAGTTCAAATGATTTAATCTGGTGCCTTGACTGTCCCAACCTTGACAGTCATTTCTTATAAGTAAAAGCCTCCAGTATATTCCAGTATGATTTAAATTTTCCTTTTTCTTTTTTTTTAAATCAGAATTGCTTTATACCTGATGAAAAGATAGAAGGGAATAGCTTTATTAGTGTCTCATAAGAAAAATAATTTGACAAAGAAATTTAAACTTCTAAGTCCTGTACTGTAAACAGCATTTTGTGATCCTGTTGTGGTGCCCATCTGAGGGACTGGATTGGAGAGGAAAGGGAGGCAGAAGGTTTTGCAAGGCCCTGTGGAATCTCTTCTCCTGACTCTTTAATAATGTACCACAAAAATGTATTGCAATATGGATCATGTACAATTTATTTACCTTTGTCACTACTGAGATGTGAGGATCATGTAAATGCTGGTGAAGAGGTGAATCTTTGATGCAAGTCAAGTAAGAAACCTCTTGGAATTCCCCATTTAGCAAAGCAATAGATGTTGGATAATTATATGGAAAACCTGTTATTTCAGGGCTGCTGTGTGAAGCGAGATTGGGGCTTTGGGTTTGGTGAGTTGTTTGGGGTTTTTTTTGAAGGGGGGGGCAGAATTTGAAAGTATTGTATCAACAGGTTTTGTGTATTGGGAGTTGACCTGTGGTAGGAAGATTTATTTTGTTTGGTAGAAGATACAATGTAGTTTTGTTTCCATAAGGCATGAACTGAATTATGTTCATTTTGGAGATGATACCACTTCACTCTTCAGTGGTGACTTATTGCCACCATTACTATTAGTAGTGACATGATATTTAAAATGAAATATGTTGCTTCTTAATGTCACAGCAAATAACAACAAGAGATAAATTAGTAGCTAAATTAGCATATTGACTGGTTGGGTGAAATATGCATAGCAATCAGCTCTAGCAATAAATAACTTGAAACAAAATACTTTTCAAGGAGTTTTGGAGGTCCTTGTCTATTTTAGAGAAATAGATACTGTTTGCCATGTATTGACTTTATTAATTTGCTCTCCAAGACATGGGTTTACAAGTCTAATTGCATCAGATGCCTTGCTGCAAATCAAATAAACAACTGTTATTAAAAGGGAAACTAAAACATGATAAAATCAGTTTTCTTTTGTGCTTTTTATGGAAAATGTATTAGTTAATAAAGCAAAATCAGAGTTCTGGATAAAGGTAGCTTGGCTGTTTATTTCCTTGTGCCTAAACAGGCTCCTTTTAGTTATCTTGTATCTGGATTTTTCTGCTTCCAAGTGTATTATGGGATGTCCCACCTCTGGCAGGTGGCTGCAGGCAGCAGGTGACTGTCATCTCAGCTCCCAGGTGCTTCAAAATCAGCAGAGTCTGGGTCAACCAGTCACTGTTCTGTTGTGGCACTCCACTAGAAATATTCCTGGCAGAAATGTCTCATCTGACACCCTTTGGAGCTACAGCACAGCCCTGCAGGATGGGAAAGAACTACAAAACTGCCTGTCTTCCCTCCACCACAGGACCCATTCTGCAGCACTTCACTGGGCACACATATGTCAGGATTCTGGCTTTAACTCTTTTGTAGTCTCTCCGGAAAACAAGGAAGAGAGATTTAACCAGGGATTTTTCATAAAATGATAAAAGCTGTTCTTTAGAAGAGACAACTTCAGATTTCTGACAACAGTAACACTGAAGTCCACCTTTTCTTTGTCTAAGTTATATTAGTGCTTGAAGTCTTCTACCTTCTTTAATTATTTTCATGCAAGCATTTTTTTTTTTTTTCCGGTGATCTTTACTATGCTTCGAAGTATGCTCTTCATATGCTGATGTGTTTTGGTCACTGCCTCTTTCTTGTGTGATGCTCTTCATGAGTCCATGTACAGTTAAGGGATCCTTCTGCTTTGCTGGGTCAGTCAGTGCTAGGGCTGCAACCAGGTATCTTCAGGGAATTTTGGGGCACTGTTTCATGTCCAGTGGTTGTTGTAGTGGACTTGTCTGGAGCAAAATCATACATTTCAAAGACATGTTGGAAACCAGTTTTGTACTGTGTAGGCATTTGCCATTCTACCATAACTCAGCTTGCAGAAGCTTTCCTGGTCTGAAAATCACCTTTCAAATGGTACACAAATATATATCCACAGTTTAGTAGAACATGGGGAAAAGAATGAGAGAACTGTTATTGGTGTGAATATTGTAAATCTGCACAGGTTTATGTGCACGTGGCCTTTGCAGGGGGATGTGGGATAAATGTAAGGGACTCTGCTGGTGTTCCACTGTCTGGAGTTCCTGTGGCTGGGCTTGCCTCGCTCACACCGAGCACTGTGCTAATCAATCCTGCTGAGGCACAGCGTGTTAGTTCAGGCTTAATGATGTGCTAATACAGTTACCTGCTGAAAGGCTGTGCAGGCATACATAAGTCACTCTATCCCTCCCCGGCTTTTAGCAGGGTCAGGAGGCAGGTAATTCATGGTCAGAGAGTCTTGAGCCTTTCAGTTCTCGTTTTAAGAACAGCTTACTTAATCCCTTTGACTTTCTGATGAATAGAGATGCTGTACTCTGTGCTTCTGTGGAGATGGGCCACCTGTGGGAGAGGATTTACTCCTGTATTTGGATGTGGTGAAGTTCCCGGCTGGCTTTTCTTGATGCAAAATGAGAAATAGTTCAGGATTGTTTTATTATCCATAACTTTGTGAAGATGTATTCTCTAGGGTGGTTTCTGTGTTCAAAATATAGGTGATTCTATGGATTTTAGCCAGTCCTAGCTCTTTCTTTGTCAGAAAATAAAGAAACTGCTGGTTGGGTTAACAGTGCATCCCCTTAACAGCAGTGGGATATTTCATGCTGCTACTGTTCTTGGTCCTTGTGCCCCAGTGTGCAAGGACACACCTTGCCCCGTTTGCTGCTGCCCTCAGAGGTATCAGCAGGAGTTGTAATCATCTGAGGATAAAAAGGATGTCTCAGTACCTGGTTTGGTGACCCTGAGCAACAGGGGAACAGGACACTTCATCCCTGAAGATGTGTGTAAGTGAATGAGTGGGATTGCTAACCTGGATGCAGTTCCTAGGGTATGGAAGCATGGAGCTGCTGCAACAGCCAACATGTTTTGGAAAAATTTCCTACTTTTAAATGGAAAGATTCCTAGGACCTTCATAGACTTGTAGTGATTATCCAGCTGCCTGTGTGGTGTCATGGTGTCAGTACGGATGGCTTCATTTTTAAGATTTTCTCCAAGGAGTTAATTCTCCTGAGCGTCTAGGTTGGTCAAGGGTTGCAGTTATAAAATCCAAGCCTGATTTGAGCAATTTATACCTGATTTCTAGGTTGGTCTCATCTCAGTAACAGTGTCATGATGAAGCTCCTGGTTTCTTGGAGTTTGGTTTTGTGGTGTATTTCAGCACTCCTGTGTTGTGATATAATAACATATTCAAAATAGAGAGAACATAAAGTTCCTCAAATAAAAGCCAAAGACATGAACAGAGAAAACTGAAGCCTCAGCAGAGGAATGAGGGGAAGAAAAACATCAAAGTTTATTCTGGACATAGCCAATTATTAAGATATGCTGTCTAATCAGACCTGTTCTAGACTTTCTGTACTGCCCAGACTCCCAAGGCCAACCAAATATCTGGCTCTTACTGGGCATTTAATCGATCTTTAGTCTGCACTAATTATCCACAGTTTAAAACCTGTGTTAATTTTTACCTTTCTGTTGTGTTTTTAGGCTGCCTGTTTGAGGATGACCTTTGCAAATCTTTTGAAATCTGTGTAAATGGTAAGTGCTCAGTATTCTGTTTGCTTATTAGTCTGTCCTCCACTCCAATTACTATGTGGCTGATTCAATAAACTAAATATATATGTGAATGAGGAGAGGAAAGAAAAAAAAAGGTATCAGGATGACTCTTCTGGTCAGCAGTCAGGGAAATTAAAAAATAAGTATATATATTCCCTCCACCCTGAGAAATGTCTCCTTTTATGTGAAGTACACTGAAATTAAACACACTGAAATATGCTAACGTTCAGTTTGCCTTAATATGGGTGAAAATAACTGGTTTATTAACTTTAAGTTTTTCCTCTTTTTAGGGGAGCATGTTGAGTAATTATCAGTCTCCTTTATCTTGAAAATATTACTTATTTTAATAAGAAAGGTCTCAAAGGAATACTGCAGTTCTTGATCATTCTGCTTCCTTTTTCTGTGATTTTTTTACTTGAACTATGCAAAAGCAGATGTCTTTTGCTCTCTGTTACTACTTCTTTTCAGTAAGTCAAAAAAGCCAACACAATGTATGAATGAGTCTAATGGAATGGTAGGAAAGACTGTCTAATAATAGTTGAACATTCTTAGTTTGCTACATGAAAGCATTTCATTCTCGAGGCAGGACAGAGTATGTTTAGAGAGAGATCTTTGAAGCAGTAACTGTTGTCAAATATGTAGATCTGTAACTGAGGTTTTAATTTTTTAAAAAGTTAAGTATTACAGAAGAAATTTTCTTTTATGAATGTGTGACATAACAAAGTAGTTTTGTTTTCCATCAAGCCCAGAAACAATAAACTAAGGTATTAAAAAAATGTATATATGAAGTGTATATATTTGTTATATACAAATATTCAAGACGAATTGAGCTTAAATTTCCGCCACTGTTTAACATCAGACAAATACAAATTGATAAGAATTCTGTATTGATGATTTCCATGACTGGCACCAGGAAGGGTGGTGACAGGTTTCTACAGTGGTGTATTTTGCTGACTCCCAGCATTTTCCAGTGCCTGGTTTTGGTCTTCCCCAGTGCAAGTATATTTAATTGGGTTTTATGAGAGGCCACTGTTCTATCTGGCAGACAGTGCATGATGGGGATTTATGCAACATTATGATAATTTCTGTACTTTAATTTATCTCTATTGAAGGCTTTGCTGTTCCTATAAATGTTACTTCTTGCTCTGTTTTCTTAGGTGAAGATGCAGTTTCTAAAGTCTCAATGTGCATGCAAAATTGAATTATGCAAAATTAAAATGTCATTGTATTTGAATTTAAATGGACCTTTTCTGTAGATCTACTTTTATTTTGGCATAACTAAGGTCTTGGTAACAAAAAGCCAGTTTATCAATAACGTTTCCTGATGTCTGATCTTATTAAGAAGAAAAACAACTTGCAGGGATTGTGTCAATGTGTTTAAAGTAAGGGCAAAGTATTTAACTTTTTTTGCTCTAACGGGGCAAATGTTGTCTAGAATGGCGTTTAAATGCTGTCCTCCATCCAAGTGAAAATACACTGTTCTTGAGCAAATGAGCAGGATCTCTGGAATATCTTTCTTGGAAGCAGTAAAATACAATCAGCATTTACTTTTTTGCTGTACCAGATAGGAAGCAGGACCACTTGCTCCTGAGCAATCCTTGGTGTTTTTCCCGTCCAAACTGTTGCTGATTCAACTGTATCTCTGAAGTTGTTCAGCAATCCTGATATGTTAATGTGCGAGTGCTTTGCAGGCTTGAAAGCTCAGGAACTGAAGGCTGTGGAGGTCCCTGTGCTCAGGAGCAGAGCTCATGTGGTGTATCTCAAGGTCATGCAAAGCTTCCCCTCCGTCCTTGTCACACCAGAGTGTATTTCTTAAGTACAGTGTGAATGAAAGTGGGTAAGAAGCAGCAGCTGCTGTTCAGTAGCCTCCTGGAAGCTCGGTGATCTGCAGATCTTCCTCTGAGCCCTGCAGCAGGGCTGAGCAGTTTGAGCTTTTTCTCTGCCTTCAGCAGAGGCACCTGAACTGGCCATGTTTTCAGCAGCAGAACTGGGTCTGCCTGCTGAGGACACGTCACGGTGTTTGCCATCTCACATCGTGTCATCACCTGGAGACTTTAAGCGTATTTCATGCACCAGACTTGTGAAAGCATAACCAAAACACCAATAACTATTTCATAGCTTAGACAAACACTGTTCTTGTTTTTTATGATGAGATTGTCACTGAAAGATTTTGGCAAATATTCCTGTGCATGAGTGAAAAATTGGTATCAAAAGAATGTTTCTTAGGGTTAGAAACCATGTAATCCAGTTGTAAGATCTGATATAAGCAGCATGACTGCTTATCTCTGATGTAAACATTGCTTATATCGGTTTAGCTCACATGCCACTTTTGTAGGGCAAAGTACCTCCTGTAATAATGATTGTTGACTTTTCTGCCCCTTTCCCTCATCATATAAAGGTCTCTTGGCTTCAGTGATGAGTTCTCACTTATGTTTGTTTAATAGCTCTAGCAGCATTCATGCAATATTAATTTATTTCAACAAACCTTTTATCAGTTTTCTGAACTGCACTGACTCATCAAGTGGTTAAAAAGGAACATACTGTTTTATGTTTATTTTAATGGCATAGGGATAAGCCAGGAAAAAAGACTGAGTTAGTGTTCCTGGAGTCTTCCTTTGCAAAGCCAGAACTTTGAGAGGCAAAGTGCCTTAGATGTCATTTATTTATCTTCTGGTACATCATTACCTCTACATTACATTTGGAGGAAGTGATATTTTCGCCCATCTAAAATGCTTGAGGCTTGAAAGCCTGCAGCTAAAAAGGCTTGATAGAAAAGCTGAATATGCTTGTGAGCTGTAGACCCTGATAGAAAAAAAATCTGGCATACTATAGGTTTGGAAATGCTTGCTCCCCAATAAATGCTGAGAAGGTGTTACAGATAGCACAGGAAGCAAATAACATCTTAATTGAATAAGACATATAGAAGAAAAATAATAATATAAGAAGAAGGATTTGCAGTGAGGGTATGTGCATAGTGACAGATGGATAGGGAAAGAGGGATAGGGCATTCACACAGGTTTTGCTGTCTGGGTTAGAAGTTAAAACAAAAGAGTCTGCCTGTGTGTATATTTTTTTGTCTTGACAGGTATGTCTAGAATGTGTTTGTATGAAAAGGAAAGAAAAAGCATCCAGAAGGAATTTTTAGATGCTCTCTGAGACAGAAATTCTTCGCTTACCCTTGAACAGTCCTTGTATTTATATATTAAACCTAGTATAGCTGGATAAGTGGGAATATTGTAGTGTTTTGTTTTGCATTTTAAATGATAAGTAAAGCGGATCATGTAAAACATTGGCTCGTATATCTGCCTCCTTGGAAGGCTTAAACAAACTGGTTCCTGAAAGCAGCAAAACAAAACCAAGTTTTTATCCTTTCTCATGAAATCACTATTGAATTCCAGCAGTGCCACTGGGAAAGGCACCCTGTGGAATAGATAAAAGCATTCATTTCAAAATAACCTTCCCTTATTGACCCCTTTCCTCCCTTTATTAAACTGTTTGAACCACTCATTTAGAAGGATGGCCTGCCTTCCTTTAGGTTTCCTCTCCAGATATTTTGCCTCAGAGAGCAGCTTTGTGCTGTGTCTGATCCGTGCGTGGATACCACGACATCCCTGTTCCTATCAACAGAGCCTTTATAAGTCAGGGAGGGTTTATTTACGAAAGACGTGGCTGCGAGTCTCCTGCCCTCGTGAAATCACAACGGGGCTCACACAGTAGGAAACAACTCCCCGAGGCCAACCAAAACAAGTTAATTAAATGCAGGAGCTGCCACATTGTGCACCACGAAGTCAAGCCAAGGTGACAAAGGCCCCCCGTGCTCCTCAGCGGGCTGGGTCTGGTGTCTGGGGTAGCGTTGGAGGATGCTGTGCAGCTGGAAGGCTGGGCAAAGAGCACTGCCCAGCTGAATCAACAGTGCTTTCTGTATGCAAACTGCACTTGTTGGGGGGGACTGGGGTTAGCACAGAGTGTCAGAGGCACCCGAGCATTGCAGTGCAAAGCCATGAGCCTCTCCAAGTTCTGGCCTCGCCAGGTAGTTCCGAATATTAAGGCGCTTTCTTCCTTGGCCACAGAGCTCCTTGAACATTTGGAATGTGATTGTACTTGCTGGTGGGGAGCCATAAATGGTAAACATGTGCTGCAGATGATAAGGGAGAGAAGTCAGAATCCCTGAAATAGTTTCTTGAACTTAATGTGTTATGCCCGGAGGTTTTCCGGGTCGCTGCCCGGTGGGATGGGATTGCAGGGGGAGAGGCACCTCAGCATTGTTTGGCACCAGATGTCAGCCACTACATCTGTGCTTGCAAGGCACTGCTCTTTAGAAGCTGTCACACTCTTGTCAAATGACACTAGAAATCTGAGCCTGAGCTTTCCAAACCTTTGCAGTAAACACCAGTGCTTGTTACAGTGAAATTCAGACTTGTGAGGGACAACACTAAGTGGTACTTCTGCACAGTCTTGCTTTATTGCACGTGCAGAGAATTTCTGTGCTTTCCAAGGATGTGGGGATTCTTCACAAATAACTTAAATCCTAAATACAGTGCCTGATGTCATTCCTAACCTGAATTCTGGGGTAAATGGGAACGCATGTATATTTGGAGTAAAAAGCTGACTAATTATTTAAATTTAAGGATTTACTTTTAGTGGTTTTCCATACCAGCTCAAGGAGATCATGGAATTTTTTTTGTCAGGCATTGTATTTATTCAAGCATATTTTAAAAAATTATGTCAATTCTTGTGTGCGACTCAAGGAGAGTAAAGTTCAAAATCTGCTGTTGTATAATGATAGTCTGAAACCCACATCTTTAGAAGTATTTATGCACTTCATTCAACTGAAATCAAGGGTGAGTTAACACCTAAATATCCCTGAGAATATGTGTTTATGAGCATGGTGTCTTAGGTTATTAGGAGTATTTTACATTTCTTAAAGAAATACACACATGTCTTGAAATAATTCTATGGAAGTAAGCACCAGGATTAAAAATTGCTCTTTCCTCACGTTATTTCTCACTTCTCCTTGTCTGATGAAGCTCTAGAGACAGTGGTAGTGTGGTAATGACAGTGTTGGAGCCCTTCAGTGGAAGAGATGTCCAGCCCAACTTCTGCTCTGAGGGGTGCTAACGCAACAAAGGGAGGAGAAGGTGGATGAAGGAATCTAAGGGTTTCTTGGCTCTACTCCACCCCACAATGCTGCTGCTCTGTAAATAACTTGTGCCAGCCTGGTTTTTAAACTACAGGGGTCTGGTTTGCTACTGAGGATACAGTGTTCACTAGGAGGACTAGAAGGTGCACATTCAACACTGATGCTGAATATTTCTGAGCTATTTGGGGCATTGAAGGTGAAAAATTAACGTTACATTTTACCATGAAGTTAAAAACGTCAGTTCAGTGATGACTTCATCTGCTTTACCTTGAAATGTTGTGGTGGGATTTTTTTCATCAACGGAAAGGTCCATCTATCTTCCAAACTATGTATTTGTGTCTTGTGTTTGTCTTGAGGTAGTGTTAAAATAGCTACCTGAGTGACAGTGGGGTAGAAATGCCCAGCACAACTGGCTTTAGAGCCGGAGTAGTGATCAAAGGTGCAGCTACATTCTTCTCCTTAGGAAAAGATGCTTAGCATGGTAATGCAGCTATGGCTCTCCACCTCCCCAGCTTTACTGGGGGGTGTTATTTATTGTGGGGAATCTCAGGGTGTAGCTCCTGCAGGGCGGAAAGGCATCCCTCAGACTCCACTGGCAGTGTGCTGTTCAGCACTAGGTATGACAGGCAGCTATAAATCTCCCACCAGCCACAGGTAATCCTTTATATTCCCATGCCCTGTGCTAGGAAATAAGTCTTGGAACTGCTGTATAGTGTTATTTCATGTGGACAGAGATCCTATTTTTTTTAGACAAGACCACTGCCGTGTTGTCACAGGGAAACTTTAACTTCTTAGTGTTGTGATTTGTAGTAGTGTATTTTCTGGCTCCAAATATCAGTGTTGGCTCTCATAGAACATGAGCAAGCACTGTAAAGAAACTTGTTTGACCAGTGTGGATTTGAGTGCTTTTGGGGGAGTTTTGGTGTTTGATTCTAGAAGTTTGATTACGAGACTCCACTTCCCCACCTGCATTTTGGGAGAGTGGAGGTCACGTGTGTGGGACAGGGCTACATCACTGGAGAGAAAACACAGTTATCTAGTATCTCCCTTTCTTCAAAATCATGTGTTTACGGTGATGAGGTGGATGAATCTCGCAATTTTAATGATCTGACTTTAAGTGAGATTGAAGTTCTGAATTTTTGGATTTGCTTCCCACCCTGCCCCCTCACAGGATTTAGTATTTCCCTTATGTATTTGAGTTGATAAGAAGTCTTCATTCCTACAAAATGCATTAATGAAAAAACCCCAACCAAATCCTATTTGTCTGCTGCTTTTTAGAACTTGTACAAGGCACGATGTACCCGATTTAGGGTAGCCTTGCCTATGTATGTTATTCTAGTATGCCAAATGTTTCATGAATATATATTTGGGTGTTAGACATATTGTCTTTATTATGTATCTTATCATTGTTTAGCTGACCCTTTTGTTAACTCTTCTGGGTAAACTACATAGCAACTGTTGGCACGTTCATTGGATGTGTTCAGAGATGTTCCCTATTTCACTATTTTATTACACTAAAAAAAAAAAAAAAAAGAAATTAATATTTGAGAGACCATGGAAAAGTACAGGCTGTTGGATAAAGGCATTAGGGAGTCTCAGCAAGGTTTGTGCCTGATGAATCATGAAACATGAGAGCCTGGAAAGGACAGTGTGGTCTGTAGAGAAGAAGGGAACACCAAGGGATAATGTTCTGGCAATGAGGTGGAAAGCAAATGAATCCTGGTTTGGAGTGACACTGCAGCAGCATGGCTCTGATCCAAGTCCAGCCTGCCTTGTCCTCTTCTTGTGTCAAGGGACAGTCACAAGTCTTGTGGTTTATTTCACGATTAAGATGTTTGGAGTATCACTTTTTAATGAACAAAAACTGTCCATTACTCTGTGGTTTTTTGTTTGGTTGGTTTTTGTTTGGGTTTTTGTTTGGTTTTTTTTCTATTGTTTACCTTTACTAAGCATGCCAAAACAAAACACCAATGAAAACACTCCATAATTTTTTATTTTTTTTTTTTTAATGAAAAAAGAACTGTAATAAAAATTGTCAAAAGAGAGGAGAAGGAAAATTGGTGAGTTGGCAGTGACAGCTCTACAGCCACACTGTGATTATTGGGCAGCTCAAAATTTGAATGACATGGCTTTTTTTTCTGGTGTTAGGGGATGTCTTCTACTCCACCTTTTGGATTGCCTAAAAATGCATAACTCCAAAAGTGGCATGCATAACTTGCTTATTTTGGAGTTCATCTCCTGCTGTCAGATGTGAAACTGTGGTGTTTGCCTTACTTATCCTAAATATCAATGTCTCTTTTCTCACTGTCACAGTGGTTAGCTGAGTTAATTACATTAATTCCTGAGGTACTCTGGTAATTAACAGCGGCATTGATGGGTGTGTCTATACAAGGACAGACTAGGAAACTTTGAACCCATCCCCTGCCTGGGAAAATTGTGCTTTTTGAAATAGTCACGCTTCTTCTGTCTGTCTTTTTGAAAACTGCAGTAATCTTGTCTAATAATAAATGTGCTTAAGATATGAGATCATGAATCAAAAGATATATTTCCAAATGTACCACTTTTGCAAGGACACTAATGAATGACTTGACTATTCACTCCAAGTTTTCTTGGGTTTGTGGGAGGCAAAGCTATAGATTTACTAAACATCTGAATAAAATCCTTTTGGATGATTCCTTACAGTTAAAAATTTTGTTGTGCAGAAGATGATATATATTATTTTCTTTTTATATTCTGTTAACACTCTTCTCCCTGTGTGTTGCCCAAACTTGGACAGAGTTCCTGGCTGCTGCTGTGTTACAATAATCATTTAATGAATACTGGTTTGCTTATGACTTCATAGTGTTTGATGAGCACTAATAGTTTTTAGGTTTGGGTGTTTTGTTTTGTTGTTTTTTTGTTGTATTTTTTTTAATTTTATTTTTTTTACTCTCAATATGCCTTTAGACAATAAACATTGTAAGAAAAACAATATTTGTGGTTTGCAGGTTGAAGATGTGATCCTGGGTAAGTAGCTTCTCAGAGGATGTAGGAGAAATGAGTAGCAAAGCGTAACAACTTGGAGTCCCTGAAAGTGTATCTGCTTCAGCAGAGCAAAAGTGACAGAAGTCTTCACGTGAAATAGGGACCCTTTTTTTTAATTGTCTGAAGACAGCTTGTATGTGAAAAATATATGCAGTAATTATTAGCATCCACGATGTCATGTAATAAGCTAAGGAGGAGGGTATTACTTTAGAATATTCTAAATGAGATGGAAGTTTACATGCACATGAAAAACATAAATAAATAACAGTCAAAAATATCTTTCAATTACTGTGATTGTTTTGAGCAGATGAACTAAACAGATACAACATTTGCCTTTTAATAATTATTTTCAAATAAAGAATGTAGAAGTTTTATGCCAAGTTGTGTGCCTATTACTGGCATTCCTCAATTTAGATTGATTTGGACCAAAGCAGAACATTCATCTGAAGGGAACTACAAAATATATGCCTCTCTTTATTCTAATGGTTAGAACTTATGCTTTGCAATAAAGAACAGTGAGAGGCTTTTATTGCTATATATCCTTACTGAATAAATAAAAACCATCTGAAAGTGAACTAATCAGAATACTGTTGATTAACAGGTTAACCTGTTAATGAAAGGTCATTCTCCAATATATGCCATTCCAAGCATTTAATTTAAACACATTTTTCTTTCACACCCTACAACCTCCGTGGCAACAGCAACAAAAGTTGCTCTAGAGGCAGACAGAACAATAAATATATTTTATGGTCCCAAACCATTTATTGTAATTTGGTCCTTTATTGAAATAGCTTTGGCTGCTTCTCTGCATAAATTGAGAAAATTTGGTTGCTCTCCCTGCTGTATCAGCGTGTTCCTCTCTTGCCCTGTGGTTGGATCAGTGTGACTGAAGAAGGTTGGTAACAGCAGTGGATGCTGAGGCCGAGGAAGGGAATACATCACTTAAATGTTTGCACTCTTAACTCTTCGAGGAACAATGTCTGTCAAGTGGAAAATGTCTTCATTTTCAATGTAATGCACTAACCATTTGTGTTAATAATGGATTTACAATATTATGGTAAGGTTGACAATGTGGACCTAATTTGTCCTATTTAGTGTTGGCCCTTTTAAGATTGCATTTAGTCTTTCCTACTGCATTATCTCACTGGGTCTTTCAGAGATGAGGCTACATCATCACAGGTTTTTTTCCTGGTGGTAACAGGACAGGTATGATTGTGAACTACTGCACACAGTGGCAAAAATGTCTCTTTTTAGCTTTCTCTCTCTGTTACTGAGCTGCAATTGATGCTTTCTCTATCATAAACTCCATAACATATGAGAAAAAGGTGTATTATACAACCAGAAAGTGTAAGGGGCCGATGGAGAAATGTAAACTGAAGGGAGTTGAAAACTAATAAGACCTTCCTTGAGGTTTTTTTTGTTTGTTTGTTTGGTTGGTTTTTTTTCCCTCTGTCCTGTAGTCCTTTCTCTTACATCATGCTGATGTATCTCTATTCCTGTAAATTTCAGAGAGAAAGGGTACTGGGGGACAGTTAGATGGCCAGACTTTTGCTTAAGAAGATGGCTAATAGTTTATTTGACACTTAAAGAGGACAACTCTCATTACCAAGCCCAGTGGAAGCACTTTAAATGGCTTGTGAATTTCCAAAGTAAAATCAGCTTGTTTTCTTTGGAGGTGGAGTGGTTTTCAGGGTGGTAATGTTTATTTTGTTTTTAAGTTTTAATCCCTTTTCTAGCTTTAAGTAATACACTTGATTGCTTCTTGTTTACTGTGACTTAAAAACCCTAATTTTTTTTCCAGTTTGTCTCCTGATAGTCTTCTGATGTAATCTCTCTTTCTAGGATGTTGTTTCACTTCCAAGTTAGAGATGTGCAGATTTACTAGACTCCTGCAATAATTAAGACTTCCTACTTTGTTGGTAGCCTATCTTCATATTAATGGAATTTTGCTCAGGGCTTATACTGAGTAATTCAGTGGGACAACATCCTCTTCCAGTGACAGCAGCTGTTACAAAGTTTCCTCTCAATCTTTACCTATAATTTTCATTGACATGCTTGGTGAATGATTGCTTTCTAAATACTTGATTTTAAAAAAAAAAAACTTTCACTTTTTTTTTTCCTTAGTGAAAACTTTATAGTTTGAAAGAATGGATCAATATATTCAACAAAGCACAAGATAATGTAGTGCTGATACACAGTTAAGAAATACTGGTCCTATTCCACATCTTAAGTATTTTTTTTCTTCATTTCCATTTTCCTATGGTAAATTTAACTTTAGATTTCAAACTTCCACTCAGTGTTCTTGTAATAATGTTTTAAGTTCAGTGTAAGGCTAAGATTTCTTTTCTCCATTTTTAATAGAGTCTCTGCCTTTCTGCTCCTCCACTTAGAGCTCACTCATCCAAGAACTTGAGCCAGAAATTATTATAAATGAAGAAAGGGAGAGCTCTGAAAGAAGTTTGGGCAGAAGAGAATCCCTCTTTCAGCACTGTTTCACTGAAGGGTGGCAAATGTTGATGGACATGTTTAATGTGGCAATACAAATTATAAATCCATGTTCACTACAAAGGTAATCAGACAATTCCCATTTTGTGTCTCCAGACCTATTGCATTGCCAGTTAAGTCATGCCTTCTTACTGGGCTTTAGTTCAGGTATCTAAACAGATTTATACTAGTCCCAAAATGTGGATTGTTCCTTGTCCTGCCCACTCCCCTCCCCCTACCCCAAGGAATAAGGTCACTGAGTGTGATTATTTTGTTATTTCATGAAATATTACCCTTCACACATGCTGCCAAAAAAAAGTTAGTGTTTTCAATGTATTTTGTTGGCATGGTCATTGAAAATAAGTTATGACTGGAATAGAGGTTAACAACATATTTTAGAAGGGAAGAAGGGAAAACAGCCAGAGCTTCAAAAAGGTTATTTCATCACAAAAATATGTAGAAAGTATCAGTCTACCAGAAAGAATTTTTTTTTTTTTTTTTTTTTTTGCACAGGCATCTTTTGGCCAACATACTGTGCTGGTGTGGGCTGGACTAGAGTTAAATTTCATCACAGTAGCTGGTATAGGGGTGTGTTTTGGATTTGAGCTGGAAACAGTGCTGATAGGAGAAATGTTTTGGTTGCTGGTGAGCGACACTTGCACAGTGTCAAGGCCTCCTCTGCTTCTCTTCTGACCCTACCAGTGGGGAGGATGGGGGAGCAAGAGAGTCTGGAAGACCACTGGGGTCTGGGAGGGGACAGAGGCAGGACAGCTGACCCCAAGGGATGTCCCCCCAAGGGATGGCATCATGCTCAGCAATAAACTGGGAGGGAGGTTCCTGCTCAGGGACTAGCTGGGCATTGATTGGTTGGTAGGGAGAGGTTAATTCCATTTGCATCAGTTGTCTTTCTTGGGTTTCTCTTGGTTTTGTTCTTTTTCCTTTCATTATAATTTATAGCTCTTTTATTTCAATTATTAAACTATTCTTATCTAAACTCATGAGTTTTCTCACTTTTACCCTTTCCATTCTCTCCCCCGATCTTGCTGGGGGAGGGCAGTGAGCAGGCAGCTGTGTGGTGTTCAGCTGCTGCCTGGGTTAAACCATGGCATAATTTCCCAGGGCTTCTGTGGCTTGTGAAGTTGATGTTATGGGCCCTTCCTGCTTTGCTGAAACAACATTCCCACATGGCTCGAATAATACCTTATTATTTTCTCCCATTTTTGGGTAAAATTACTTCATTATTTCATCCTAGACCAAAGAAAGTGATAGTTCAGGATTCTGGGGCTGAGTGTATTTCATCATGCATTTCATGCAGTACAGGAGTAAATATTTCCCTTTTTTAATTTGAGTGTCTCTACATTAGATGGAAAGGGGAAATGGGCATTTGTTAATGAAGCTGCAGTAAGTGCAAATTTCAGTGCCACTGCAAGCTGCCTTCCTAAGAACCATGACAATAACATTAGGCATTTGCTAAACAAAAGCTGCTCCTGTATGTCGCGCAGTTCACATCCTGTTTGCTATTTTAGAAATTGTTGGCACAGATAGATGTTATTTAAAAAAAGAACAACAAACAAACAAACAACCCCCCCCCCTAAAACCCTAAACCAACAAACAAAAAAACCAACCAAAGAAAAACCCCCAAACCACAAACAAACAAAACCAAACAAACAAAACCCCAAACAACAACAACACCAACAAAACAAAAACAACAAAAAACACCTCCCGATTTTTCTTGGTCTGAAATTAGCTATTTTCAGAAGTATAATTTTAGATGGTGCTTTTACATCAGATGTTTGGATTTTATGAAGCTGCAGCTCTTACCTGAACCTGCCTCTTCAAGCACAAAAGTACTTTCTATTCGTATGAAAATAAAATCTCTTCCCTCATTACAAAGCAAGCTTAGAAGGAGTCATTTATAGAGATGCCTTGCAGGCCATTGGGGACTGGTTTTGAGTCTCTGTCTGCCTCACAGAGGTGGAAATGTTAGTTCTTCCTCCCAGAACAGTGACCTGGAATAATTTCTGCCCTCCACATGGTAGCTGGTCATCTTACAGTAACACAGGGAGGAATTATGCAGCCAGAAGGGCAGGAGGGGTTTTAGTCCAAATGAGTGTCCCAAAGTTCATGCAACAGGATGTCAGTACACATACTAGAGAAAGAGCTTTTTTATTAAAAAAAGAAGAAAATCAAAAAAATCATGTGTAATATCAAATCTCTTGAGGTTGAAAATTGTACATAAGTAATTGGCAATGCACTATCTCTTGTTTTCAAAGTTCTGCAGAACTTAGTCTCATCCTCGATCCATGTCCCCTAGACTGTTCTTTGGCGTTTGAATTACGCAGGAATTGCTCTGCAGTCTGTGAGCCCCAAGCTGACTCTATCACTGGAAAAAATTGCATGTTACAGCTATCTAATCAATGCCATAGTCCAAAATCACCCCATTAAAGGAGAAAAGAAGTGCAAACAATGTGAGAGAACTCATATATCTGTTGTCTAGTAAGATGATTATGATGATATGTGAGGATTTCTTGGTGGAAAACACAAATGAATGCAGGTAATTTATTTTAAAAAGCATTATCCTTTGCTAGACAAGGAGATCTTGTGCAGTGCAAGACACTTGCAGAGGAGCAGAGCCATATGTCACTGCAGCAGGCTTGTCCTTGGGCTTCAGTAAAATGAGAACGGGAGAGATTTTATTGCTCAGGGTGTTAATAGCCGTCATAATCACGATGAAACTGAATTACCCCCAGTGTCGGTGTGGGAGGTAGTGCAGCCCTAGGGCAGCAGACGGATGGGTGTGTGCCTGCTCGCTGTCTGAGCCGGGCTGGCCCTGCTCCGGGAGCCTCCTGTGCTCTGCCCCGGCTGCAGCTCCTCCAAAACGTCCTACACAATTGCACTTGAAGGGACTGTGAAGAGTAGTGATTAGTGGGCATTTTTACGGAAGGTGGGCGAGGATCTGAGTGGGGCCTTAAAAGACAATTTTGTCTTTTGTTGTTAACAATGTCTGAATCAGCTTCAGACTCAGCTGAAGAATGCAGCTCTTTCTGGCAAGGCTGAGATGATGATGAGATATTCTGACTTTAATTACCTTTACAGCAGCTTTGGCACTGGGGACAGGGCCAGCAAAAGTTGTGGTTTCACCTGGTCCACAGTGAGCTCTGTGCTCTGGAGCTGTTCAGCTCAGTGTTGTGGTGAACATCCATCCATGCTGTCCTTGCCTTATCATAGCAAAGTCTGACTGTGACATTTCACCTTTTCTCCTTGCCATGGCCTGGATGCTCTCTGTAAGCAGCACTTGCTGCTGGAGGGAAGGGAAGCTGTTGTTTTTCTGCAACTTGAGTGTGGGGATGCTAAAAAGATGCTGAATGGGGGAAGAGAGATGATTCAGGGCTGTGGAGGGAGCCTGGAGGCATGTATGAGATGGAGGAAAAAGTAAGGGGATCCCAAAGGTCATAAAAGGCAGGGGACACCTTGGCTTCCCCCGTCCCTCCTCCCCATACACACCTGCACCTTTCCTACCCCAGGGCATCACCAAAACATGAAATTCAGTTTTGCCTCTGTAGCTGAGGGAACTCTGAAGCACCAAAAGGAACCTCAGCCATGGTGAGGAGGAGGCATGAAAAGGACACCTGTGGAGGAAGTCGGATGGTGGATGGGGAGTGGAACCAGTGTAAAGACCTAGTTTTGCTTCATCAGGACTGAGATAAGGAAGCTGTTTCTGTTGGGCAGGCTCTTGGACTGACTTACCTTTTGTCCTCTGCAGCAGCCAGTTGGGCCAAAAGCACAGAAATTGTTTAGCTTACCAGATCCCTACAGACGAACTTTGGGCACTGTTTCCAGTGATACTCCCTTGTACCTTCACTTCCATCCCCCTTCCGTAGCTGGAGGATAAATTACTAAAGCAAACTAATATTAATTTCAAATATTTGTTCTTTAAATTCAAAGGAGCCCTCTGCACATTTTACTGTGCTGGGTTTTGACTTCTGAATTAAGTGTCAGGGTATGTGTGTAGCTTATAGGTCTCTAAAAGCTTATAAGGACCTGAGAGATAGGTAATATTTGGTAAAGCTGCATCTCATTAGCAATTTCTAAGAGACAACAGTAAAAAAATAGTACCTAATGAGAGTTATTGTATGTATTTATAAGTAAGTTGTAAAGGCTCTTTTCTGTAGACAGCCTTTAACTGCTTGTATCTTATGTTTGAATCAATCCATAATTTATTATCATCTTAAAATACCAAGTAATTTATTTTCATCTTTTTACAAGAATATTTACTTTTAAAACAGGAAACTTGCCTTTTATGGAGGAAAAGTGCAACGCTCTTGGGACAAGTAATTTATAGATTTGGTCCTTAATTTTATTCTGTGAGTCATTGTTTGCTCATTCGCATCAAGAGTGCTTGAGTAAGGAGAGGGCTAAAAGCCATGGTTTTCATGAGGAGTGACTTAAATTCATTGCCAGATGTCTGCAAGATCATATCCAGGACAGACACATAATGAGAAGAAAGTTTGTTTTCCTGACTCTTTCACTTCCTCTTGAGGTCTTCTCAGAGAATAAGAAGCAAGAAAAAAAACATTGTCTAAAGTGAGAACTCATGAAAGAACACGTCAGAAAAGGCTGTAACACCAGCACTTGTATGGACATCCCTCCTGTTCTGTGAGTATGTTGAGAGTTCAGTTGTTTGGCTTTTTTGGTAGGTTGTTGGGTTTTTTTGTCAGTCAACAAAGGAAAAAATCTGTGATGGGATGATGTGACTGTATTTTAATAACTTTCACCTGCTAGTTGTGAGCAGCTGGGGGGAGTCTGTCACCAGTGCTGGATAAAGTCAGTGGGCAGGCACTGCAGGTTCATTTCTCTGGCTACCTCCATCAATCTCTGCTCCTGTTTTCATGGGCTTAATCTGTTATCATTGCCTTGCCCTCACCAGCAGTGGTTCAGCAGCAACTGGATGAATTAGCTGATCTCTAAATCTCTTTACCATCTCTTTTTCTGGTGCACTTGTCAGGTTGCTAAGTTAGGGTGAAGGGTGCAAGAACCTCGGGCTTGATCGACAGTCCCACAGTGTCAGGGTCATGATAGAAACTGCTGCAAAAAGAAGCACTGCTGGAGCAAAATGGCCTGTGATTCTGCAAAAGAATGCCATTATTTAAATAGTAATGTGTTCTCTCAGGGGTTGGTGCCAATGTGGTATGTGGAGTTGTGGATGGGTGCCATAAAGGCAGCTCCATTGATACTATGAGAAATTCTGCAGGAATGGATAAAGCCAGATGCCAAGTTCTACTCCAGAGTTCCCTAATCGACTTCTTTGCATGTCCGTCATTATTTCAGTGGCAGATAATGTGGAACTGCTAAGAAAGAGCATTGCAGAGGTCAGTTGGCTACACTAACAAATTTTAGACTCTTAGAAATACATTCTTTCTTTGAGATCATCTTGAGTAGCAATAATAGGGCTTCAGAAGCATATTATAGTACTGGATTTCTAATCCTTGATGTATGCTCTCTTTTTGTCCCTGTGAGAAAATTGTATTATCAGCTGTAGTGGCATTATGCATGGGAGAAAGGAAATCCAAAGAAATTTTCTTGCTTAAGATCAGCCTGAGAGAGCTAGAAATGCAGGTTAATTTGCCATATATTCAGCCATGTACCTTTCCTGTTAAAATTAGTTGTCAGAGAATGGAGGAGAATCAGTAAAATTGGTGTGCAGTAACAAGGAGTGATGACATAATGGGATGTGGAAAGCTGATGGATTCAGGTCTGGTTTTGGTAATAGGCAATAGAGGTAGCAAAGGATTTCACAGCTGCAGCAGGTTCTGAGAATTTGATAGAGCTGGCAGATACTAAAGAGAAGAAAGAATAAAGCCATCCAGACTTAGCTAAGCAATTCAAGATGGCAAAGTTTGACAGTGTTTATGTGAACACTTGCAACTTTGCAAATCTTTGCTTCTTAGAGTGATTCAGCATCAGCTGCAAGTGGAAGCAGTGACTGATATTTTATCATTTGTTTAAAAGGATTTGGGTTCTCTTTGTAAGGCCACTTTGTCAGCAAAAAAATTATAATATTCCAATGTCTTAGAAATAACTTGTTGAAATGCAGTTTTCATTTTTTTTCTTTGTGCGTGTCTCATATTACAAGTCTTCCAATAATGTTTACGTACTCATAAGCAAACTAAACATAGTCAAATGTGATGTGCAGAAACTGAAAGAAAATTGGCATGGAGACATTTTCTGACTATACAAAAGAAAGGTTACTGTCATATTTGTATTATCCACATTTGTGATGAAGTTTCTACAGGTTTTGAAAACTCCCATGTTTTAAAAGAAGCTGTTACCTGAATAAGATATTACGGCCTTGGGCATGGCTCAGCAGATAATGCTCTCTGAAGTCCACCTTGTTTGTGCTGTTGTTGCCTGGATGGCCCTTCCAAATCCTAATCCTCATTTGAGACTCTTGGCTGCTCTCTCCAACTTCCATATGGTCCTTCCTCATCCTCCCTGGCATCTTCATGACAAGAAGCAGTCAGCCTGGCTGTTCTCACAAGCCTCTGCCTGTTTCTTTCCCTTCTCTAGTCAGACATACTGCTAATGTGAAAATAGCACTTGTGTTTTTGTCTTCCCTGACTGTCGTGGCTGGACCTTCTGCCTCAGAGTGTCTGTGACTGATGCTGGTGAGTGTCATGTGGGTTCACCTGCTGACCTTGTACCGTGCAAGGGTCATGTCATGTGTGGGCTGTGCAGTGCAGTGGGCACTTGGATAAAGAGGCTGCATGTTGGGCTTGACACACCTTATAAAAACCTGTCTGGCCCTTGGTGTGTGCCTCAGGTTTTGCCCCAGGAATACCCTGGCTCCACCTCTAATCTTCTTGGTCCATTCAGGGTGACCTGGGTATATACCAGAAATGCTGGCTCCCTCTGACATTCCAAATGTGTTACAGGAGGGAGCAAGATGTTCCCCCAAGCTTTCAGACTTTGGTTTTCATGGAATGAAGGTGGAATAAGATTTGATTATTAAGCTGGGTTGTGTCTTCTGCTTGAGCAGAAGCAGGTTAATGTGGCCATGTGTAGCTCTGCAGGTGATCTTTGTGCCACTGGAAAGTGGTCAGCCAAGGGCCATGTTGTAATGTCCTGAGTGCTGATCTCCAAACTCCCTGGGCATGGAACTATGGGGTTACTGGGATTTAAAGCATCTTTAAGGATGTATCCTGTCCTTCAAACAGCTCCATACCCCACTAAGGGTCTTGCCAGATCAGAAAATCCATAAGCAGAAGCACAAGTCCCCATTGTTGCTCTGGGGAAGATTCTTCCCTCCTGACCCAGTAGAGACCCAGACTTAAAGCCCACCACTGGCCATGGAAGCGTGTCTGCCAGGTGGGACAGAAGTTGTGCTGGGGGTCATGACATTAATTGGGCTAGTGATGTCCCTCTGGGTTGTGCCTGATGCTGTGCTGCTGGTGGGAGGCATCTCCCAGCCATGGATGAGCCCTGTCAGGCTGGTGATGTGAAGTCCTCCTGTAGCTGGAGATGTGCCCAGAGCATGAGGCTGTTGCAGCCATATGAAGAAGGAACAGAAGTGGTACTTTTCATATATATATATATATATATGTAAAATTAACCCCCAAACTGAAAACCTTCAAAAAGACTTGTGCTGAATGTGCTTTGGGAGCATAATTTGGACCATAACTTAAACTCCCTGTAGTGGGACAGTTCGGATCCTTCTTCCCTTCCCCCGTACATACACAAGTTTATTTTGCTGTAATAATCACAGATGCAGAAAAAAGGAATTATCCATTTTCAGACAGCCAGGAGGGGTGCAAGTGTTCACCTCCCAGAGTGCAGCTTTAACAAACTAATTGATTTTAAAAGGAGAAAATACATCAGTGTTCTTGTACAGCAAAAATTACTTATTTTGTAATAATGGTCCCTATGGTGTAATGGTACCTATGGTGTAATGATGACAGTATTGTCTGGGGAGCAGTCACAGCAGCAGAGCTGCCCTGTTTGTTTTGCAGTCTCTGACCTGCTTATGAGGACATTCTTATTAAACAGATGAATTTACAAGAGAGGTGTTTAGGGGGACTGTTGTTGTTAAGGGTCTGTCAGCACTTTTAACTGTGTTGAGTATATGCAAACTATATTTTAAGTAGCTGCTCATCCTTGGTCAGTAATAGGCAGAACACAGCCTTATATCATCATCATGTTATGTTTTATTTACTATTTTATATGAGAAATAGTTGTAAATAAAAGTAGGAAAAACCTTAAACTGCTAACATATGTTAGTTGCATAATGTTGCAGTTTTTAATATTTTTCTGGGTATTAGGAGAGGGGAAATGAAATGTTTCAGCAAAATGCAACGTTTTTCATTATAATCTCATTATTTAGTGGGATTATATTTGCCAGTTAAGAGTTTTATTGAAAGGCAATTTGTCTAGCAGTCCTGTTGTATTGGGAAAAAAAACCAACCCAATTGTTTAATTTCGAGAAAGTTCTTCCCATGAAATTTAAAATAGCAAAGAGTATGTTCTGCCCCAGAAAGAACTGTTCTCTCCTGTTCCCTTTCATTAGTCCTTCTTGAGTTGTGACCTTTGATTTTCTGCATTAATGCAGCTCTGTCTCTTGGCTCCTCATTGACCTTCCCCTCTTGTGCCCTGCTGAGGCAGGAATCCCTCAGCAGCAAGTGCAACACTGGATCATACAGAAGCCCCAGCTAAAGATCCAAATATGCCCCGTGGATGTCACTGAAGGAGTGTCATGTGGGTAGGGCTGATTCAAAAGCAGAATTTGGGGTCTGGGCCATGGTGGTAAATCCTGAAATTGCAGAAGAAGAGGGAATTTTCAAACTTGAGTTTTAAAAGCACGACAGAGCAGCCACCTCTCCCCACAACCAGTACAGCATCTTGGTTCAGTTACTGAAGAGAAGACTCGACAACTTTGGTTGATTTGTGTGTGTGCTTTTTTTTTGTTCTTGTTTGTTTTTAATAGAGAAGTAACTAATTGGAAGACTGTGGAGCTGAGTTCTTAAAGCTGGGATTGCTGCAGCACAGCAACAGCCTGACTTGCCATAAGTGTTCAGTGGGAGCTGGTAAATGTTCTTATTGTGTGTGGCTGGCAGTGACACGGGCAGAGGAGCAAGGGCAGCCCCTCAGAAATGCTTGTCCACCTTAGGAAGTCTGTAGATAGATTCATCTTAGTACTGATGTGTTACTTATTGGTAAGTCAGCATGAATAGGTGTAAATAACTTTGATGGAACATTTTGCTGACCCTGCTTATATCATAGATGAGCAGATGGTATGGAAAACATTTTGTACCTATGCCAGAGAAAGGCTATGAGACTGAAAAGTAAACCTTAGGCTGAAAGGCTTGGGCACGGTGAACTCAGCTACCATCTCTGACGAGCTGACTGGAGAGCAGCCCAGGCATCGCGACTGTGCAGCACCTTTCCTCAGGGGCAGCGGATCCTGCAGAAGGCATTGGCTTACAGGCAAGGAGCTGCCTTGCCAAAGGAGTTGGAAAACTGACAGTGAGCTCTGACTGATGCATAATGGTGAGAGGAGGCTGGTAATTACCACCCCATCGGTCAGCCGCAAGTGCAAAAGGAGTGGCTTCCAAAGGGTAGTGGGTCATTTTGGCCTTTTCCTTTTTCATCTTTTTTGGTGAATTTCACCTATTTTTCTTTTGTCTCAATTTGGTTGGATTTGGAGAAGCCAGAGGTTTGCTGCTGAGTGGAGAAGGTTTGATCATCTGGATGCCCTGATGCTGTAATTGGGTTTTCAGGTTTTGAGGTGAGGATTCAAGTTTGTGCGTTTGTTAGCAGGGTGCAGTGCTAGAGATGCAGCTGTGTAAGTAGCAGTCAGGTGCTAGGAAAGCACAAACATAACACAGAAATTCATGCTAGCACGAGTCTGTAATGGGACAGGTGTCTGTAGGAGTGTGTCAAAAACTTGTTCAGGTGTGTATCAGCACAAAGTTATACCAAGTATGTGTCATAAAAATCAGCAGAAATAGAAATAGAGTGTGTCATAACCATTAGACACCCAACTCAAAGCACACAGGAGATTTACTGCTAAGGCTATGGGAATTGTAACCCCTGCCAATACATGCTCATTTATGACTGCGCCTTGCACTTTATCTTAGAGGCTCTAGTTAAAATCCATGAGGAAATACTACTTTTGAATTCACAAAGGTTTTATTCAGCAAGGAATCGATTCATACCTTCTGGAGCCATGTCAAGATGGCTACTGATGAGCCTTCAGCTAAACCATGGATGGGGAAATATTTCTATAGGGATAAAATAGTCTGTCATAACACAGGTACAATGGTCTGACTTAAGGAGTGTAACATATATGTGTTATTCTTTTCTAAGTGTTTGACATGTAGAATTTTAAAGTGCAATGTTGTGTTTCTGAGAGCAGTCATATTGCCATCTATAGAATAAATGCTTTAATTTGCACTGCTTTGCTCAATTAGAAAATAACACATTTGAACTAAATGCAAATGGCTCACAGGTTTTATTTGCACCTTCCAAGTTCCTGATTTGCTTCATGAGTGTCCTGACCTCTGAAGATTGAGTCAGTTAATCAGCTATGTGTGTGGTTTCTGTTGACTGGAGAGGATGGGAAGAGACATTAATAAATAAAACCAGAGCTGTGCAGGCCTCAAAATTCCTTACATTGCAGCTGAAAACACCTATTGGACAGGCAATTGAGATCACAGTATTGCATGTGAAGAAGGAAACTGTAGAGCAGAAGTGAGGAGGAGGTGGGTTGCACTTTTAGCATGTATAATATATCTTTATGGAGTCGGGTAAATACCTCAACTGAAATTAATATCTTGAATCAGTCCATCTGAATACATTCATCATCATTTAAAATAAGGAAATAAATTGTGCCAAACATACAGCTACCTTTATGACACATTTAGATGTTCATTGTTTTTGTAGTTTGTTTTTATTTAACAGGAAGATTAGAGTAGTGATTTCCACAAAGGCACATAAATTATTAATTCCCTGTCCATTTTATTTTGTAAGTGGCACAAAAATTGACCTGAGGGAACAATACACAGTGTAGTGTGAGAGGGAAAGTCTTCTGTGAAAGAAATTTCCCAAAATTAAACACTTTACCAGAAACCTGTCGATGCTGTGCTACATCCACTAATTTCAGACCTTCCTTTAAATTTACTATTGACCTTTGCAAATTAAGCACACGAAGTTATATCTCCAACACACAGAACCTTTTTACTATAGTTTATTTGCCAGCAGAATGAAGCTGACTGTACAGCTCCTGAAGCTGGAAGCTGTGCACTGCAGAGCATGCAGCTCTTCTCAGGGATGAATTTTAGGGTGCAGGTCAGCACTGGGGCCATTCCTGCCTCCTCTTCCAACCCAAGCACCTGCTGCACTCCCTGTGCCAGGTCTGGTTTCTCTGGTCTCAGAGGGTTTCGGGAAGTTTTCCTGGTGGATAAGGGACATGCCTGCATGGTTTGTGAGGGAGGACAGCAGGTCTCCATCACAGGCTGTCTGTGGCACAGGCAACTGGAGGAATCTAAAACTGGATTATTAACAAGAAAACTGACAGGATTGGATGCCAAACCTTGGGAGACCACCGAAAGCCAGGAAGGTTCCCAGGCTGATAAACATAATCCTGTCTGAAGATGCTGGTCCAGTAGCCAGACAGACCAAAAGACTCTATTGACTAGATTGCAACTTCTCTGTTGCCACTGTCAAGAACTACTGTTTGGCAACACCTATTGTCCTCTCTCGCCTTGTCTCTATGAAGAATGGAATAGATCTAGATACCGGTCCTACCCATGATTAACATAAAGTAATGCCTTAGTTAGCACGATCCATCCCGCATTTAGCACAACCCAGCCTCCTAATTGTAGTAACCCCACATACAGCAAAACTTGGTTTTAATAAATGTGGTTTGTTTCTACTCCAAAACAGAGAACATGTATTTGATTATAAGAGGGAACTCCTGTGCTTGCCATCAGCAATTCTGCCTTACCTGTGGTGCCAAGCAGCTTCCTTATCAGCTCAGTTCCACTACTAGAATTAATTTTCCCCACTTTGTGGGCATTTCCCTGCAGAGGTCTGGGCCACAGGCTCTACTCCGAGGATTCTGCCGCCTTGTTTGAAATAATGGAGCTTAATGAACTTGGCATCTGCATTGCACTTCACGTGCTGCTGGGGGAAGTGTGGGGTTTGAAATGGTCCATTTTTCCACGTTAGAAACTAAATAGCGTAAAGAAATAGAACGTTGAAATCAAATTAATTTAATTCTGGTATTTTTCAGAGGGTGTAATTAAGAGAGACTCGAGCAATAAATCATGTCTTTACCGTCTTTTATTAAATAGGTTTGAGTCAGCAACCTGAAACACAGTTGAGAGCATGGAAAAAGCTCACCATTGTCTGTAATAATAACATATTTTGACTGGATTGCCTTCTTCACGGAGTAAGCATGTCCTTTTGATGATAGCATTAGAGAATAAGTCATTGTACTATTAAAAAAAAAAAAAAAAAGAGGAGGGGAAAAACCCCACCAAAAACCAAACACTTCCCCCCAAAACAAAACAAACAAAACAAAACAAAAAAACAAACAAAAAAAAAGCTGGCCAGTTCCAGTAAGAGGAGCATTTTTCTAAAAGAGAAACAGAAAGCCTGCATAAAAATAAGCTGGAACTCTTGTGCAAAAGTTGAGTTTCTATGTTTACAAACAAGGTTATTGGGTTAAACTTTTCTCTGCTTTGAGAAAATATGGGTGTTTAATGTTTGCTGGAAATAGATTTTTTGTTGTTTGGATTCGGAATAAAAGACACCTGAAATTCCTTTGGAATTCTTCAACTCACAAGTCTGCTTGGCCCTAGAAGAAGACAGGCCCAGTGTGTTCTATCTAGGTAATGATTGTTGGACAGGTGGCACTGCTTTGGAGGCTTTATGTAGCCTCCAATCTCTAAAAGTGCAACCTGCCTTTAAAGAGGCAATCCAAAGGTGTAATTAAATTACATAACCATTCTGGTGTGGTTGACTCACAGTAAGGTGTGCTGAGTAGGAGTATGTAGCTCCTCAGCTGACTGATTTTATCTTGCACTGAATAGGCTGCTAAGGGTGTAAGTCTAGTGTATAATGGGAACTTCAGTGACTCAAACTTGTTCAGGGTTTGGGCACCAAAATGGGCCTGAAACTTTGGCCAAACATTAATGAAACTTCATCAGTGTTGGAATACGTAAATATTTATGATTTATGGTTCCATTTGAGTTTTTAAGGAAGTTTCTGGGATAGCAGGAAGGATCCAGGCCCCTTAGTAGGGTTGGGTTTAGCTGAGTGCCTCATAGTGGGAATTAAAAGATAAATCAGTCCCTGTCTAGGCATTTGCTGATCTCACTGCTGCCCAGAACTCTAGCTGGGATTTTTATGTGCCATGTGTAGAGGTGATTGTTTCTTTCCCTTAAAGGTTGGACAGGACTCATCAGATCACTTTGCTATCAACCAGTAGTCTTAGTGTCAAAGATTGTTAAGCCCCAGTAGAATGACACGATGGAAAACTCCAAGTTCAGGTGTGCCAGTGTGGGAAGTGCTGTGTAATGCCTTTAACTTCTGGTGCCTTCAGTAGGCTCTGGATCAGTTCATAATAGTGCCAAAATATAAATCTTGTCAAGTATTTGCAGGCTGGTGGTCATTAGGCTTCTTTGGAATTACTTGAGCTTTTCTGAAATTAAAAATCTAATAATTCAATAAATCAAAAAACCCATCTTGCTGCTATTGCAGGTGGCAGCCACGCCAAAGCACAGACCTTCCGGATTCAAGGGTCAGCTTTTCCTCTCCTTGATTCTTATTTTTATTTTTTTATTTCCCCCCACCCCAGACAGGAATGCCTTCTGGCAACAGAAAGCAGTGCAGGTGTAAAGTATCAAATTACATTTAGCAAGCTTTGCATATTGAATGACCAGGTGTGGGAAGAAAAAAAAAAATCCCCCAACATATATATGTATAAACATATACTTGTTTATATAAGAAATAAAGAAATTTTTATTAAGGTATAGAAGCTAAAATTAAAAACAACCGAACAAGTCTCCTTAGTCTTAATTTGTTGTTTCATTTTCAGTGAATTAGGCTCCCATATTGCAGCTTTTTTTCTTCCCAAGCAGAGCAAAAAGCTCAGGCTCATGCATAACTCAAGAAGGCAGGGATGACACTGAGCCAGAGCTTAGTTCTGCTTTATTGATAACAGAGCTGACAGTTAAGAACAAATCTATGGAGTATAATTGCAAATCCTTTAACCAAGCAGCAAACTGAACATCTGCAGATGAACTGGCACCTAAATTTTAAGTTAAGCATTAGTTTTAGTTCTCAGAAAACAAATAAGGAAACTAACTGGATCTGTAATTGCAGCAGGGATTGTAACCAACACAGAGACGGACTTGGGATTTTTTATTTTTTTAAAAATTCAGTAGTAAACAATTGTAAATATGTGAATTTGCAGGTATGGTTTGTGTTTCTGTGAGTGAGTGACCAGCAGTCACATCCTGACTGTGTGCATGTTTTCACTGTTGGTGTAGCTGCAATAGCAGGCAGCTCCAGTGGTGAAGAAGAGACATGAGCTTCCTTGCCTTCTTCTAATGGACATGGGAAACAAAAGGAGATAGACAGGGATAGTGAGGATGTGGAGAGTGTAAGCAAAACTAAGCAATAATAATCTCACATACAGACTACTTTGATGGGAGTATACAGTTGTTAAAACCAGAATGTGGATCTATGAAGCTTCTGTTGACTTTTCTTAATTTCTGCTGCTTTAATACTTTGAAATCCGTTAATTAATTTAAAATACTGATTACATTATTTAAATATGTTATTGAAGTTAAATATATTTTTCCAGTTATGCAGAATGTAATTATTCTCTCACCCTCTGTGCTCTCTCTTGCCTTCCAAGATCTCTTGTGAAGGAAAGAAAACCCATGTGTAATGTCACTGTTATTGAGAGTAAGAATTCCTTAAGAGATTTAAGGGCATGAATTTGGTAAAACTATAAGGGGGAAAAAAAATCTATCCATGGCATAAGTTCATTTAACAGACAGATATCTGTTTTTCAAATAAGGTCACAAATATTTGGAAAACCAAAATATTTGGAAGCAGAGCTAGTAAATAAAGTAGGAATATAGCTTTGTTGGTTTGGCCTTGTTCTCAGCCAGAGCTGTCCAATGTCAAACTAGTTATGAACTGCATTTACAAGTCCAGCTTTATTCAGTTTTGCTAATGATTAGGAAAAAATACATAATTTCTTTCCTAAAAAAGAAATAAATAATTGTGAACAGCCCAAGGAATGGGCAGAAGAGGTTTTGATGAGGGCATGGCTGCTTCTGTGCTTCCAAGCACAAATAGTTTTGGAACCCCTAAATGTAAAGAGGTGCTTCTCCAAGTGGAGAGTGCAAAGCAGGGGAAGAGAGTCTTCCAGGCACGTCCTCAGTCATGTGAAGGTGGGTGGAAAAGAGCTTGATACAGGTTTTGCCCTGGTATCATGGCAAAAAAGTTGACATAATTTGTGATGTGAGAACAAAGAGCGACTTGGGGACTTGAGGTCTGGCTTTCTTTCATCAAGCCTAATGATAAGGCCACTGTGAGAATGTTGCATAAAACCATGGTGCCAGCATTTAAAATTACTGACACAAATTGGAATGGAGACAGACAAGAGTACCCAAAATGATTTTAGGTTAGAGAAAGCATTAAAGTACATAAAACTCAGTTTGTTTGTATCGTCAAAGAATACCGTGGGATTGCATGACTGTCGTGGGTTGGTATTTTAATGCTCAGCAAATGCCATACACCAGGACCACTTCAAAGCTGAGGAGTCTGAGTATGAAGTGGTGCACAAACACTGAAACAGGCACATAGATTATTTGTTGCTTGTCTTCAAATAACCCTGAATGTCTTTGTCTTTTTTTAATATATATGTATTATAGTTGAATATGTTTTTCTGTGATTTTGGGCAGTTGATATGAACAGGGGAGTGAAGCTGAAGGCTGAGGGGCATGAGTAGATTGGTTAAGTGGCCAGATGATCTCTTCTGGCCTGAACTCTGGCTGTGCAGTTTTTACAAAGCAAAGGAGCAGTTTGGGTCACTTGCTGTATCAGTGCAGAGCAGCACACAGACTGCACTTCAGGAACAAAGGTTTCTGAAACCGCACTAAAGGACATTTGTAGCATAATTTGTGAACAAACCAAATCTTGCTGTGCACTGTTTCTGGCCTGGTTCTGAACTGCACGCTACTGTGGGGGTGCAGCTTACTGTGATGGAGTTTGAGCCATCACTGTCATTTTTGACATGGCCCTAATCAGATCTGACCACCTCAGGTCTAAATAACCCAATTTCTTGGGCAGAGCTGCTGCATTAATCATAGCCTTGCCATTAACAGTAGAGCTGCACTTTAGAATAATGAGGGTGGCAGAGGATTTTCATTAAAATACCCTGAGCAGAGAAGGTTTGAGAAGGACTGGGAGAATTCAGTCCTGGGTTGCTTTCTAAATTAATTCTCTTATTTCACTGCTTACTTTGTAGGGAACATTCCTTCCATGACCAACAGTCTAGTGCCTCACTTTTGGATGCATTCTAGTCAGGTTTCTTAATTAATCTTTTCTGCATAAATACTGTCTCAGAATAATTTATGGGTTTATTTCGGCTTTCTTGGACTTTTTACAGTGTTAAAAAGTCTTTGTTATCTATGATAGCCATTCCTAGCCTAGTCCATCCAATTATACTTCTTTCTGAAAAGAAATTGTCACTGAAGAGAATGTTATTCCAGAACACTGATGGTATCAGCAAGGTTCAATCTGACGTTTGAATTTGAAAAACATCTTCTCTAACAGTTAACAAAGTAGGTGTGTATTTTTAATTTCCTTTGCAAAACTGGTGATGGGCTTTTGAAACTTTTCATTACATCTAATGGCTGAACTATGCTCTTTTCTTTTTTCTCCCCTTTGGGTGCAGCATAAGGGTTTAAGTTTATGGCTGTACTGCAAGTTTGTGATAAGTACTTGGACTGTTCTGATCATGAGTTATTACAATTTTATAATTAAAACAGTGAGAGCTGAATTACAGCTCAGTAACTGTATGAGACAAATGGGAGTGAGATACAGGAAGAGAACCTTGTAAGGTTTGGTCCAATGCTTATCAGAACTGACATCTACTCAAAGGACTATGAAATAACCCAGTATATTTGGGGGATGGGTGTCTTCTGCTTTGACCCAAAGGATTTGGATCAGTATGTTCATGTCAGCATAGAGGAGTCCAAAGGATAAAGTTAGAAAGAGACATGTGGAGGGGGATTCATCAGCCCTAACCATAGATATTTACAATTTGGATGTCAATCTCTGAGCTGGTTGCCATTTAGTTAAGAGTAAAATAGGCATTTTTAGGTGTTAACTCATCTAACATGCCTTAGATAATTTCTGTAAAGGAAGAGAAATTGTTCCTGTGACTCCAGTTCTGCAAATGAAGTGGATATGATGACTAGGTCTGCCCTATTTGTGAGACCTGCTTTTAAGCACATGAATCCCATCCATGCAGTCTTGGATAATGGCCAGTTTCTGGTACTGGCAAGCAAAACAAAAGATCTGGCAAGTACCAAGTACCCAATGCTGTCAGCACTCCCCAGGACAACTGCTGTCTCCTTCCTTTCGTTGTCTGAAAGGGAAATCAAAACCCTACCCCCTGTGAAGGAAATTTGCTCTAATTAGGTAAAGCAAGTACCAGTCATGTTGGTTGAGTGAACAACAAAACAGTGTGACCTTGGCCACGGAATCTGACACCAGAGGCAACCAGAGAGGACAGACCTTTGCTGGCACTAGTATTTGATGCCTTGCACCCTTCCCCTCCCAAACCATGGCTGAATAGACATGCCAACAGTTTAAAAAGTGTCAGCAGGAACACCCACAAGTACACTCTGAGATCTTATTAACTCGTAGGGACAGCACAATACTTACTAAGCTACAGGCTGCACAGAGCCAAGACTTCCCTCTTTGCTAAAGCCATTGTATAGAAAAGGCAAAAGATTTTCAGAGCTGGAAAAAGCAGACAAGGGAACAGGATTGTGCCCTCGTGGTTATGCTATGATTGAGTCCTCTTTCCAAGATTATGTCAAATTTTCACTGAATAGCTGCTTAATGTACAATACATTAACAATCCTGGGAGCAGAAGCTGGAAATGATTATTGCACTCTCTCCTGCTGAATATCCTATTAGGTTGTAGAGTCATGCTTTTCCTACTGCTCTCCTTCTGGCTCCATGCAGCTTTTCTATCCCCTGGCATGGCTTCAGCAAAAAGGAGAGTTGTCACCACCCCTCTTAGTCTAATGGCCTGGGACTGGCCTGTGAAGGCGGATCAGAGACTGAGCCATCCTCAGGTTGAGCAGTGTAGGTTTTTCATTTCCTGAGCACAAGTGCCAGGCAGTAGGCTATATATGATGTATATGTTATATATATTATTGCATATAATGTGCCTTGAATGTAACTCTCTCAGAATTCCTACTAGCCAAGAGCTGCTTTTAAGAAAGACACTGAGTATACCCTCGCTTGGTGTATTTGGATCCAGTTGGTGCTCTCAGCACACAGTGCATGGGACTCCTGCCTTGTTCAGAGGCGGTTCCACTTGGTTCTCAAGGATGATGGCAGTGGGGATCATGGGGTTTTTTTTGTCAATGCAGAAAAATATAGGGCTTCACTGGTATTTTGTGGGCATTGGCTGGACTTCCAGTTGCCGTCTGGCTCCCAGTGAGTTCGTATTGAGGGTTTGTGCTTGCACACAGAAGCAGAACTGCAATCACTTGTAGAGTCTTCAGGTCAATGAGGAGGATACTTGTGCTGCATCTATGTAAGGATGTAAGAGGATTTTTATGCCTTTTTCTGAGCATGCCCATGGGTTGTAACTAGTTTGGGCATTGGTGCTACACTGCAAGTCACTGCTGTGTTTTTGGAGCTGAAGCATTCTGCAGCCTTTTGAAAGGTTTGCTTCTATATCACAGATTTGGACTGGAGAGAGTGGTTTCATGTCCTTGTGAGAATATCATAAGTAAAGTGATAGTGTGACTTGAAATATTGATTTATTTTTTGGGTTTTTTTTTGCACTGAATATAGGTTGGAACAATATGAAAATGAAATAGCCCCTCCAAGAATGAATGACTTGGACTCTGTGGTGCTGGGCTTTATTTATACTGAGCTTATCAATATCTTTTTATATTTTAACACAAGTACAATTGCCCTGCTACCATGTCCTGCCTCACACAGAAGTGGACAGTCCAGCAGGTGATATTCTTTACATGAACTATGTAAAGCTGGAAAAGGAAATATATTTTCCTTTCAGTGAAAACTCACAATGTCAACGGTGTTTTCACTTGTTCCCAGTTGACTGTTACTGATCTAAAGTCTGAGAAGTTTTGATGATGGAGCAAGGAGCTGTGTTCACACCATGCTAAAATTTATTCCTGAGTAGAGCAGTACCTTCTTTTGGAATTGCACAGCAGACTGATTTGTATACTGGTGAATGTTTATATCTGATTCAAAAGTCTTTTCTTAGTTTTCATTAAAGGGCAGCAATTAAGACACCTTGTAGCACATTTATCTTTGAATCATTGGGCTTTATCATGACTAAATACACTGACATCATTATTGTGGGAATTGCAGCTATTTGTAAAGTGGGTTTGTTGAAAATTTATTGTGCCAATACTGAAGGATTTTGTGGAAACCTATTTGATATTGCTGTCTCGCCTGACTCATTTTATATTTTGGAAGTGGCTGAATTTAACCTTAAATACCATAACAGTTTTCTATAGAACTTGCTGCCATAATTCTCTGTAGGTGTTTACCACAGTGTTAATCAAAGATGTTCTTTATTTTTAATATTTTCCTTCCTTCAACTACATTCTCCCACCCTTTTTCAAAGCCCAGAAAGTCCTGTTTCTGTGGTTCATAAAATTCTACTTTATAAAACATTTCCCTGTCTCACCACCAGTAGTGAGCAGAAGGTCAGAGTTCATCAAGTTCTTGGTTTATTGATTTAAGTGAATGAGGTCTACCTGGTATTTTAAGGTGTGATTTTAGTTTCAGTTTGGCTTTTTCACAGTATTTGTACACTAGCAGTGTTCCTCTGTCAGTGGTCAGAAAACACTTAAGAAGGTCCACATCCCTGCTAGCTGCTCCCCTAGAAGTTCTGTAAGCTTGCTGGGCTAAGTCCAAGCAGAAGAAAAGTCTTCTTCCAATAATCTGCTTCTCTGACACACAAACACAAGAATTATCTTGCCTTTGAAACAGATAAGTAAATCAGAAATATCCCTCACAACAAGAAAACTCCCAACTCTTACTGGAACAGTTCTGTTGAGTCTTGGTTGGCACTGTACTGGGATCTGCTCAGAAACCTCTGCACCATCATGCTTTTAAAAGATCACTTCCAGTCAGTATTTAGGCATTGCATTTCTTCTTTCATTTCCTGTAGTTGATAGTGGTTTGGCTGGTAAACCACCCGAGGATATGGCTTTGAAACCCCTGAACACGAAACCACAGCCTTCCACTTGGGGCTTGGGTTATGAGGCCAGGTGAAGCCACAAAAACTGGAATTGTACCAGGATAAGACAGGACCAGCTCTTCTCTGTCAGGGATTGAAGGTGACCATATCCCTATGTCCTGTAGAAGGTGAGTTGAAGTAGTCATGGGTGATAATTCACCTGATAATGGAAGAGCAGTGGATATTCAACACCTGCACTTTGATGGCAGTTGTCATCTCAGCCGACACCAGAACTGGGAGCTGGTTGTGTGACACCCTGACTTGGGATTGATGAGCTAGTGTGTGTGACTGGTGGTAATAAATTTACATCCTTTTGCAGATATTTCACACAAGAAACAAGGAAAGTATTTTATTAGTTTACCAAATTATACTAAGGAATTGAGGTATGTGCTCACTAGCAGGTAACACACAAGACTGTGTTTCTGCATGCCGTGGGAGTGTCTCTCAGATCTTGAGCTATATTTATGTATTAATTCAGTTTCTTGCTCTTTGAATTTTACATGAGCTTAATGTACTTACATGTTAATTGAAAATGTATTGCCAAGTTATATTAAGTTACACTGGGGGCAGTTAAATTACAAGATGAGTTCCTCTGGTTAAAGGCAATCAGAACATCTCCTCTGACATCCCCTCCCCCATATTTTCAGCCAGATTAATTATATTACAAAGAAGGGGTTTCTGTTTTCTGCAGAAGGTGCTCTGTTTAAAAAACTCCTGACTCAACTGGCAGAGAGCAGAAAGAAAAGAGCCAGAAGCAGCTGCAGTTGATTGATAGGCTTGTATTTGGAATACACTACGCAGGAATGTAATACTTGTGATGGATAAAATGTATTTGGAAGGTGGTTCAGGCTGACCTGTTTACATTTTTGAGAACTTTACCCAACTAGCTGAAAAAAATGAAAATTCATAAGAAAGCACAAAAAATTCTAGGCCAACTGATATATTCTCTCAAATGTGGGGCACTTCTGAAAAGCATTTAATTTGGAATCATTTGACTTTTGCATCTCACAGTCAGACTCTGCTTAATCTACTTGTCATCAGAACAGTAATGGACCACTTCAATTTGCAATTTTTTTCACACTTTCTTTTTTTTGCCTGGGCTAGCATATCAATAAAGGCACAAATGAGTTATTACCTTGTATGACACTGAAGATCCCAGAAAGCATGTCTCTGTCTTTTGTGATAGTATCAACTTGTCAAATGTGCAAAGACTGCCTGCTCTGATCACTGTTATTAATAAAGACCACAATATGAGATTGCATGGATAAACAGAGTTTCCAAAGGGAAACTATTCTAATTGGCATTCAACATCCAGCACTTCAGTTCCATGACATATTTGCTGATAGCCAGCTTTTACATATTGACATACATTTTTATTTAACTTTACCTGGAAATGTCTGGAGGAGAGTTTAGGGAAAATAGGAGAGAGATGTTAATTAATATTGCTCACTGTGGGATGCAAGCAGTGTTTCACTTTCAAATTAGAGCAGTGCTCACTCAGGCATGCACTGCTAATATGTTATAATTAAGGACTTGTAGAGCAAGGAAAAGTTAATGGACAGCATCTCTCACAAGGCTGCTGTACTTCACTGCTGAGCTGCAGTACAGGGGGATCAATGTGGCCTCACAGTTTATCTCATTTGCCTTTGCTTCAGGCTGCTCTGGGGGAGTGTGTTAATATATGTGTGTGTATGATTGAAAGCCACCAAAGGCCAGAAATTAGAAAAGGTTTAGAAATTTCCTGTGTATGTACGATTATTACATAATCAAAAGAGGCTTTTAAAGTTCTAGATGTGTGCTTGTGTTTGTTCTTTTGGCGTGATAAGAAATTTAGACCACTTTATAAAGCTTTTGTCATATCCACAGGGCTAAGTATTTTCGCTGCCTAAAGCCTTTATCTCTTAAAGAATCCTGGGCATTGTAATTTTATAGGTAGGCAGCTGGAAGCAGTATTGCTTGGAGAAGTTAAAGATATGAGGAGGGCTAGTTTTATTACTTTTGCCACTCTTGATCTATCTGAAGTTAAAATAAAACTTCATTCACAGGTATTTATGTAGAATTGTAATAATTAGCTACTTTGCAGAAACAGTAAATGTTTACTGTAGAGAATTCAAGTAAGGGATATTTAGTGAAAGTCAGATACGTATTTATGAGCATGATAATTGTAAGAGCAGGGTGGGGGGATCCACTTTGACTGGTTTGTTTGCAGAAGATTATTTAAATCTTTGATCTCGTGAGTTTTGTTCAAATTTTTAAAGTTATAGCCAACCAACTGGAAGCATTTCTTCTGATAAGCAAACACGTTCGTGCTCTGCTTGTGTTTGGGATCCAAGGCTGGCATTGCTGCTACAAAGGTGGGAAGGTAAGTCTTGTCATTGGTTTGAGTTACCAAGTGAGCATCTGAAATTGTTGCTTCCAGATGGCTGTAGCTGCCCCTCCATCTACTTGTGAAGAGAGATTGTCAGACCTTGTTTTGGTGATGATTCATCCCTAACTGAAAGCTTTACATAATTACATGATTCTCTGCCTGACATAAACCTGATATGTTTGTGTTGTGGAATGAAAAAGTCTTTCTCAGAAAAAAAAAAAAAATTATTATAAACTTGCAGGTTGATTTCCATTCAAGGGTTTCCAAATATTTCACAATTTTAAATACATTGGGACTCAAAAATATCACTTGTAAGGAAAAAAAAAACCAAAACCAACCAAACACACCTTAGATAAGACATCTAATGCTGGTAAGAATCTGAATCAACCATACAGACTGAAATTTGAAAATGTGTTGATTCCTGATATGTATTATTACAGCAATTCACAGAAAATGTAGCATTAAAAAACACAAATGAAAACCCACTGAAAATTAGTAGGCAAAGTAAACTTGCTAAGTGAATTTATAGAGCTTTCCTTTCTAATGATCAGTCTCATGTATATAAAAAAGAGAGTTAAAAGTTTATTTACCTGACATTAAAGAGACATAGATGCCTTCCCACACCAACATAGTCTTTATGTTGAAGTGGACCTCTCTGAGTTCCAATAACTAGATCAAGAGAATTCAAAACTGTTTGTACAACTTAGTGTTATACTGCCTATTATCTTTCCACTAAGGGTCTGACTTTTGCTGTGAAACTAAACTCACACAAGTTTGCAGACATTTATCTTCAAATATATTCCAAAACCTACTAAGTTATGTAAATTTGTTGCCTTTATCTTAGTGTACTTTAAGACTTCACAACTCCAAATGAAATGGAAGTTATCTTCACTTATGTGGCCATTCCCAGTGGCCAGAAAGGATATGGTTGTTCCCTTTGCTGAAAAGAATTCCCAGATGAGAAGAGCTGCCCTTCTAAGATCTCTTGGTCTCTATATCTTTATTATCTTGATATTATTTCTTGAAAGAACATCTCCTATATACCATAAGTCTTTTCAGAGATGTCTCCTGGTCTAATAATGTGAGACTGAGGTACTTTGGGAATTTGATTCTGGGATAAGTCGACCAGAATGCTCCACCAGATTTCTGCTCCATCTACTGTCTGCTGTTGAACTGCAATGTATTCAGACTGTATGAAGTCTTAGAAAAATGTGTGTATTATTTTCCTTTGTGTATTTGCTTTATAAGGGTATGATAATGTTGACTCACGTGGGTAATCCATTACAGTTCCTAAATTTCTCATCAGGAAGTGCTATTCAAGATGACTGCTCTGCATCTTATACAGCTGATTGTGTCTACAGGTATAGCATCTCACATTTCTCCTTACTGAATTGTGTCCCTTTGTTATGCCATTTTTGCAATTTGATGAGATTATTTTGATTCTAATATTGTTCTCCAGAGGCTTGAAAGAAGCTGCAGACCCTGTTCTGTGCAGACAAACATTGCATTTGATAAGCATTCTCTGGGCTCTGTCATCTAAATGATTAATGAAATTACTAAATAAATATTACTAGACCCAGGACGGACCCTCTTCACAATCCTTCTTGATTCACCCTTTTCTGCCATCCTGTTTTGACATTTATCCATTGCTAGGTCTAAATATGGTTTTCAAAATACCCATTTTAAGGATGTCTCATTTAGACTTGCTAATGAAAGTGTCATGTGAGATGGTACCAAAAGCTCTGCTAAGGTGAAAATAAGACATCTACTGACTTTTCCCTTCACACAAGGTCTCTTATCTTGTCATGGAAAAACTCACCTTGATTCAACAGTCTGTTATTTAAAAGTCTGTGTTGACAATAATGATGTAATTTGTCCCATCTTCTGAGTGCTTCTTATTTGCTGCACTGTTTTTCTGAGGCTTCAATTTAGACCAACTAGTCCATATTTCCCAAACCCCTCAATTTTCTCTCATTCTAAAGAGAGAGATTTTGATTCACTTTTTCCAGCCTTCTTGAGCCACACTTCTTTCCCATGAGTCCTCTTCAGTACCAAGTACTCTAAACTTCCTTTGGTGTGCTTTCTAACAATTAATTTCATCAGCCCTGTGATTTGAAACGTAGAATTTGCTTAAATGCTCAATTGCCTCATTTTAGCTTCCATTTTCTTCTTTTTCCTAATGTGTAGCGATTAATTGCCTGATCACAGTTCTCCTTCTAATGAAAAATGAAGCTAAAGTAGTTTGAATGTTTTCTCATGGTCATCTATTGGTAATTCTCCTGAGTAACATTCAATTCTTATTTTCAATGTACTTATTTTGGGGGGGGGAAGAAAGTCCAGACAATTCCTTGCATTGCCTATTAATTTGAAAACAGTCCATGGATCTTCCATATGGTATAACTATGATGGCTCTTATTTGTGAACCAACTGCAGGGTTTTACTACCTTTATTCCATTTTTTTCCTCTGCAGATATTTGTACAAATATTTTCAAGGTCTATGGGGGCAATTTTTGTCTTAGAATGGTTTGGGTTGGAAGGGACCTTTAAAGCTCATCCAGCCCAACCCCCCTGCAATGAGCAGGGACATCAAAGAGATCAGGTTGCTCAGAGCCCCATCCAACCTGACCTTGACCATTTCCAGGGATGGGGCATCACAACCTCTCTGGGAAGGATTGAACCATCTGTTTTATGACTGTTTTCATACTATTTCTGTGTCTTTATAGCATGTCCTCTTTTACCTGTTCCTTTGTGTTATATGCTACCCTTTCATCTTTCTGACTTTCATCCCATTGTGTTCTTGCTATTTTTATATTCCTACTTACTTGACTTCTAAAGTGATTTATTTTGAAGAGCTTATGATTTATCTACTCACTGGATCTCTAGGCACAGTGAAATTAGTCTTTCCAGAATCCTGTCTTTATTGGAATTCTCTTAGGAAGAATTCATGACCTTTGCCATTTTGCCATCTTTTGCACCCAGAGCTCCTTTGGCAGGACTTGAAAAGCCCCTGTTCTCTGTTCTCTGCCAGGACAAGCTGTTGAGGGTAATTCCCTATTGCTTCCACGTGCTCTTATATAAATAAACAGCTCAAAGTGCCCTGCTGCATTCTGCCTCCAGTGAGCATTTGGTAGTTCTCTTTTAGCTTGTACTTAGTGTTCTTTTTTTTTTTGTTTTTGTTTTGTTTTGTTTGTTTTTTGGTTTTTGTTTTTTTTTTTGGTGCAATTGATAAAGCATTAGAGACCTATAAAACGCTATTTAGTAGTGTATGTAAACATACAAATAAAAGCCTAGAGAAATGTGTATGTCTACAAATTACACACTGCAATAAGAATGTTGATTTAGCTTTGTTTTGTCCTGAGAATTGGCAAAGGTTGGTGTCTGCTTCACAGCATCAATGATCTTACTTGAAGGCTGCATATTTTCATGATGTCTAGGCAAGTTTTATAATTCACAGTGTATTTAAAGAGTTAAACACTAAACTAATGTGTTTTAATATAACATTTTGTGGTAGAAAAGGTTGCATGCTGATGCTTTGCCTTTCTCTGGTTTGTGTTTTCCAGACAATTTCTGTGCAGCTGAGTAATGGATAAACTTATCTGACAGTAAAACTGAGATTCTCACCTTGAAATTTTACGAGATTTTGGGGTTTTAGAGCACCAAAATATTTTGGCATGTCTGGTGAAAGTTATAAATTTTAAACAGTTTCCTAATCCGGGCAAACTCACATAATAAATAGTATTCTTTTAGTAAATAGTCACTATTCTCAATTACATTATACGAATTTTACCTTTTCCTCCAGAATCACCCTATGCTACTCATAATTTCTGCCCCAACCAGGTACGGTTGCACCACTCTGCTTCTGCCATTTTGACATCTGTTACTGTGTTTGGGTTTGTTTTTTTTTTTCCTTTGGCAAGAATCACAGAACTTCAGTTGTTGTTGGCTAGTGCAGATGACAACTGAAAAAAAAAATCCAAAACCATCATTAATATAGGGAAATTGGATAATCATAGCTCTATTGCAGCTATCACGAAGCTTCTAAGAACTGATGGATTGAATATCAGACAAAAATGACACTGTTGTAAGGATTGCTAGTTGGCAATTTTCAAAATCTAAGCTTCTGGAGATGTGTGGTCAGTATTTGAAGTTATCAAATATGTCTAAGCATAATGGTCTTTAGGAAAAAGTTGTTTTTTTCCCAGAAGTTTCAGAACCTTCCACATGTAAATAAACTTTTGCCTTTTTGTCCCCCAGAGTCCCCCGCCCCCAGCAGGGCTGGAGCAGTGGGCAAGTCAGTTGTGTGCACACAGGCTTTTTGTAGCACTTCCCATACAGCAGTGGAGGAAAGCTCATTCTCGAGTAATTTAAATAGGGAAGGCAGGGGCCTGATTGTCATTTCCATTGCTGCTGCTTACCTATGGTGTTTCTATTCATGTAATCCCTGTGCATTAGCATTTGGATTTATGTGCATATCCTGAGCATCAGCTGCCAATTGCCCTGTTCGTATAAATAAATGCATTTTTCCTGCAGCAAAGCCTCTTTTGGCTCCCTGACTTTATTTTCTTGCTGTTTTGAAGTTGAACACGTTTCTGAGGTACCAGATGGCCAGGTATTAAGTGCATGAAGTGCATTATTTCCTCCTCCTTTCCCCTGCAGCAGTCTGTTCCTGCCTAGCCATGCAAATAGGAGTGGCTGAGATTAAAAGCAGAAGTTGGAGCTGATATAAACCCCAATAAAATCAGGTGGCACTGAAAATGTCTGAAAAGCAAGCAACTTTTGGCATTCTTAAGCTGTTTAGGATAGTGTTAAATACAATTTTTGACTGAAAAGACCATTTATTCATTGTGTGTTTCGTGCTGACTGCTGGGAGGGGGCAGTTTGGAGGCAGAGCTCTTCTTTAGTTGATAATAACATCTGCTACAAACAAGCTGGAGTGGCTCAAAGCTAGTGTGATAGAAATCATTCTCAACTGTTAATGAGTTGGGGTGGTTTTTAGCATGAGAATGAAGAATATGTACGGAGTTCAAATAGTTAACCGTGGTGCTGGGAACTTGACGTGGTAAGGCTACAGTAAGAAGCTGTTATTCCCTCTTGAGGATTTAAACTCTTGTGAAACACAGATAAAATACAAACCCCGTGCTGCACATTTTATGTTATATCCACAGTTAAGTCTTGCTTAAATGGGATTTGTCTGAATGGCAGGCAGGTATAGGTAACTTACGTGTTTCTGGTGTTTTATAACTTCTCAAATAAAAAGTAGTAGAGTTTTTGCAGATCTATTTTACCTAAGCCTGTCTCAGTAGGCAAAGTTGCCTTGCCAGGTAGTTTGGGTGCTCAGGCTCTTTTGCTTCATTGGTTTAAAGTTGTGCATTTTATTTTAGCTCATAAGATTTTGCAAAGAAGACAATGTACTACAGAAAGAAAAATGAGTTTAATAACTTTTAGACTTTTAAGATATCTTTTGTAAGAAAATATGAGATACGGTTTTTTATGACTTTATATATCTGAATGTCTGCAGTAAATTTCACAGCTTTATGGATATTACTGGTTTCCAGAGGATTTTAGTAAATCTCAGGAAAAAGCTCCTGTGAAGTTATGGACCTTGCTTTATACAGAGGTTGTAGTATACAAGGCTACTGAAATTGCTTGTGACCTTACCTGTCATTCATTAGTGAGTGAAACAGCAGCAGCATTAATCAAAATGTACTCATTGGAGAATTTTCATCACTGGCATACTGCTCCCATAACTCTTCCTGTGCTTTTCCTAGTGTCAGCAAGATCTGACATTTTTAGAGCAGATGTGTAATTTCTGTAAATATTTGTAATTCACTTTGCAAGGCATATATATCACATAGGAGATGCTATGATATTGATGCTTTAAAATGTACTGCATTTTATGGTTCATGGAGAGCTTGACCTCAATTTATTTTCAAAATAAGTTTTTGAATAGCAGCACAGAAGCTTTATACTACAAAGTATTTAAGTCTCCTATACTAAGTTGGGTTGGTGACCTGTCATAAAAATAGCAAACCATACATTTTAGTCCATCAGAATTATTCTGTGGACATGCTGGAAAACACCTTGAATCAGACTGATGCAAAAAGCCTACTGATTCCAGCAAAGTCAGAATATCACCTGCTGTCTGTCTCAGCCCGTCATGCCTGGCTGTGACACCTCAAGCATCTTTGTCTTCCTGAGTCCTTGGTCTGATGATAATGTGACCAGGCTGGTGGCTTATTGCTTCTCATCCTACGAGTTTGTTCCAGCACCTCATCCCTGCACACCAAAGCCCGTGACAGGAATTTCATTTTCTGATAAAAGTAGGTCAAGAGTAAGTACATCCCTGTTGTCATCCACAGTTTGCACTGATGGAAGGAAATACCTTAGTGCCTCTCTAATACCTTGTTATTCTCCCTTTCACCTCTTGCTCTCTGTTTCTTTGCAAAGAAAGAAGATTTAACATTTCTAATGTAGGGCTGTGCTTAGCAGGAATATTAAAACACGTTTGCCTGGGAGTTTATTCAGGAACATAGGTGTATTTAGTACTCTACAATAAATCCTTTTAAGGATAGCCATGTGATAAGGACAGCAGGAAATGTGAATGGAAAGCCATCTGGTCCGTGCCACTACCCCCGAGGACACGTCTGTGCAGACGGGAGCGGCTGCTGCGGGGACCGTGAGGCTGTCCTGCCTGTCCCCCGCCGTGTCCTGCCTGTCCCTGGGCAAGGTCCTGGTGTGAGCCAGGGCTGTGCACCCCAGCCGAGCGCTCCGGCTGCCCCTGCGGAGCTGGGGGCGAGCACCGCGCTGCTTCTGCAGCCCGACCGCACCTCCTGATCAGGGCTGTTCCCGTCCCGCATCGCCGTGTGCTCTCTCGCATCACCTGAGACCTCCTCCCGCAAGAGGGAGGCAGAAAGTGTGATCGAACCCAAGGAGGAAAGTGGTTGGTATGAGGAGACCCTTTACCCTCTGGAACAAAACTCACAGGATACGGTAAATATCAATAGCGTGGGAACATTTGGTGCGACAGAATGTTTTCTTGCAAAGGAGAGAGTAAATGCGATTATAGATTTTGAAGGGAGACAAAATGTTTCTCAGCCAGATTCTGGCTGTGTTTATTGTTTGTGCACGATGTGGTGCAATTGGAGCAGACCTCCCAAGCAAAACACCTGATCTGCAACTCTGCCATCCAGGCTCACACAGGTTTCTGGAGGTGCTTTCCCTGGGAAGACCTCTGGTCGGATCCTGGGACTTGAAAGCCACTAGCGCCTACTTCCATCAAAAAGGTGGATGTGTGCATTCCTCTGTGGAAACCAAAGTGTGTTCAGGAAGTGTGAAGCAGAGATTTGCTGTAAAAACATGACTTGTGAAATAAAGCAGTACTGTAGATAAACCTTCTTCCTTCCATTTTTCTAAGTCTTCATGCCAAATATTGTGTTTGACATGTGACATTTCATATGGAAACCCTATCCAAACTTAGGTTTTGTCTGCAATGTGTTTCCTAGTATGAAATCAAAGGATTTTCCCAGAGAGAAGAGCAATGACAGTGGTAGTGCTGTACTAATACCACCCTCTGTTACTGAGGTGCTTACCAAACTCTCAAATATAAAAATTATTACATGAACATTTTTTTGAAAAGGAGGATGGAAGAGATGAAGTCTACTTTGATTTTTTGGATATTTTTTAAAATCATACTGACATAGGGAGCAATGCTGACAATGTCCTCTAAAACTGAGCAATCCTGTCTCTACATCCATCTGTAGAGGTGCTTTGAAAACTGAATTATTACTGGCAGTCACTGTTACATTCCTCAGTTACTGAGGTGTTGTTGTTGTTACTGATTTGTTTTTCAGCAGTATTCCTCCTTCTCAGGGTTATTGATTGTTGCCTGCAATCAGAGCTGTGCTGCTTTCCACAACACTGTCTTCAGCTCCTGATTCTGCCTGTTTTCTTTGTGCAGGCTTTTACATCAGCCTCATTTCATGTTAACCTTTATCTTCTGTTGTGAAGAGCCTTTGCAGCCACTGCAGTAGCAGGGACATGAGACTCTGCTAGACCATCCAGAGGTTGTCTGGTTTTCCATCCCCCAGCCTGTTTAAGGGTACCCTTTCTCATTAAGAATAAAAGCAAAACTAAATAAACAAATAAAACTTTTCAATGTAATAAAATTGTGAACAGTCTGAGAAAAATGAGATTTAATTTATTTACTACTTACTCCATCCATTGCTGCATGGATTAATGCAAAGTTGTTTTTCTACCCAGTAGGGAGGTAACCATGAAAGGTTACTGTGAAGATGAAAAATGTTTTTCTCTCCCTCCTTCAGCACTGTGTTTGCCAAAAAGATGAGCTCTGTTGTAGCTGTTGTACAGACAGTTGTTGTTTGTTCAGCAGACACAAGCAGCAGAGGAGTAACAACACTGCTGGAACTGTACAGAAGCAAAAGCCAGAAAACGTTTAAGTGAGATGATTTGAGATTGCCTCACTTTATTTTCATGTGCTTAGCAGTGAGATTCATTCCTTGCAGTCTTAAAACAGAACTCTTATAGAAATCATAAAGAGGATCTGATGCTCCAGGGAAAAAAAAAAAAAGTTATTGAAGAGCTAATTCAAAAAAGGAGGAAGTATCCTCAACCTTAATTTCTAGGAAAAAGCTGGAGTATGTATACTTTATCTGCCCACCCAAAATCTTCTACCTGGTTTAAGAAAAAAGGAAAAAAAGTTGGTAAGCAACAAACAGACAAGGTGGATTTGTTAAAAAAAATCCTAAAAGGATTTCATATGACTTAATTTCATCCTTTGACTGGGTAAACATACACAGTAAACATGATTAAATCACGAGTTTAAGGAGGTTTTTGAGTCTTGGATTGTCACAACCAAGTTGTACAGATCCTGTCCATATGAAAGTCCTTAGGCTGATGTGTGCATCATTAACAGTGCAAAAACCACTCCTGGATAGGACCTGGTGCTGGGGGAGACCCCATGGGCAGCAGGTTTGGCCTGCACTGAATCCTTTCACCCATGACTGCAGTTAAGTGCTCTGGTGGGGGCAGTCACTGCCCAGCTCTGCCTGCTTGGTCAAAGATTCTTCCCTGGTGCTTTCCTGTGTTCTTGGAGTGATTTGTACGATACAACGGAGAGTGTGCTTGTGAAATCTGCTGGTGTTGTACAAGCCAGGAGGGCCTGTCAGCCTGGGGAAGGACACACTTGAAATCCATAATGACTTAGAAGACATTTGGAGAAACAGCCTGAATTGAATGCAGTGAAGCCAAGTACTGCACTGACCCATAGCATAGCACATGTGGAAGGGGCAAGACTGACCATGAAGCAGAAAACATGCTGGGATGAAAAGTGCATGGGAAACTCTGCTTGGGTCAGTCCCAGCATCACATTGCAGAAATATTAAGCATCCTACTGGTTTAAGGGGGAATGTTACAGTGAACGTTCAGAAGGGAATCCTACTTCAATCAGCACCTTAGTGAAGCTTATTCTGGAGAAATGCTGTGCTGGGACTGGAAGGGATCTATTTGGAGCAATTAGGAATGATGTGGAGGAAGACTGATTAAAGACTTGGTGTTCTGAAAAAGAAAAACCTGAGAGGGAAGAAATGAGGTCTCCCCATGAGAGCAAAGTCTCATGGTTTAAGCTACATCATGAGATACCAAAAGGAAGCATGAAGATACTTGTCCAAACCCTACAACAATGAGTATAGAAATAGATTCCTAGTGAGATGTGGCCCATAGGAATGGATTAAGGATTTTTGCTTCTGCCTGGAGGTGGCTGATGGGCTGTCTGATCTCATGAAGTCTGAACGTACATCCTATTTTTCCTGAGATGCCAGCTTGCCTGGGTGGAGACCTTGGAGAATTGAGAGCCAGAGGAACTGCGTGGTAGAGACAAAAAAAGGAAGCAAAATATGTTCAGCTTCCCAGGACTTTAATCTTTGAGTAGAGAAAGACACAGGTGCAACCAAATGATAGGCAGTCCCTGCAATGTGCCAGAATACAAGTGTGTGCTGCGCTCTGCCATCTGTTCATTAGTTACTCTCCTTGCAGCATCCTGCAGGCCTTGCTCCTGCAAAGGGCTTGCCTGCCTACACACTCATCTTGTGTCCCAGCCTCGAGCTTTAAATCGTCTTTAAACTTGGTGAGATGGGAAAGTTTTCTGTCACTTTGGTCTTTCATGTTGCAACTCGTTTGAGGTATCATATGGCTTGTGGAGGAAGTATTTGGATGGTGTAGAAACCTTCCAGATAAAGTGGTTCTTGTAGGGCTCCTGTTGTTGTTGCAGTGACTTCCTTGTCTGTTCTAAACTGATGTCTCAAGTACAGTAAATCTAATTTTCTAGTCTCTGACATCTTTATTCTCTGTTATCACCACAGGTCCTATCCAGCTGGATATTCCTGCTTTGGCTATGGGATTAATTTTGCCTAGTTTTAGCAACTCAGAGGCTTAGGTATTTAGGCATAAATACCTCTTTTATTTATGCACGCACACACATATATATTTATATACATATATATGTACTTAGGTATAAAAGCTCTGGGTTTCTCCTTCAGGCAGTGTATGGCAATAGGTGTCATTACACAAGGATTTGGAGCTTAATGTTGAAGGAAAAGACTTTGTGTATAGAAAGAGAGTAAAACCTTTGATTACAAAAGAATGGGAAAGTGTCACTTTTCTTTGATGGGGAAATTGTCTATTTTTTATTAACTAGCCATTAGGGTTATTAATTTCATGCTGTATTGGTTTATTAGTTTTGGAATATATGTTGCTTAAAAAGATGAAAAATATGATGAAAAACATGAGAAGCTTTTATGGTATAATTTTGTTTTGACTCAGTCATACATAGATTTTAGAGATAGGATTTATTAAGACATAATTAAATAATTATTATAACCATGATGTGAATGCAAATGGAACAGCATTGACGAGTTACTTGTGCATTATTTTGGGATCCTGCATTCAACCTGTGATTGAGACAGTGTAAATAAATAAGCTGGATGGAGGTTAAAGAATATCAAAAGCATATCTTTGTACCTTCACTGTCCCCCAAGTTTCCTTACAACACTTGTAGTTTAATCTTTTTCTTTGTTATGTGAAGGCCTGAAAGAGCTTATCTGGCTTTTGTAGGTAGAAGTTTCAGAAGATGTAGCTCATCCATGGAGTTTGTGTGCAAATATTTTGCATATTATTTAAGGAGGAATGTCAATTATGCTAGTTAATAACACATTTAGCATAATCTCAGGTAATCAGCAATGTCAAAGAAGTTTATTGGGGATTAGTATGATGCAGCTTTGTTACTGAATTCTGGCTTTTTGTGGCTTCCCTGTAAATCACAATATATTCATACATGTATGAAATTGGACCGTTTACAGGAAGGCACATTTATTTAATTAATTTTTGCATGGTAAATATGGGAGTCATTCTTGGATGATCTTACATATAAGTAGTAGTAAGTTTTATTTGTAAATTTTGGTTGTGGAATAGTAACTTGTATTTTCGCCTTTGGAAGTAAAGTCCTTTGAGAAATAATAGATGGCAATGTGCAAAATATTTCCCATAAGCCGCTTTTAATATGCTTTTCTCTTAATTAATATAGCTGAGCATCATATTTACCTTTTGCCTTTTATTACTGATTTCTGTGATTACTGCGTATGAGTGGGATGGTAAAGCTCAGACTCTTGGAGTCACTGCCCATGACTGTTGGAAGTGACTTGGGATAACTTCCCATTCCCTTTTGGAGGCTGCCATCTTGTGTTCTGAATTCAGAATTCCCATTACCATGCTCTGTCTAGCCACTGTAGTTATGAAAATGGGCTTTAAGTTGTGAACACAGTGAGGATAAATGCTGCAGTATTCACCACGGTGTGTGCATAGTAGATACACTTGTATATAGCAATTAGTTTGCCTTAAAGCAGCGTGGTCCTAATAATCTCTGAACGATGTTTTCTCTGAAACCCATTGCTGGTCATTGAGAAGACAACTGATGTGAAGAGCTTTGCAGCAGACTGTTGGATTTAATGAAAGATCGTTTTCTTGCAGCTTTATGTGAGATCACTAGCAGTATTTTTCTCTTAAAGTTCTTACTTGGAGGTCAGCTAAGTGTGAGGTATGCAGGATGTGATATTAAAGAGCGTGGTTTTGGACTACCTCTTCCAGCTTGCTCCATGTGGTTATCCTCAAAAATTTTAAAATGTAAAGTGAAAACTCAAACTCAGGTTCAAATTTCACTGAGGTTGTCCTATTTTGTTGTTTTAGATATGCTTCTGATTTTAGGCTCATTTTGTTTTCTGTGATACTGTCTTTTGTGAAAAGTTGGATGAGCCAATGCAAAGGTTTTCTCATGTTTACTAGTAGATTTTCCTATTAGGGTATTTCAGAGCTTTGAGGGTCGGGGAGGGGGGAGGGGGCGGGGCCATAATGAGGTCCCAAATTCAAGAATGTGGCAGTTTTGTATCTGCTGCCTTTTAGTGGCAAAGGTACTGAGCATCATCCTTAATTTATAGCATGAAGTGATGTACATTCTGAAAAACTTTAACTGCAGAGAAACTGCTTAGAAAAAGTTTTCAGCATCTCATATATACAAAAAGCTGGACTTTTCAAAGCTGATGTGAACAGGAAGGTTTTTTCAGACCTCAGAATTGATTCACCTTGTACTTCTTTACCGTAGTTGTGCATTTTCCCAGTCTCTTTACAGTGTGAGATAAGCAGAACTTTGCAGAAATATCTACCACCCATCTTTCTGAAATTAAACTCAAAGTGGTATTTGGAGCTTCACTTCAAAGTGATATTTTCCCCACCTGTCAAGATGTAAGGACTCTGAATTTTTCTCGATTCATGTATGAGGGGAAAAAGAAAGTACATGTGACATGCTGAGTGAAGAGGTGTTGCAGTTCTTGATTCATCCATGCTCAGTGTATGATGTACTCTTGTGACACTTTGCCTTTCATGTTTATTTTTAGCACAAATTTACATTGGGCTGAACATGAAAACTTATTTGATATTATGGTCTACATTCAGTCATTAAATAAATTAACCCCCTTTGAAGCAATCAGTGGCAGGTAACAGAAAAGCAAGGTGTTTCAATTGTGCCACCATTAGGAGGCATGTGAGAATGCTTAAACACTGAATTATGAATAAGACATGGTTAAAGAGCAGTTAGCAAATATACTGGGTTTAGAGCCAATATGTAGACCCTGCCCCTGCTTTTAGGGCAATCTCTGCAATCACTAAGGTTCACTGAAAGAAAGAAGGTGAAAACAGTTCGCAGTGCCCATTTGTGTACATCCCTGATCCAGCAAATGAAGAAAGAAATTTTTCAGAAAGTGAAGTGAGATGCACTCCTCTATTAACCAAAAAAAAAAAAAAAAAAAAGAGAAAAAAAAATAAATATCCCACATGATCTGTGTTCTAGAAATGGCTGTACCAGCAGAGGTGTTCATGTTACTATGTAGCTGCAGTTCCCAAAGGGCCACCTGAAATCCAGGATGTGTTTGTTTAACCAAACACAGCAACTTTCAAGCCTGGTTAGATTACAAAACTGGGGCTTGCAATGCTGAAAAAAATCAGTAACTTGTCAGTGGTGCTGCCTAAATGAAGACACAATTGGACACAGAAATACAGGACAGGTCAGAATTGGGTGTTTTCCTAACACGGCTCCAATATTACCATATGTGTCAAAGGTGTAAATCTGCTATCATCAAAAGGATCAACAAACCCCAGAAGTCCCCAGGCTCGCTGTGATGTCGCCAGTCCTCCTAAATGGAAGGAAATTGCAGTCATGTATCACTCTTAAAGACAATGCTAAAGGAGAAGCTGCCACGAGGTGTCATCTTCAGATATCAGGGGAGGGAATGGATGACACTGGAATTCATTTCAGATGGCTCTTGGGCTGCATCAAATTGGTTAAGTCGGTGCCTTATTAAAGCAGAGATCAGAGTGCAGCACTTTCCAAGGTGGAAGCAAGTGGAATCTGGAAAAATCCGCTCTAGAGGCTATTGGCTTTCATTAATTCCATTTATATAAATCCAGAAATGGGTTTTCTGCTGGGGGAAAAGATTCTCAGTACCAGCGAAACATATCTAGCAAGTCTGTTGAGAAATTACTGCAAATAAATTACACTACAAATACTGCAGAAAGGACTGGAACAGTGGTATATTTTTCTCAAGTTCCATAGTAGAAACAACCCTTTGATTTCTTTGGATTAGCTAAAATGCAAGAATTGTTCATTTGACTGAACTTGCTGAATCTTTGCCCAAAACCTGGGAAAAAGCTATTCTTTTTTCTTATCAGTATTCTACAACTAATATAAGTTCTTTCTTTCACTGAGTAAAAGTTTTTTTTTTTTCAGCGAAAGCAGAGATTTCTTTTTTCTGAAGTATCAATTACTTCTCTGTCTTTTTTCTTTCAGCAGGAAAGAGATATAGCAATTTAAATGTGAAAAGTCTTCAAGTTTGTAGGTAGAGCTCAAGGGGAAAAGATAAAATTAAATTAAATTCTTGATGCAGCAAAAAAGAGGTGAATCTCAACTGTTGTTTCAACAAACTATCTGACCTAACTAAAAATAAAATTTTCAGAATTTCAGTGAGGCTCAAAAGCACTGAGATTAAATCTTGTAATATTCCTTTCCAAGAGGAAAAACCTCTAAAATCTTCCATAGCATCTGCAATGAAGATTTTCTCTCCTTGCTTTGCGACACCAAAAAGATATAAGTGTGATCCAGTAATCTTTGTTTGAAGAAATAAAGTTGTGGCTACTTTTTTTGAACTTTAGAAGTTCAGAAGTTTCCCCGAGATTTGTTCGCCAAACCTTCCCTTGTAAAGGCTCGGGTTGCAGTGGCTGGAGACACAACGTGCAGCCTCCTGGAGGCTCCCCAGCACAGTGCTACCAGGCTAAACTGGGGAGCAGCCACTTCTCCTCATTCCGAGGCCGCTGCTGGTCCTGTGACCGCTGGAAGAACATCCACACCAGGGGACCAAAGAAGGGGAATGTCCCATGGAAGCCAACTCTTCCTTTAGGGCACATGTGCCCTTAGTCACTTACCAAGTGACTGTCTCCAAGTTACTCTGCATCTCTTGAATACCTGTTAGTGGTGGTAAACAGCTTGAAAAGGAAAAATAAAACACCTCCTCCGGAGATGACTTCCTACCTGAGGGCAAGCAGCACTCTTTGATGTGAGTGAGCTCTTGGCTCCTTCTCCACAGCATCCTGCTTGGCCTTTGTTGTGTGCAGACAACACGTTCCTTGGCCAGGAGGACTGAAGATGTATCTGACAGAGTTTTCCATCCGTGGGATTGTCTGCTTGGAGGCACATCACAGTGTCATTTTGCTGTAAGACAAGGAGATGTCCCACATGGCACCAACTGACAACGCTTTAAAATTCAGCTGATTCTTCTTTTCTAACAGGATATAAACTTCAACTAGGGTTTTGGGGTTTTCTTCTAGCTCTGAAGTGTTTGTAACAAGGAAACGAGTAGTACTGAAACTTCTCACACTTTTAAAGTGTTTAAGGCTTTTCCCAGCGTTGTGTAGAGCTTCTGCCAGTGAGACCCTGCATTTGTTTTGCAAGTGCAGCAGGACCCGGGCAGCAGAGGGCTCAGCTGCTTCGAGGTTTCAGCAGCACCTTGGGAATTCGGGAGGCAGGGAATTACCGGGTGTCCTTTCTGCCATCCCGTGGCGGCACTGACACACTGCACAGGGCCGGCCTTGGCAAACTCTGCTGAAACGTGGCCTGAGTGCGATGCTGGGCATGGAATGAATCCCACCCCTGTCCTCCTGTCCAGTGCAGTGGGTATTCCTGGTGTATATCCATATGACACAGGTACTTGTGAGATGAACCACATGTAGATTTCTTCCCCCGCTCCGTGTAGCTGCGATTTAGCACGCACTGCAGCTACCTGCAATTGTTACGTGTTCGTGAGGGAATGATGATGTTTATTGTGAGTCCTAAGGGAAAAACTCAAAGTGAATTTCTTCTGAACACAGCTCTTTGGATAGTTCTCTATTCTTGACATACTTCTGACATGAAAAGGAGTTATATAAACTATTAACATTGAATTTAAAAAACAAACAAACAAACATGCAACTCAGTACTGCTCAATATGCTTAAAGGTAATTTCTTTTTAGCTTTTAATTTAAAAAGAATAGTTTTAACGGAATTTCTGGAAATAAATTATCTTTGGTTTTATATTCCCAGATAAACCAGCAATTTTTTTTTATTACAGTGTTTTAATCTCTCTCATCTGGAATGGCTAATTTTTTTAAGTTGTCATCATGACAGATAAAAAATTGAATTTTAATGACAATATGCCTTAAATTAGACCTCAAACCTTAAATTTCTTAGCACCTCTGTGGAATAAGCCCAAAACATACATAATGAAAACATGAGATGCAAATTATTTTGTTCCTCAATTACTATTTTCTTAAATACATTTCTATGAGTCGAAATTGTATGAGATAGTTTGGAGCAGAACGAGGGTGTTTGTGTAAGGCACTACTATTATAAATTGCAGGAGATTAATGAACTGTCTGAATGCAAAAAAAACTCTAATATCCACCCTTAAAAACTAATTTTAACTTACTTAGAAGCTGAAAATGATACCTCTCTTTATGGGTAATGCTACTTTATTCTGTGGATGTACTGAGGTGCTCCCCTGGAAGTGTTCCTTTCCCTGGGGGAGAGGGAGAGGTTTGGCACGCTCAGTATTAACACAGATTTGTGATACAAACTTGGAGAGGCCATTCCATGTTCTTTGGTCCAGAGACTGCGACATGGAGGGCACATGGATGCCACTCCAGGTGTTCTGGTTGGTCTGATTTTACCTGGCATGGACAGGTCTTCATTCTGGTGCACTTGACGCTGCAGAGTCAGTTTGTTCCAGGTGTGGTGTCCAGAAAGCTCGAGTTTTCCGAGTCTTTTTATGTGAAGTTTTCCATTCAGAAATGATGTATCACAGAGGATTTTTTCCAGCCTGTAAAAAATGTTAAACTTTTCAGCCTTCTTAGCCACCTTACTATTTCCTGTGAAGGCACAGTGAAACTACAGAGACAGAGCAATTTTCAATCAAGGTGAATTGTGGGTATATAATATAAGCAGTAAAATACAAACAAAACAAACCAAAACTATGGCTGAATGAATTCCTTCATTCTGTATTCCCTTTATTTAGATATTTGTATTTTGACCTATCTGTATTTGCCTTAACTGGGCATCTGACCCTTTATTTTCTAACATTCACTACAAAACTAAATAATTTAGGAATGTTATAGTCTTTGAGGCCCTATATAGTTTATACTGTAGTAGAGTCATCTTTGTTTGAACTAAGCCACAAGTGACTTTCTATTTGGGTGGATACAAATCTTAGCTGTGTTTTCAGCAAGACTGTTCTGGAAATGTGCATTGTTTCTCTGGTTTATGGACCCTATCTATACTCATGACCTGTTCATAGTTTCAGCATGTCTAGCTGTGCATTGGGCTTTATGTAACAGTGTGTATTGTACAGCAGAGGGAGTATTTTGTCAGGAATCGAGACGATTCGTCACTGTGTCACTGAGTCCTTGGCACATCACCAGCTCTAACCAAGCTATAGAATATCTTTCTATCAGGAACAATCAGGCACTAGCATGTTAAATGGTGTGTAAGTGCAGAGGTTGGATGGGATAAGCTTTAAGTTACTAAACCCTTTCCTTCTGTCGGTTGGTACAGAATAGAGATCAGCATTTCTGACAATGAAGTGGAAAATGGACATGCATGCTAAAGATGAATGTTCGGTTGTTTAGCAGTATTTACCTTTCAATAGAGTGGGATTTTAAAATGTTCTTTATGAGTTAATTATTCATTGAACAAATTTTCTCTTCTTTCCATTCCCTAAATCAGTATTTTCTAATGTCTAAGGTTTTATGCTCTTTCTGATTTTTATGCCTCTGAGTGTGTAAATTGGCAGGAGTTCGATCCCTTAATGGCATTTGCCACTCTTCTGCTGGAGTTGAAATGCTGTATTTTGGGTGTTGGTGGGGGGTCTAAGCTGAGCAAGGTGAGATGTGGGTAATGTTCTGCAAGTTCTTCCATTCACAGTTTAAATTAAAACAAAAAACAAACAAACAGAAAAACAAACAAAAAACCAGCCATGATTTACAATGAACTGGTTGAGCAGCAGAAAGGAATAGGACACAATGAATCCTGATATTCTCGTGATTTAGTTTATTACCACAGTGGCCAAGATTTCAAGTCTCAGGCTACTAAGTTTTATAAAAGGCAAGTATTAAGTAAAACCCCAAACGAACTCTTTGTTTATGCTATTACAGGAGAAGTGTTCATTTGCAGCCCAATAACCACACAGGTAAATTGACTCGATATTGATGATGCCTTACAGCCTTGCCCCTGTGCTCCCTTGATCAAAACAGATTGCTTAATTCTATTGGAATTCTGAGGGCCAGCCTGAGATCACAGCCCTCGTGTTTTTATTTTTTATTTTTTGTTTTGTTGTTGGGTTTGTTTATTTATTTGTTTTTTTAAATTTGGTGATATTTGTAGTTTCAGATCTTGACACTGGACTCGCATCTTTATAGTTTCACATTTCCTTATTAGAGCTTCTTTTGAAAACTACTTTTATTGTTACCTGGTGTTACAACAAGCAACAAGAACTGAACAAAACAGCTGCCTTTAACAGAAGGCTCTTAGCAATTCAATCTTATCACAGGAGTGTGTGTTAGCATCGCAGGGCTCAAATCCTGGAGGAGCTGATTAAGTCTTCATTCTTGTACCCGAGTCTGCTGCTCAGAGATGTCACAGCACTGTGCATTCAGTTCTGTGGTGGTGCGACAGAGCTCACCTTGCCTTTTTAGTTCAAAGATTTATATTCTCTTTTAGAAGAAGATAGCAGAATTAAGGTACTAAGAAAGCTTCTGCACTGACTAAATACAAAGCTTCCTGGCCACCTTATGCACAAAAATTCTGCTGACTCCTGTATCTATATTCTATGTAAAAGCACAAGATTTTCTTTCATAGTGTGTGTCAGTCAGTTCCTTCCCCCCTGTCTGATGCAGGTCACTCCATTGTCTGTTGAATCCACCTGATGCACAAGTTTCATCTGCAAGTGCACCCAGACCTGGGACCCAGTGTGCTTTCCAGGGCAGCTGGCTCTGGTCCCAGTTCTCTTGACATTTTTATTTGGAGCTCTGTAAGGGCTCTTGTTGGCTCAGATTTGCAATAATCTTCATCATCTAAAACAGCAAAGGCAAATTCTTCTAAGTCTTGAAACTTGTGGTGAGACATCCTGAGGTTTCTCAGGTAACTGTGCTCAACGCTCCATAGTGGCACAAAACTCTGATTTGCCCTCTGTTTTGAGACATTCTGCCTTGCCAGCAGAATGAGAAACGTTTTTGCTTTGCATTAGTTTTTACTCAAGGCTGGTTTTCTAAGAAAAGAGGATTATGAATCTTCGCTCTAGCCTTTACTTACAATTTTTTGTTAGTTTCTTAGGCCTACTGAGCATGGCATGTGCGTAGCGAGATGCTTGTAATACTCAGGACTCCAGTCCTGGGATATTTGTTCCCCTCAGCTCAGTTTTCTCTGTACTACAACTGTTGATCCAGTGGTGGAATTTCCCACTTAAGAGAAGATCTTGGTGCACAGACATGCTAATCCTTCATTTTGATGTCCTTGATAGATGAGTTGAGACAGTGCAGCGCATCCTGCTGCTATCTCAGAAGGATGCATCAATATCTCATGATTTTGTTTATAGTTTTGGATACAGTGTGGGGTATAGATCCCTGAGCTACTGCTGAATAATCTAGCACCAGAACCAAGAAGCAGCAGAGCAGTATCAGTATGGTGCTATACTGGGAATAATTAGCCTTGCTTGAGAGGCAGGCCTAATTAGTCCATGCCCAACATTGCTCTAATGAGGTTATATTCTCTCTGAGACCTCAGCTAATATTCCTGCACGGTGCAACATAAATGTGCTTCTTTGGCTGAGTTTGGCTCAGATGTGGTGTTTCATTGCACTGGGAAAATATGCATTGGAAGGGGTAAATCAGGGTCCAGAAAGACCTTTTTCCTTTTTGTTTGTTTGTTTGTTTATCATATGCAAGAGCATTTAATGTATATCTGTGGGCTATCTGCCATCCTAACTCACTAACCACATCTTAGTGGAGCCGTTGTTATAATTCCCTTCGAAAAGCACTGGGTCATTTAAGACCCAGTTTTAGACTTATGAAAATGTTACTTCTCACAGAAACATATATGAAAGTGGCTGGTTTATAAACATACAAGTTGTTAAATCTCTATTAACATGCCTCAGTGGCAGCAACAGAATTCACTTTACTTCTCTCAAAATGTTAGACAGATGTGGTTTAGCCAATTAAGAAACTTCATTAACTTCTCTTGTGCCAAGTTGAAAAGCACTGCTGATGACCTGGTCTGAGTGCAGCCTGACTTCCATCAGTCTGACTTTCAGTTTTCAATCCTGTACAGTCCCCCTTTTCTCCATAACTTTCTGACACAGACTTGTAGAAAAATGTTTGCTTGAGTGCCTGTTGATTATGGGATTAATTCGTGCTCCTTTTTCAAAAGGCCGGTTGTCGAGGACAATTTAGCTCCAACTTTGATTTTGTATTTTCATCCTGCTGTTGCGAGTATGTCTGTCTGAGACATTTAACACTAGTCCCAAAGCATGTGAAATGAAGTGCCCTGAGAGATGTGATGATCCAAGTAATCCCCAGATATTTATTTTGAGAATTTCTAAAGCTTTATTCAGACCAAGGGGAACATTAGGTATTGGAATGCTGCTGTGCCCTATGGCCAAAATCTGCCTGCACAGCAAAGAACACCAGCGTGGGCACCAGGTACCATCCAGGCTGTGGGTGCTCATCTTCCCCCTGAGTTGTCCAGAGCCTCCTACTTGGATAATTGACTCTGAGAGAAACTCCAACAAAATTCTTTCAGAAGGGTAGGGACAAAGGTAGTACTTTTCCATACCTTCGCCAAGCTCTGGATCCAATTCATAGGCAATATTGTAAAACTTGTCATTTCCAGTGAAGTGCTGGTTTCACTGGTTCAGTCCAATCATCTTTCACCAGTGTGGAAGTGACAGTCCCTGGGAGAACTGAGGGGCTTTTAGCACACCTGTAAAAAAATATCTCCTTTCACACAGGCACCAAGCAGTTGCATCCATACAGAAGCTGGTCTTGGGTTGAACTTGGGTGTGCTGAGAGAAGGACAGTCAGGGCCACTAAGAAAAGATTGTGACAGTGTCTCAGCATGACAGTGCCTGAGATGTGAGAGCTGAGTTTTTGTTATATTATTACACCTTCGAGTTCTGCATCCAAGTAATTTATGAAGATATGGAAGAGAACTGGCCATAAAGTGGAGCCCCGTGGAACCCCACTAGTGACTGAGAAGGATTTTATAAACTGAATTTTTAGGCAGTAAAATGGAAACTCACCATGACTGCATATTCCATGGCTGAGACAAAAATACTGAAGGGGCTTTGTGAGAAAGGTTTTTAAAGAATATAGTAATATAGTAGTATTCCAGTATGGTACAGTCTCTGTGGTGATTTAGGACAGTGTTCACCTACTGGCAAACCATTAGTAAGAAAAAATGTTTCCATATTCACCACTCTAATTCTAGTTTTACTGTTGATGGAATTGAATAAAATACCAGTATAGAATATTAGTCTTTAATGTTTAGATATAAGAGGAAAGCATCAAATACCTGATCACACAGTGAGCATACTTGCAATCTTCGGGGTTTTCCTATTACATTTATTGCATATTTTGTTGTTGCTCTTCCAGTACGTATATATTCTTACTGGTTTCACTGGGATCACTGAAAGGAAGAAACCTAGACTATGAAGCACCAAAATATTGCTCCTGTTCAAGATTTCTCTCTATTCTTATTCAAGTAGGATATTTTTCCCCCTACATCCAAAGTTGTTTTATATGTCTTTTATCTCAAATACTTAAACCCTTTTGAGATTTTCTTTCATTCTCTTCTTGGTCTATTTGATTATGTTTTATGTCTGTTTTCAAGGATAATTTTCATCTTAAAAAAAAGCCATGGTGTCTTAGTAAGAAACATGATTTATTTATTTTATTGTTGATAACATCATTTGTGAATTCAGTCACACACCAAGTGCACCTAGCTAGAATATTAATTTCCTACAAACATGAGAGTGAATAGTGAGACGTACTGTACATCTTGATCATGAGGTTAAGTGAATTCAGCTACCGTGGAAAGGAATATAGCTGCACAATTGGGATTTTTTTCTTCCTGTTGATTACTTTATTTAGATCTAGAAGGAATGCTTTCACATTAAAAAAGCTGAAGAGAGATTTCAGGTTTGGGGGAAAGAGTGAAATTGCACAGTAATTTTCTTATGTGAGAACTAAGCATGCTAAATATTTCAATATTCACTTTTAAAGCAAATTACATCAAACAAATCACTCTACTTTTGATCTGTTTCAAAGGCTTCAGACATTTTTGTCATAGTGCTTTGGTTGTTTTGGGTGTTGTTGATGCCTTGACTTTTAACAGAAGCAAAACAACCCTGCAAATATTTCTATTTCCAAGCAGAATACAGAGCTGAAGACTATGGCTGTGCTGACATTTATCCTATGAACAAACACATTTACTTTGTGATTAAAAGCAACCTAATTGATCCAAGGTATCACTGCAACAGCTCTGCAAGGTTAATGTGGACCTACATTCACTGAGTGCCCCAGAATGTGCATTGTCCAGTGAGAAAACTTCTCTATTGAGTTTGAAGCTTTTAAAATGTAACATTTAATGCTGATGGGGTGATGCAGGCCAGGGAAATGGATTGGAGTGCAGTGCACATCCCATCACATAGTGAGTCTGCAGGTAATTGTGTCCCCACTGTATTTCCCAGCGCCTCAACAGAAATGTTATGTTGCAGAGAGTTTTGGTAACCTGCCAGGTCATGAGAGGTTTGGTGTTGGGGGTCCATGAGAGCTCAGTGAGAGCAGTAACTGGGAATGACATGGGTGTGGATCACTGAACTGGGAGAAGAAATTTACCCAGCAGAGCGCCATGCAAAGAACTAAAACAAGGACCTACTGAGCTGTAGAAATCTGAGGTGTGAAAGTTCCAGATAAAAATATAATAATAACAAATTATTGTTAATAATGATGTATGACCTGATTATGGTCATCTGTAATTCTGTCACCAAGAAGCAGAACAGGCTCCTCATACAAATACTTGTAGGTACTTTGCTCACACAGGATTTCTCAATCCACTGCAGACATTGGGCATTTGTAGTCGTTATCCAAAACTTCCAGGCTATGCAGGATGTTGTTGTTATTCTTCCACAGGTCCACTCCATCAAATCATGGGTTATCTTTAGCAGAACACACTATCCCAGAGAGGGAATGAAGGTGTGCTATTGCCACGTGCTCCTTGTGTCCAGCCCTAGAACATCCTTCTCCCAAAGGGATTGTATTAATATCTTGTTCTGCAAAAGATAATAATTCTTGACGACAAGATGAATTTCAGCTCAGAGAAGCACAGCAGCCAGAGGCTGTTTCTAGAACATTTTAACGTGGAAGTTTTTACCTGAACTGGGGGAGAAAACTTTGGAACTGTAGTGAAGCAGATGAAATAAGTTTTCCAGTAGCCAACTGAGTTCTCTAGCTGGTACCAGTAGCCTTTGGATAATACGTGGAAGCCTATGCATGTTACCCAGCTGGAGCACAATTGCAGTGGATATAAGCTGCGTCTAAATGTGTATTGGGGAGATTTTGACCAAGCTAAGACTAAACTGGATGCAGCTCTAAGGTTAGTCCTACAATGAAAGCTCTCCTTAGAAAATCCCGTATGAATTTAGTAGTTGGAATTAATTACTAGAATTTGACCTCCCCTGCAGTAGCTTTTGTCTTTTCCCATTTCGCTTGTGATTTTTGCTTTTAGAGCAGACTCAAGGGAAATGTGTTAATCTTGTGGTAACTTTGGTCTCCCAGCCAGCTGAAGGGAAGCAGTTTCCCAGAATGAGCATCTTGCTAAATATTGTACATGTCTTCTGTTTTGGACATAGTAACAAAACTTCAGAAAGCTGGAAAAAAACCTACCAGCCACATCTTTTGAGTCTTTCCCATTCGTTACCCTTTGGTTTTTGCACTGAGTTAATGATTTTTCCAGTATATGTCTCTTCTTTTTACACAGAAATCTATGTATTTTATAGATATAAAAATAGATAATTTTAAAAACTATGTAGCCAGGAGGGTGGTCTCATGGTGGGATGAAGGAATGTCTCATAAGTCAGCTCAAGTTTGTGACCTGTCACATTACTTAATATCTTAAAAAATGTATGAAGTTCCACAGTCTGGTGTCTTCCATTTTTCAACCAGAGAATTAATTGAACTGACAAGGTATGAGAAAAGCATTATGAATCTTCCCCTAATGAACCTACATGTCCAAAACTTAGAACAAAAGCTGTGGGCACTTTGAAGACAAGTCAAGTTTGACTTTATCTTGGCAATGAATTCACTAATTTTCGGCTGCAGCCACTTATTTTAAAGTCCATATTTCGCACATGACTTCTCATACCTGTGTAGATGCCGAGGCCGCCCGTGCCATGCTCTTGGCACAGCACACAAAAATGCCAGGCATTAGAGCAAAGCTTGGGCAGAATGGTTGGCTAGTAAAGTTCTCACAAGGATCAATTTCCTTCTTTCTGCTAATGGCATTGTGTGCACACTCACAATAAATATGCCATCAGGGATTTTTTCTTCCTTTCTTTGTTGTATTTTACCCCTCTGAGGATTTTTTTTAACACCTTTGCCTTAGCCATGTTTGGAAATAAAGCGTCCCAGGCAGACATGATCAGTGTTTGCTGGTTTTCTTTAAGTTTGGTTTGGTTTGGGTTTTTTTTAATTCTGTGACTAGCAGGTGTCACAAATTTCTGGCCCTACTTGAGTCAGTTGTTGTCAGTTTGACTCACACTGTGTAGTTTTATGAAAATGCTTGCAGCTACTGAACGAAACCAGCTTATTTTCTTACCGTAAAGATTTTGACGAAAATGAGAACTATATAACGAGTGATCTGGCTTTGTATGGAATTAATGACTGCTTTTCATATATAAAACATGGCACTTTTATGCCAAAGTCTTTTTAATGCCAACAGTCAAAAAATTCCATTTATGATTCAAAAAACATGTTGTTTCACTGCTGATGCCTTTGCATTTGCTATATTCTATATGAAACTATATTCCCACTTAAATTTAAGTTGCAAAATGGCAAATTTAATGTCTGTGGGAAAGAAAGTAGACACTTTGGATTTTACACTTGTGTCCTCAAAGTAGACTTTTTTTATGACATTATGAGAAATGAATAAAATTATGCTGAATGTTGTATTTTATTTGGGAGAGAGAGGAGAATGAAAGGACAGCGATGGAAATCTGTTAGTTATTCAGCAATAGTGTGTAGGTGTATGCTAAATTCTTGGTGAATTTTTAATGGTGGAAGTCCATGGCTGTAGAGCTGTATTTGGTTTCAGAAAGCTAGGGCTTTTCCTTAACATTTTATTAAGTGTCTATAGAGGAATGAGTTACAGCATCCTAATGTTTATCCTGAATCTTAATACAGATTCAGAGTTTCAGGAGTATATCCTGTTCAGTTTTGCTCCCATTTCCTCTGCCTTCCCTCTGTGGAAATGCTCTGCAAGGAAAAGGCTGCACAGGGTTGTCTTCCCCATGTTGTCTGCTCTGAGTGGCTGAGGAAGTGCCAGATGTGTTATCCCAGCTGCTCCAGTAAACTATCAACAACTTAGAAGCCCCCAGGCAAAAAGCATTTTAAACAATAGCAAGAGGTCTTCAGGAGCATCAATTCAGGTGAGTATTTGTATTCAGGATTGTAGAAAATACAGGTCATTTTCAGGTGTATGTGTGGGAATAAAATCTGAGTAATATCATACCAGTTTACTACCAGCAAAGTAAAAAGGAAGATGTAACTTTGCAGGCAGGAAAAGACAAGATCAAAATATAAAACTGACACTCAGATCTTTTCTCTTACCGTTTTAATTTTCTTTCTTACCTCAGAAAAGTTTTCAGATCACTGAAGCTATTTTTCCATCTTTTTCTGTGATTCCTGAGTTGGTCTTTTCCCACTTTGTTAGGGTGGTAAGATGATAAGTGCTGCTTCTGGTTGGAAATACTTAATTTCTTTTGTGTGTATTAATCTTACAGAGTCTGTGTATACCATTCCTTACTTATTGTCCTTTTAGTTTTCCTGTTCCTTTTTCTCACCCTTTCTGCTCGTTGGGAGAAACAGTGATTACAAAACCCCATGCACCTTGTGTATTTTCTGGCTTATGAAATTATTTAATCATGAGAAATTATCAGTTGCTCAACATCGCCTGTTGGAAACTGAAGCAATTAATTCACTGACAATGTAGCAAGTCTTTCCTAAGTGAGGTGAAGAATATACAGGGGGAAAAAAAAAGGTTTCAGTAGTGTTTTGATTTGTTTCTTTGAAGTTAACAATACTGACAATTTTCTTCTGGCTGCCATGCCTTTCATTAAGAGGGGTTTAAATTTAGGAGAATTATTTTGATCATCAGAGGTCTCCCAATTACCGGAGCTTTATTCTGATAATTAATGGCAAACTCATTAACAAAAACCAACCAACCAACAAACAAAACAAGCAAACAAAAAAAGGCAACTAAATACTGCTGAAACTCCAAAATGCAGACTTTCCAAACCTATTCCATTTCAAAGCCCCATGCAATGCCATGAAAGTCAATCACACGCCCTCCACGCTTTCTTCCTGCTGATGTAGTTTGGGGTGGGCAGAACAGTATCTTTATTAATCCAACTAAGAATCCAGTCTCCATGACTGTGATTCCTGGCTGCTGTGCCTGCTTGGGGTCAAGCCCAAAACCCAGAAACATTTCAGGGCTGGCCCTTGTGAGGCTCCCTCTGCTCCCACAGCCCCAAACCCCCCCGGGCTCTCCTGTGCGAGGTTTGCTCTGGGGGCTGGTGCTGCCGCTCTGCATTGTCAGGGTCTCCAACTCCCACGAGAGGGAACTGCAATAAACAATGTGAAGTCAAAGAGATGCCCAGGGTGCTTTGCTGTAATGAATATCGAGAAGAAACATGGTTAAACAGTTCCCAAATCCACTTTATGCACTGGTGACCTGCTTTTTTTCCTCGGAGATGTTTACTTGCCAGGCATTCACCATGGTCTGAATCCATTTCCCTGCCAACATGAATAAAACTGCAAAGTCTATTTAAATTAAATAAGTAACAACAATGATATTTCTTTGTTTCCAAACCACAGAGAGTTTTGGAAATTGAATTTTTGTGTCGCTGGCTTCCAAACCGGTTTAGTAGATCTATAATCTTAAATTTAAATTGAATTCTTTTTCTTTGAAGTGTTTGTATATTGTTGATGAAACCAAGGCATTTGCCCTTTTGAAAGATGATCAGGTGTGTGAATCTAGTTACCCAACACAAATGTTAGCAGATGTGTATGTTGATACTGGTTGGGATGCAAGAAAATATCTTTCAGAGAGACAATTTTTCTGTTAATATTAGAGTTCTGGTTTTTACATGAAGACATTTAACATATTCCCATAGGTCATATTTGTCCTCCATGTCTATTCATATAAATATAAATCGCTTCTTACCCTTTAGGATGATGTCACAAGTGATATTTATTATCTAACATTGAGAATTGACTTATTTTGGGCATAAATGGGAGAGAGAATTGCAGTTTCCTGTCCTGTGGCTCCATACCTGGAAGAGGCTGAGAGTCAGTGAACCACATCCCCAGAAATACTTATTTATAGGACTAGACCTGTGGTTATGGCAGCCCACATTTAAACAGCTCTTTGAATGTAAGCCTCTGAGGGTGCCACTTTGTGCTCAATTCTGTATTTCCTAGCAATATGTATTATTTTCATCAGTCTGTGTATGCTGCACACCATATCCAAACTCTGTGCTAAATGCATAATTATTATTTTACTGTTATGTGTTTCACTGTCAATCACTACAGCACTATTTACATTTTTCAACAAGACTAATTAGTTTACTCAATGGGGGAAAATGATATTTCACCAAATGGGAAATGGAGACTGGGGAGAATAAGACTGAAACTGTCAACACTGTGCATGTACAATTATTTTTCAATTCCTGAGGTTTATGAGAATGGGTTTCTACAAAAAGAGTTCTTGGAGTTGAGAATTCATGGAATCATAGAACAGGATGGAAGGAATCTTAAAGATCATCTAGTTCCAACCCCACTGCCATGAGCAGGGACACCTTCCACAGGATCAGGTTCCTCAGAGCCCCATCCAACCTGGCCTTGAACACTTCCAGGGGTGGAACATCCACAGCTTCTCTGGGCAACCTGTTCCTGTGCCTCACCACCAGGAAGGAATTTATTTCTAATATCCAGTATAAACCTACTCTTTCAGCTTCAGGCCATTGCCCCTTGTCCTATCACTTACATGCCCTTGTGAAATGTGCCTCTCCAGCTTTCCTGTAAGGAAGGAGTTACAAGGTGTCCCAAGAGCCTCCTCTTCTCTGGGCTGAACAAGCTAAACTCTTTCAACCTGTCTCTCTAGCAGAAGTGCTCCCCTCCCCTGATCATCTTTGTGGCCTCCTCTGGACTTGCTGCAACAGGTCCATGATCTTCTTATACTGGGGACCCAGAAGTGGACATAGTACTGCAACTGGGGTCTCATGAGACCAAGTAGAGGTGGGGGGTCACCTCCATTGCCCTGCTGCCCATGCTGCTTTTGCTGCAGCCCAGGGAACATTTGGCTTTATGGGCTCTGAGCCCAGGTCACATCGAGTTTCTGGTCCACCAGAAGGACCCCAGGTCCTTTTTGTCAGGGCTGCTCTCCTATTAATTCTTACTGATTTGTTTTGATGGCTAATGGGTCTAGCCATAAACATTGCTGCAGTTTGGTTGAACTCAACCATTAAACTTCTTCTCTTGTTTATCATATCTCCTGTCCTGTGTCCAGCATAAAGCGTTTTATTATGTATAATATCCCATTGGTAACACCTAGAGGGGAGTCAGCACGGCTCCTTCTCTTGGTAACATGGCCTGGATAACTGCAAGAGGAATGTAAGAGTAAACAGCGTGTGTGAATGGAATACCCAAAACTGCCTTAGAGGATGTTTGCCCAAAACCTGGTAGTGCTAAAGCACAAAATTAAAAAGAACAAAGTTTGCTTAACAGGAATATTAGCTGGTTTAAATGGTAACTAGGGAGTTACCTAGAGACTTGTGGGACCTTCAAAACAAACAAAACAGAGGTAGCTGGAGACCAAGTGTAAAAGAAGCATGAAATCTTGCTAGAGCAGGGAGAGAGAAATGGGAACAGAGCAGCATCAAAATGGTGTTTGCAATGCTGGAGGCTGCCCCACCACCATCACAGTCTGTGTCCATGGTGGTGCATCCTCCCTGCTGGAGCCTGTGGGCATCCACCACTGCTGGGGCACAACTTGGGCATCCATACCTGGCTCTGGGTGATTTTGTGCACTGCCTGCAAATCATGCAACTGCAGAAAGCAGGACAGGTTTGCACCGAGCTGGAGCCCTCACATCTCCCAAAGGAGGTGCGTGGAAATGGGAACCTGTTCCCCGGGAGAGGGTGAGTAGGTTGTGTGTGCATGCAGGCAACTGTGTGAATGTGGCCATGGGGATTTGAAGTTTTTGGGAGCCAGTGGTAGAGGGCTGCTGAGAACGTTGTGAGTGCTTGCTGTTGTTTTTAAGTGACTGTTATTGTTGTTTATCTGTTCTTTTGCCGATATCGATCCTGAATGTATAGCTCACTGATTGCCAGCTAATTATATACCTTTAATAAATCAATGAGCCACTTCAACTCTGATTTCATTTAAACCATGTGACTTGGCCAGTTTTTTACTGTGATAGCACTATATGTAAAATTGAGGTAAAGGAAGATAATATATCTAGTGAATGACTACTTTATTTAGCACATCAGTTTAGATCATAAGTTTTTTAGCACAGTGGCTCAGGCTAGCTTATTTCGACACCAACATGGGCTGTGTTCCTCGACTGATCCTGTTGTTATGTTACATGTGTCTGGCTCCACAAGTCCTTCAGTGTGGCCATGTCCATAAACCCAGTATAAAATGGCTATAACCAGTACAAAATGGCTTTTTGTCTGGAAGTCTTGATCCTTAATGAATAGTATAATCTTTCATAGTATTTTAGCATTTGCTTCAACCAATTTCCCATTAACACTACAAGTACCTCTTTGAATTGGAAAGCACATTTGGGAATGTGCTGTTGTGCTCACTCTGCGTTGAGAGCCATAAGCACTTTCTACCACATCTCAGTCTAAACCACCGTCTATGCTTTGTCTGAAAGTGGCTAATTGAAAAACAAAAATCTCATTGGTATTTATAGTATCTGGTGATAGACTTTGCACTTCTGTCACCATATCTGTCTCTGTCTAGTTTGCTTATCGTGTGTTAATAAAATTAAAAAATGTTTTGTCAGCCAAGGCTATATATAAAGGCCAAAGAAGGAGGAAGGCATTCAAAAAGCATTCACTCTCTGAATATATATGCTATTTTAAAAAGCCCAGGCTTAGAATGACAGAATTAATGGCTATTTTGAACTTCCGCTGTCAGTGGCATTGTGCTTTGTGTTTCAGCTGTGAAACGCTAATTCCTGCTGTGAGCTTTGTTTCTGTGGTGAGGTGTTCAGAGATCCCTCTGAGACAGCATTGCATGGAGAGCTGCTTCACTACAATTGTCAGTTCTGGCTCTCGATGAGTGCCTTGCAAATGAATGCCACTCTTCCATAAGGAAATGCTTTTAGAGATGGTAGTTCATAAGGACTGCTCCTGCAGGTGAGGGGAGCTAAAGGCAATGACACCAGTGTGTTACTGTCTCTAGCTAATGATTTGTAAAGGATGAGAATATGGGAATTCTAACATTCCTTGTAGTGATAAATGATACCCATTAAATAATTTCAGTAAAGGGTTTCACCTTTGTAAAACGTCTCTTGAAGACACCAGAATAACATTTGGTTGATAAAAGGCTCATGTTGCTCATCTGCAGGCTGTGATTTCAAGCTAAACTAAAACTAGAGGGGCAAGATTAAGAAGAAGAAGCAGAGTTCAATGCTTGCTAGAAGTAGATGTGAAAAAAACCCAAACAAACAAACAGATATGCAGACTTGGGGTGGTTGTTGAGGCAGTTTTATAGAACAAAACATTTAGAGTTGAAATACTATTCAAAGGTAAGCTGGAATTGTACCAACTTTGTAGATGCTGTCATTTTGCTTAATGTTTGCCCTACAGCTCATAGAAGTTGTCTGTCTGGGAAACTCACAGGCTATTTGTAAAGTTAAGAACAATACATGCAAGTGAAACTCTTGTCAGCAGAGTGCTTTTGCTACTGCAAACCTTCAGAGACTTCATTTAGTAGCAGTCTGCCCAGTAAAGCATCTTCACTCTGGACGATGCAACATTGGCATGTACTAAGAAAAAGTCTGCTGAGCTAAATTTCATGACCTCAACAAGCTATTGCTTGTGCATGAGCAGATTGATCTATAATCAGTACTTAAAAGTTCTTATTTTTATTGGGTATTTTGTGACCACTGTGTTGACTGCTCTGTTTTCATACCCCACATCATAAATTCAGCACAACCTTTTATACTGATTGGCAAAATGATCCAGAGCTTCACAGGCTATGGAAGCAGAACTACCCTTCCGTGACACTGGGAATAGATTCAGGCTGGTGGGTAAGAGCTTGCTCTTTTCCCACTGCCATGTGGCCTTGGAAGGTAGTTTCTGGGGGCTGCACAGAGAAGCCTGAGTGTTGATAGATGTTGGATTCATCTTGGCAGGAGCTAGTCAAACTTAGTTATTTGTATGAACTATGAGTGTTCTCTCTAAAGCAAAGAAATGGTTGTTATGGCTCAATGCAGATGGCATCAGTACCTGGCTTTGGGCTTATGAAATGCATATATGTATTTCCATGGATAACATTTCTCACAGTTTAACAAACTATTAGAAAGAGCATTATGGAAGATTTGTATGCTGTGTACATATTTCCGAGACCTGAATTCTGCCCTCGGGGAATTGACACTGCTGCTGCTCAAAGGAGAAGCTATCAAGGGAAAAAATATTGAAAATCCAAACATGAGCAAATAAGAGATGTTTTATTCACCCTTTCCCCTTCTCAATTTGCAAAAGATTGGAAAATAACTGATATTGCAACTGTAGTGGTGAAAGCAACTGAGAAGAAAAAAGGATCTGAGAAAACGAAAATATTATTAGTGCTTTGCTTTGTATTATATCTTTATCCTAACCTGCTGGAATTACAGCTGTATCATGTCTCTGACAATGGCAGGGTTCTTTTTTTTTTTTTCCCTAGATTAATGATTTTTTTCTTTCAGTTGTTGTTATAGGCTATAAATTGCATAGCTGCAAAATTTCTATACGGTATTTCCAGAGTGAACAGAAAATATATTTATTATAGTGCATGTAAATGCTGTGATTTTGAATTTGCTTACCCTGTAACCTGGGTATATTCTAGATCCCATATATGAATATTTCTTCTATTTAGAGATTAATTCTCATTGTCTTCCTAGAAGATAGACAAAGAACATGAAGGAAGAATAATTTGCTCCATATTTAATTCGGTGAGAACTTTGAATTTCCATGAGGGTATTTCTCCCCATTTCAAATATTTGTACCAAAAAGCCTCAGTCCTGCACTTTCATCATGTGGTCAATACAGAGAATTTCTCATTGTGAATATGTGCTGGGAATTCATTCATTTGCTTAATCAAATGCACGGGTTGTTTTGATGGTAATTACTTGGTGGTTTACAGTATTAGAGCAATGCTGTCAAAGTCAGTGCTTTCCTGAGGTGCAGCTATTGCTGTGAGAGGTGTACAATAAATGGATTTTGTGGCAGGACCTTGGCATTTCCTGCAGTATGTAGCACTATTCCTTATTGTCAGCCCTTGGCTACGGTGTGCTGCTCACCATTTGGAATGAGCCAGCGCCTCACTTGAAAGCCTTAATTCAGCCATGGCAAGTGGGAATCTCTGTGTTGTTTTGTTGCCTTTAAAGGGCCTTTGCAGAAATGCAGAAGTTTAACAGCGCAATCTGATTTGAAGATGTAGTGTGTACAGAAAAAAAGTTAGATGACATGGAAAGGGAATACAGGAAGAGGAAGTACGTTTGGGATAAATCTAAGCACGCTTCTTACTGCTTTAGTTACTGAAAACTTTTTTTTTTTTTTTTTATTTTTCTCCTGGCAGCTTTGTCATCTCCCATGCTAAATAACCCTCCAGTCCTCTGCTCCTATTGCACCTTGTAGATTGAAACCCAGTGCGAATAAATAAATGGCAAGTCAGATGATATCTGCTTTAATCCAGGGCACTAGAAATAGAGACATGACTTTTAATGCAGGCACAGGCACAGCCCCTGGCTGTAAATGCTATATCAACTCCTGCTGCTTTTTTTTTTTTTCCTCCTTCTGCCTCTCTTTCCCATGAATAAAGTCAGGATGGAAATTGTACCACAGCTACATCTTCACTTGTGTGATTTGTCCTCTTTTGGCTGCTACTGAGTAATTCTGGGATGCAGACAGAAAGATGGATGTTGTTAACCTATAAACTCCATAAAACACCATAAACTCAGAAAGAAGCGTGTCGCAAAATGTTACTAAAGAATTCACTGTAATTGTGGGCCTTAAAGTTATTAGAAATCTGATGGCTAATATTTAGTTGCTATGCATTTTACAGTCACAGACTCAATATCTTTAAAATCTTCAAAAGTACCTCAAATCTATGTGTAAAAATATATAACAAGATCTGTCATCTGTGTATGCTGGTATCTCCTTTGGATGGTGGATATCTGCAGTGTCCAGCTTAGCAGACCCACCAGGAAGCTGATTTAAAAACTTTTGATTTTTACGTATAGATAATAGTTGCTGATGCTGAACTGATATTTTCAGAAATGCTGTCATTTGAGTGTTAGTCTGTATTACAGTAAAGGCAGATAGTATTTCTAGCTATGCCATTCTATATCTATGCAATCCATAATGTTTGTGTATGTTTGTATAGACAATATCATATCACATTAATACATACCTAAGATATTGCATGTGAACTTTACTGTGGCAGATGTGTTGGAAAGGTTAAGCCTGCTTATAAGGCTTACAGAGAAATATTTTGATTTTGAATATATCACAGTGTTACAGGGAGAGCATGCAGGGATCCAGTGAGTGTGTGCAGCATGGCAGTGTCTTTGCTAAAGTATAAAATTGCTTCTTGAGATTTCTGGAATAGAAATTACCAGACAGTGTTTCTGAATGTCAAACAACTACATAAGAAACATCCAGAAGGCCAGGCATTAGAAAATCCCTTTTATCTGAGAATGCAACCTTCACTTCTTATAAATCTGAGCTCACTGATGTAACTGCTAGTGGAAGCAGAGACAGAGCTGGACCATTGTTGAAAAACAGATTTAAAGGCCTCTAACTAGAAGAAAATATAATTCTTATCCTCTAGAGGGCTGAAGGAGGTTTTTTCTTTTTTTTCTGTTGCCCCTTGTTTGCCATTTTGTTTGTAGATGTGGAAATTGGGAATAGATGGTGGTTGAGGTGAGTGTGTGTGTGTTGCTGTGCAAGGCACCATGTCCTTTGCCTGACTGTACTTGTGATTTGGCCTTGAGTCATGGCTGTTTTTCCAAGATCTTTCCTTTCCAAGGACAATGGCATCAAAATTCTCCACAGTGCTGCTGTTCCACTTTTGCTGTCCCTGTGGCAGCAATGCTGTGCACATAATGAATTTAGGGTCAAATTGCAAACTCCTTATTAAAACTAGACTATGCTGGTTGCAATGCATTGTGAGTAGTTAGATGGAGAATAAAGTTTTTATGAGCTTCTGCATTAACATTTTCCTTTCTTGGTATGAGGTCCCAGTCCTCACCCTGACTGGCAGTTTTCAGGTCCCAGACTTTTTCTGCATTTTGGGATCTAAATCCAAGGAGCACACAGAGAAGCACATAAAATATATTCATAAATCTCATGAAAATAGATTTTTTTTTAAAAGTTAATTAGCAGATGCCTTTTCAATTCCTCTGTGTGCCTGGTTTAGCAACTTTGCATTCATGTGAGTGATCCCATTGACTTCAGTGGGAGTCTGTATGAAAGGCTGTGTGCTCTGGAGCCTTTTGCCAGCAGCTGGCAGGACTTAGAAGGGTATTTCCTTCAGTCTTTTCTGCAGATACGAGAATAAAAAGATATCTTTATCCAAGAGGCAACGCGCTAGAAACCTTTCTAAGCTCAGTGTCAGCCTATTGTCTGCTGTTAAGAATGGGGCTGCTGACATTAGCGAAGCACAAAAAAGCAGCATAACACTTGTGGGCTCTGCCAGCAGTAGACCTGTGAATTAGGGCAGGATGTTGAGTCTGATATCCCTTTTTTTCCTCTTTAGAAGCCAAAGGCCCCGTTTCGAAGTGCTGTCTCTATGCTATTTATCAGTAAGAGCATATGTTAACAGCATTAATTAGTTTTTGATTCTTAGAAAAGGAGTGGAGCAGAACAGCTCCCTTTTGGACTTCTGGAGGGCTCACTTTGTCCCATTTGGGAGGGGGGCTGGCAATGTCCTTTGGGAGAGAGTCCTGAAAGGCAAGGGGGTACAGGAAAGCTGGACCTTTTTCAAGGAGATCCTAAAGGCTCAGGAGCAGGCCATCCCAATGTGCCATGAGTCAGTGGGAAGGAAGACTGGCCTGTCTGAAGAGTGTTTTGGCTGGAGCTCAGGATAAAAAGGAGAGTTTATCACCTTTGGAAGAAGGGGTGAACCTCGGGAGGGCTACAAGAATGTCATGAGGTTATGCAGGGAGGAAGTTGGAAGGGCCAAAGTCCAACTAGAACCTAATTTGGCTGCTGCCATAAAAGACAATAAAAATGTTTCTAGAAATACATTAGCAGGAAAAGGAGGGCTGAGGAGACTCTTCATCTTTTTTTGGCTGCCAAAACAATGGCAAAGGATGAGGAAAAGGCTGAGGTACTTAATGTCTTCTTTGCCTCAGTATTTAATAGTAAGACCAGTTGTTTTCAAGGTACAACTACAACAACAACAACAACTCAGCCCCCTGAGGTGGCAGACAGGAACAGGGAGCAGAATGAAGCTTCAATAAACCAAGAGGAAACAGCAATCTGCTGTAGCACTTAGAAACACGAGTCTCTGGGGCCAGGTGGGATCCAACCAAGGGAACTGAGGGAGCTGGAGAAGGTGTTTACTGAGCCACTCTCCAGTCCTGCTAACTGGGGAGGTCCAAGTCGACTGGAAGTCAGCACATGTGTTTCTCATTTACAAGAAGGGCTGGAAGGAGGATCTGGAGAACTGCAGGCCTGTCAGCCTGACCTTGGTGCCAGGGAAAGGTCATGGAGCGGATCACCTTGAGTGCCATCATGCAGCACGTACAGACAACCAGGCCCAGCCAACATGGGTTTGTGAAAGGCAGATCCTGTTTGACCAGCCTATCTCCATAAGATGTCCAGCTTAGTGGATGAGGGAAAGGCTGTGGATGTGTCTACCCAGGCGTTAGTAAGGCCTTTGACAACATTTCCCACATTCTCATGCAGAAACTGGCTGCTCATGGCTTGGTTGGGTGCACTCTTTGCTGGGTAAAAAAGTGGCTGATGGTTGAGCCCAGAGAGTGTTGGTGGAGTGGAGTTACATCCAGCTGGTGGCCAGTCACAGGGTGTTCCCCAGGGCTCAGTACTGGGACCAGTCCTGTTAAATATCTTTGTCAGTGATGTGGCCGAAGGAATCAAGTGCTCCCTCAGTCAGTTTGCGGATGACACCAAGTTTGGCAGGAGTGTTGATCTGCTGGAGGGTGGGAAGGCTCTGCAGAGGCTCATCAGTGGGCTGAAGTTAATTTTATGAGGTTCAACAAGGCAAAGTGCCCAGTCCTGCACTGGGGTCACAACACCCCCCTGCAGAGCTGCAGGCTGGGGGCAGAGTGGCTGGAAAGCTGCCCAGTGGGAAAGGACCTGGGGGTGCTGGTTGGCAGCAGCAGAACATGAACCAGGGTGTGCCCAGGTGGGCAAGAAAGCCCAATGGCTTCCTGACCTGAGTCAGAAAGTGTGGCCAGCAGGAGCAGGGAAATGATTGTTTCACTGCCCTTGGCACTGGTGAGGCCACACCTTGGGTTGGCAGTGGCAGGTTAATGGATGGTCTCAATGATTTTAGAGGTCTTTTCCATCCAGAAAAATTCTATGAGTCTACCATACTTTTTGATCCACAAAGAGATTAACAAGCTCAGTCTGGCATACATAGAAGTCCCACAGTGTGGAAGAAACTGGAAATAAAAAAGGAGACAGAAGGCAAGGACTTCAGAGTTACAGTCCTTGTATCCCAAGGACTGCCAGGGTGTGTCTCTGTCTTTGTGGGCTCCAGACGGAGAAGTATCTGCCCAAACTTAGAGAACTGCTGCTGCCTTTCAACATCACAGGCACAATGCTGTCTATATAAGAGCCAGAGGCAAACTTAAATAGCTGTAGATATAGAAAGGAACAAAGTGAAGGAATCTTTTGAAGCCCAGAAACCACTTTGAATAATTTAGGGACTTTTCTTATCATCCTACTGTTTACCTTGGCAGTTTAGATGTACAGATTCAGTGGCTCAGTTTGTCGGAAAGAAGTCAGAGGTTGAGTGAATGGAACAGCTCAAGTTTGGATTTGACTGTAGCTCATTATGCACAATCCCTTTCTCCCCCTGTTGGAAATAACCAGGGTTTTCTGAAGATTTTAGGTGTTTATGAATTATGAAGAGTGCTTAACATAAAGGGTTTGGGGTTTTTTTCTGAATCTTTTATTCAGATGGTGTTGAGCTCTCAGCAAGTAAGTTTATGACAACACATTTGCATTTTGCAGTTTCATGCAAATGCCTCCCTTCTTGCAAAATACCTTTACTTTGTATTTTGTACTTAAAGTTGATAATCTTTCTTTTACTGAGCAAAGTGAGACTGCTTTTAGAGAAGAGGTGCACAGGGGCTTGAAATATTCATGGAAGTCTAAAAATGACTGCTGACTTTTGTTTACTATAGATTATATTGGCTTTCACAGAGATGAGAATTGGCTTTTAAAAGAAAAACCCAAATCCCTCTGAACACTTCATTTTGGGAAGGAGGGGGAGAACCGCCACTGTCTGATGATTTGTTTTCATGAGATGTCTGCATTAGCTCTCAAATTACAGAGCTGATTTGATGGAAAATTGCAAGAGGCTGCTCATTTGTGACTGACCCTGCCATCTAACAAGAAGATAGACCTTAGGCATAATTGGGTTGATGCTGATTTGATCGCACACACACAAAAAAGCTTAAGATAAGTCTTAGATCTGCAGAAGCAAGGCAATGTTCCATTCTTAAATTGCCCCTTTTGTTGGTTGTCACAGGATTTTGCTACACTGCATGACTGCTTATTGGAAATCATATGCCTCCTTCGGTGGATTGAGGATAAAGGGATTTTTCTTGTTGCTTTGTGCTTCTTTATTTTGCATGTGTGTTTGGAGAAAGAAGTATTTGCCCAAGATACCTGAAGAAATGCCACACACCTTACACTGTATAACTTGAGTGGAAACAATAAATGTAGTGAGATTAGGCTTGCTGGAAACTTCTCACCCACACATTTGCATTAGGAACAGGTGAAATAATAACACTGGCTAATGAAAGCGACACAAATTTTGAGTACTTTGTGGGGAATTGGTAGTGTGCATTTGTTTCACTTCCACTGGAAATCCAAGGATGTGCAAGGCCATGGACAGGGCGTTTGGGAAGGAGACACAGTGCTGGTCTCACTCGGAAGGTAGACGTGGACATTCTCTGCTGCCGCGCAGCCGCGACGGCAGCCGGCGTAACCTGGGGTGTCTGGAAGGCTCCTGGTGGCAGGACTGGCTCTGTAAAGCAGGGAGTGAGGGCTGGGGAATCTGTGAGATGTGTTAATTGGGCACCTCTCTAAGCCAGTCTCCACTGCCCCTGCGGAGCACGGCCAGCCAATTAAAGTGCCTCCACTCAGCCACACGGTCGTGCTCGGATGCCCGTGTGGCTGCAGAGGATTGTAATTTGCAACTGCCTGTACAGGTGAAAATTTCATCCAAACATCCTTCTGCTTAAGGGCACACGTCTCTTGCTTCCAGGAGGGTTGAGAGGCTCACTGTTTGTGCTAATAAGGTGCTTGCAGAAACATTTTGCATGAGGCTGAGAGTATTTTGCTCGGATATCTGATTAGACACGTACATAAAGAAAACTTTCCTCTGAACACAAACTGGTATTTTGAACAGTTTTATTCTGAGATCTGATGCATTGCAATGGAAAAGATTGTTAAGGCTCATTCGCACAGCATCACGAGTGTTGCTGCAAATCAGTTTCCACTGTAGTTTAGCACAGTCGCAGCAGGCATTGCTGTGTTTGTGACAGACTCCTCCCTTCGACAAGAGAGAAAATTTGCATGGCTGAGTTAAGCCCTCTGAAAATAAGGGCTTACAATGAATAAAACACCAATGTACTGTACCGCTTTAATTACCATAGTTCTAAGACAGCATGGTTATAACATGTAATTAAATTTCATTGTATAAATGGAACATGGGCTGTGGTAGGCACATCTTTCATCTTTTGATGTATAATGACATTCAAAATATTCTCTAGTACTCAGTTGATAAACAACTTGAAGAGTCAGGGTCTACAGAGTAGCTTGTTTGATTTTAAATTTGTAAGATTGGCACGTGGTCTCTTTTTGACGATACTGCATTCTGATGTGATCCATTTATCTAATGTCATTAACAGTACATGCTGAATGTACAATTAAGCTTGAAACTGTCAATGTCAGTGGCTGTTAAAAAAGGGTTGATAAAAATGAGAAGAGGAACCGCTGTTTTGTAATAAGCATCTGTGTTGCTTTTAAGTCAAGAAAAAAAAAATCAATGAATTTCAATATATTGCTGTCTTCATTGCCAATGTAATTCAATAAATATGTTAATTCACTTTTCTGAACACTGAAGAGATTTGAGAGCTTTTTGTGTCATTTATTTTTGTCAGTTCTGGGGTTTTGTTGGTTTTTGTTTTGTTTTGTTGTAGTTAGACTTCCAGCTTAAGTCTAGTAATAAAAATGCTGTTACATTGAAGTAGAGAGGAAATATTTTATATCTCAGATTTTTAATGAACTGAGGGGCTTTTTCTTTATTTGTTTGTTGTCTTTCAACTTGCAAACCGGCAAATAATGGATGTTAACTTTTATCTTTAACGATTCTCTTCCTGCTGGAATAAAATGGGAGCACTTTGACGTTCAACAAATAATAATTTTGTCAGTCCACATGCTAATTTTGGTGCAGAAATTTCTTCCAAACCACATTGCTAGCCTTTACCATGAAACAAGATAAATCGACTTCATATATTTTAATCCTATTTAGGAATTTGCATGTTCTGTACTTGCATGAATCAAATCTGAAACATTTCTTTAAGAACTCTTTGACATAATACCATTATCTGGTAGTGAATTATATAAACTGATATGAGAAATACCTGTATTTATATCTCTCTACAAGTGTTCCCTTGTTTTGTAATTGTCACATCTCTAAAGGAATTATTAACATATTGATAGGTGTAACCGTATAGGAAAGGCACAGAAATCTTATTAGCTATTGTACTAACCTTTGCTGTTGTGGTTTCTGGAGAAACTAGTTGGTGTGCAAGTACAGGAAAGGAAATGCCAGTCTGTGAGTGTGCAGAGCTGTGAGCTCCTCTGTGTCTTGCCATCAGCTCAGTTGTGTTTTGTAGAAGACTGAGAGGTTGTTGCTGAGTGAGTAAGAAAGAGCCTGTGATTGAGGCACAGAATCTCCTCAGGGCATGTACGTATTAGACTTTACTTTTAGCATGTGACACTTGTTATAGGACAGTGTTGTTATTGTATCAGATCTCTTCTGATTCTTTTCTCTCAGTGGTTTCCTGATTAACCTTCTAAATAAGAGCCAAGAAATGTAATGTTATCAGAGTCTCTCTCTCTCTCTCTCTCTCTCTCTCTCTTTCTCTCTTTCTCTCTCTCTCTCTCTCTCTCTCTCCCCCTATCTCCCTCTCCTTCTCTCTCCCTCTGCCTCTCTCCCTCTCCTTCTCTCTCCCTGTGCATCCATCCACACATACTTGTATATATATTTTTGTTTGTTTAGTTAGTGGCTGTGGCTGCTTGGGCCATGTGTCACTAAAATATCCATCTGGAAGTAGTTATTCAATGCAAGGCCTTGTAAATGAACAGGAGATATACAAAGCTGCAATTCTTGGAGTTGCCTGTCATCACTTAATATTCCAGGTAATAAGACAGCAACACATCTGCCAGCTGAACTACTTTCATACCAATGAAGGTTTTCAAAGGAGACACTTCTGTGGCTCTGTTAATGCTTTCCATTTTTTTTTTTTTTTTTTTTGAATAAGATTGATGTTAACCAAGGTGAATAAACTCCAGCAAAACCAGAAATTAACTAAAGGAAAAGCCCTCTAAGGAACTTGATGCTGTATAATTTCCATTCCACATCCCAGAACCGTGGTTCTGGCAGCAAGTATTGTAAACATAGCAACAAAGGGTGGAGAAGAATTAGTAGTGCTTATGTTTAAAGCAGGCAAATGCAAGCTGGTAAATCTGATTTGAGAGAAAGGGAAAGACAATGGTATAAATATACCCAAGATGAATCATCACATCAATGACCTGAAAAGCGTTGCTTTGTTTTGTCCTCTTTCATTTTAAAGAAGAACTGACTTTCTAGGCAGGAAATGGAGGCAATGGCATCAACTGGACATAAGTAAATCACTGCTTGCTCTATATAAGAAACTTTTATTTAAATTTCAGAGTACAGAGACTATTGAAGGAATTGTCATGTTAATACAATATCTTAACAGAGCATGTCAATGGGTAGCATTAATGAGAGAAGAACTTGGACTGAGCTTTGTAAAAGAATTTCTGAAGAATTGATTTTGTAAGAGATCTCTCTATATATTCTTACTGTTGGCTTTAGCACAAATATTGAGATAATACTGACATAAAACTGGGCTACTTTCCTGATAAAAAGAGAAGAGAACTATTAACAATGAAAAGAATGTACAGCTCTGAGAAGTAGAATGATAAAGTCATGTGAATAATAAGGAGTGAAAGTTTGTACAATCAAGGACTAAAAACTTGACCATGATTACAACATTCTCAGTTGGAAATGGCAGAGGAGGTTTTATTGCAAATATTTTTTGTCCTTACCGTGGTGTTACCATAAGAGACTATGAACAATTTTAGTATGCATCTACCCTGGACATGGAGGAAGAGAGAAACAAACACCAATGCACATCGTGTTAACAAAATACCACCTGGAATACCAAATGGACATTTCTTTTACATGTATTAAAGAAAGTTTAGTTGAAACTGAAGGATGGGGGGGAGAAGGGCTGCTAATAAGAGAAGGAAGCCTTTTGTCAGTGAGGAAACTAGAGGAGGACATCCTATTTAGCCTTGCAGAATACTCCTTGAGAGATGATACCTGATATGCAGCTGATACCTGATGATGCAGCTGACATCTGTCTGTATGTTGTTGATAAAAGGCCAGGGAAGAAAAGGCCTGCTTAAGCTAAATGCCAGCATGAGCATGAGAGCAGACAGGTACTAATGGCTCACAAATAGGTTCAGAATCAGAGGATCCTTACAAGACTTTGGGCTGTGGAGCCACCTTCCAGATAGGAACTTTGAACAAAACAGTGAGTAGGTGAAGTTTGATGTATTTATATCAGAGGAAAGGTGTTACATGCAACACATATTAGAGGAAATTCTTTTCATTTTTCTTGTCCTGTACTTGGCTTTAAACTCAGTTGCTATGCTACCTGTTACACAAAATTGCACTTCTGTTAATGGTGTCAGGTACTTGTGAGATGCTTAGGAAGAAACTCTGGAAAGGCTCAATATCCACTGCAGTTCACAATGTCTTCTTAAAAATATGCAGCTGCGGGGGCTACAGAAATGACCGGGACCCATTGTATTGCCCTGCATCCGAGCAGCAGAGTGACCCATCTCCAGCCAACCACATGTGCACTGGCACCTGCAAGTGTGCCTTGAAGTGTTGCAGCTCATGAACTGGCCCTGTGGTTGGTGTGGAAGAGCATTACTTGGGGCAAAACAGTGGCCAAGACCTTCCTGAGGTGTTGCCTGTGCAGGCCAAGTGCCAGTGCCCAGGAGGGTTCTGTAGCACCATGGAGCTCACCAGCTAAAGGAGCTTTAGGGCTCCCTCTTACACAGGGACTATGGCTTGATGAGGACATGAAACATAAATTGTGTTACTTTATGTTTTCTCTGGTGTAAAGCAGTAGATCAAATATTAATCTAATGTAGAATGAAACAAGAAAAATCATTATTCTTAGAAAGAGTAATATTGTCGTAGAAATCATGTATTTCTGAAAGGTTTTCATTGTTGGCGCTTGATTTCATTTTGCTCAATAAAGGAAAATAATAATGAATGGAAGGATCTTGTAAGGGTTTGCTAATCTGAAAAATATGATTGTTTTTAATTTGAGATGTTATAAAATACATAGCAAATTTAGAATCTCTGTGTTTAGACATGAAATTTGAGAATTCTTTCTCCTATTGAGTACAGACCCGGAATGTGTTAGATTTATTTTTTATAAATAGTACAGGTTTTAATTCCTTTTTCTGTTTTATCACTTACCTCAGGATTTATCTTCTTTGTATTAGTTTTCAAATGAGCACCTTTGCCCCTCTCCCTTACACCCACTGTGTTTGGCATGCTGTTTGTACCCATTCGTAAGCCAACTGAAAGCTGTCCTTCACATTCCTTCTTGGAATTCTCCTCCATGAAGCATGCAAAGTTTGCTCAGGGAACTGCACTGTCTTTAGTATTGCTTGCTGTTCTGCCTGGTGAACACTCCTTGCAGGAGAGTTTTTTAGGTTTTTGTTTTATATGTGTATGTGATATGTGAATATACATATATGCACATATAAAGTACAGTTATATGTATATGGAGATGGGGTTTTTTGTTGTTGTAACTTTGTATTCCCCGAACAATTAGTGAGGATGCTGGACCCTACAATTATATCAGTAATTAAAACTACCGGTATGAAAGGCATGCTGTAAGCCTGTGGATCTTCTGGCACTTATTGCTATCCTTAGGTTCTTGGAGATATTTGATATCTGCTACCTTCACATCCAGTACTGTATGCAAATTTTTTGACTTTGCATTTAGTATTATCTGCCTGTAACTTCTTCCTTTTGAGTTTTCAGTTTTGACTTGAGCCACTGTATTATGACATTTGCTTATTCCCTGAAATGGATGCACTGATAGCCATTATTTAATAAGTCTCATGTTAAACAAAACTATTAAATCCTATTTTTAGCTGCCTTTTTTTTTTTTTCCTAGACCAGATTATAATTTTTTACCATTATTTGGAAGCAATGTGATTATTTGAAGACATGTCCTCATGTACTGTACCTTCACTTACAGTATCAAATCCTCAGACTGATGTGTCCTGTTAAATCAAGAATGGACACTTTTGATACATTGGTACATCCAACTGATTCAGCTGTAGCACGTATTTCTCTGTGAAGTGATTTTAAAATTAACTGTTAGAAATTGACTCTGATAGAAATCACAGAGAAAAACCCCAGTTCTAGTTTTCTAAGAATAAAACTTGAAAATGTATTTCAATACCCTTAAATAACTATATTTAAGAACATCCTGCTTAATGCTTGGAAATTAACGGTCGCTTTATTCATTTGGAATAGAAATGCCTTCAACCTTTTAGGGGAAAGCAAGAGCAAATTACAGCCAAATTTTCGTTTCACAAGTCATCTTCATCCAGGATAAGCCAGGGCCCCAAGGTCAATTCTTCAATTTGGTATCCTATTTCCATAATGTTATTCTGCAGTGTACTTTCATTATTACTGGAGCACTGCTCGCTTTCCTATTAGTTTTATAAATGGCTATGTTAATGCCTTTTTGCAGACAAAACCACCTTTTGTTAATATCCCAGTGGATTTCGTGAGGATTAAAATATAGTTTTAAGCAGCCATTGGTTCTATTTATATTTTTCATTGATGATTAGCCCTTGTCACCTACCCAAAAGTGGCATTGTTCAAACAGAGACCGAAGCAGTTTTTAAGAAGATGTGTTGAGTGATTGGCTTGACTGACAGAAAAGAAATAATTAGAAGCTGAGAATTCTAAGAATCTTTGTAAAATTTAGTGATAGTTAAAGCAATGCAGTAGTAGATGGGGTGGGGGGAGGGAAAGTGAGGGGAAATATATTCTGGCCAGGGAGTAGCCTTTTGTGAAGACATGGAGTTCTGCAGATAAAACTGTTTTCTTTGTCCCGTGCTGTTAGTGGTGAGAAGGTACCAGTGCAGTTCAGCTGGGGTACAGCTGTTACCCCTCAAATCTTGCCAGTTTTGGTTTAGATAGTGAGATATTTACCTCTACAGTTGTAATAAATGCGTACAATGTGTAATACCAGGACAAAAAAGGGTGGAAGATGTGTGCAGTGTTCAGTGGTGCACATCCCTGCTAGGAGGGTTTGTGTTTGCTGCGCAGTCAAGTGTTGCATAAGAAGTTCTCCTTGGACCTGAGAGAAAGCGGAAAATACTGATGATTTTTTCTTTTCTAGTGTGTCTTTTGCTAGAGGGATAAATGTTTTAAGTACCTAAAATATAATTTTATTTAAGAAAATGCGATGAAAGAAGATACTGATTAATTAACTTGGTTTTCCTTAGTCTACATATCTACTGTATAAGCATTTTAGTAGATGCATGATACAATCCTGTTCATAGTAGCATAGCATTCTGTTTTGCTTTGGACTTGAACCTTAGAATAGAATATTTTATGAGGAAAGAGCCTACATCGATCATGCAGTCCAACTGCCTGAGCACTTCAGGGCTGATCACAAGTCAAAGGCTGTTGTTAAGGCTTAAACATCGACAAGCCTGGGGCACCAACCACCTCTCTAGGAAGAGATCCAGGTTTCCCCTTTCTCATCAAAGTTGACCAAAAGACAGCTGGGTTTCAGGAGTTAAATGACAGACAGAGACCAGCAAGTTTGGTGCATGGGTGTTGTTTACTGTGATGTACTCCTGTTCTCAAAATAAATAAATGATTCTCATCTAACTAAAACTGAGTCACGTTTTCTTTTTATCGCAATAGTCCCAGCTGTTACAAATAGCTGGCACTAATAATCTGTGGTTTAGACTGATTAGCATCCTATATCCTATATCCTGTTCCACTGCTTGGCCACCCTCTCAGTAAAGAAATACTTCCTAATGTGACCCTCCCTGGCACAGCTCTGAACCATTCCTATGCATTCCATCTCTGGATCCTAGGGAGAAGAGTTCAGCATCTCTGTTTCCAAATCCCCTCCTTAGGAAGATGTAGGGAGCAATGAAGTCATCCCTTGGGCTCCTTTCCTCCAAAACAGACAAGCCCCAAGCTGCTCCTCACAGGACATGCCTTCCAGCTCTTTCATCAGCTTTGTTGGTCTCCTCTGGATGCACCCTTCACATCCTTCTTAAATTGTGGGACCAAGAACTGCACACAGTGTTGTTTAAGTTTAGAGGAAATTAAGGAATTTGTTGGACTAGAAACCAAAGAAGGAGACAAGCCTCCTTTAAATTCAAAACAAAATTTAATTAAGGTGTGATAATAGAAATGATAACAGTTCTTAACTTATATCTATCTATCTATCTATCTATCTATCTATCTATCTATCTATCTATCTATCTATCTATCTACCTATTCAAGAGAAATAAAGCAACCAGAACTAAAAGATCAAATTGTGGGTAACCCCCTCCCCCAAACCCCCCTCAGTCTCTGCTCCCATTGGTGGCGATGTTGCTCCTCAACCAGGGCTGCCCCAGAGTGGAGAGATTTTGGCATGTCTCTCTGGGATGGGCGGTGTGGAAATCGGTGGGGAAAACGTCGCACAGAGAGGGAAAAAGCTGGGATCCTTTTCCATGGGCAAAACTCTCTCCTAGTCCTTGGCTGCAGGAGGGGTGATGTGCTAAACTGGGGCTGCTGCCGATGCTGCGAGGGCTCCTCGTGCCCGGGCCGGCAGCTGTTGGCTCTCTCAGGAAAACCAAAAGCCCCGGGTAGCAAATCTCTCTCTGAAGCACCGGGAACTCCGAAATCCAGGGATTGGAAATGGGAGAAAGGGAAGGAGACAAAACCCGCAGGGCAGAGGCTTGTGGTGGTCTAGTACTCACGGTCCCCGTTTGATGGGGGTGCAAACAGGAACATTTATTGAAACTACAACATACAATATATACGTTCAGCAATTCATCCCAGGGTTTGACTTATCCTAAATATGGGAGGAGATATTACAACTAGGGGATAACATTGGGAGGAGACATTATAACTAGGAGATAACACACTATTTACTATGGAAAGACATATGGTAATGGACACAAGTTAGAAAACACAATGGAGTCTTCATCCAGGTTCAGGGTGTATCCACAAAGTCTAGGCAACTTCAGACATCTTGGAGACAGGAAGGCGACAGAGTTTTGCAGTCTTTTATCTGTCAAGAGATGTTCATTCAAGGTTCTCCCAAGGTCTCCTCAAGATCCCTGTTAACTCCTTCCTTGCCAAGCGGTTTTGTACTCCAACAGAGGGTCTAGCCAAGGAGACCTCTCTCTCCCTCTCCCACAGCACTCCTCCTCCCCTGCAAGCCGAAAACCAAGTGCCCCCTTCCCTTACCACACCCACCCCAGTGGTTACAGTTCCTCAGTAACACCTTCACTCATCATCTGCCCCTTTGTTATCTAGCAGTGGAGAAAGAGAAAGGCCATTAAGTCCTCGTTCGGTGCTGGGGGAAAGAAAAATTCCACGAGAGTCTAAAACTATAGCAAGTGTTCAAGGTGAGACTGCAACAACACTGAATACATTGGGATAGTAATCTGTTTTGAGGAGCTGGTTGTGCTCTGTTAAGTCCAAGTTAATACATTTACAAAGTGAATTTTTGTAACAGAAGATATGTCTTAGCAGGAACTGTATCTTCCTGAGAAGAGCTAGCCAAACAACTATGTTGAATTTCAGGAATTGAACTGATAAATATTTGATACCTGACCCTGACCTGCTGCAGCTGGAACAAAAACAGCAGGCTCAGTACCCTCAAGACAGAGCAGTCCTTTGGCTTTGTTCAGCACAGCTCCCACTTGTGCTTTAATCAGACTTTTTGAAAAAGAGAAACCTTTCCAAATGACTTTTCCATTCATCCTGATATTTTTGTAGGTCTTGGAGACCTGTGGTCTGGTACTTTGTAATGGTGCTCAAGCCCCTCTGACATATTGTCTCTGATGAAGTTATTTAAGTTGAAATTTTCAAACTGGAATGCTTGAATATGAGCATATATGACAACTTAATAGCTTCTGAGTATGGTTTGCTGTTGTGCAACTTGGGATAAGCAAACAATTTGGAAAAAAAATAAAAGAGCACCTGTACTTTAATACCTAAGATGAATTCAGGTTTTCAAGGTATTCTATACTCTGAATTGTTGAAAAGTTCAGAGGTCCTGGAAGAGATAGACACTTGAACTAATATCCCACACTGTACAGATGGAACCAGTTTAGATCCTAAACACATTTGAATAGTCTCAGAAAGACTTATTAACACATGTGAAGAACAACACTACTGTAGTTACATGCTTCTGGACCCCCTCTACATGCATTTAGCCAACTCAGTGCACCAGCTCTTTGGGCTTACCCCAGTGTCCTGTTCCTGTTTAGGTCCTGATGTGAGCACCTACTTTGGACATACCTCTGGGTTCACCTGACCTCAGTTTAGGCACTCTGTGTGAGTTAAGAACTGGCAGTCTCTCCAGAGCCAATGTAGAGAGGCACTTTTGCAAAGTGCAATTCATCCTACCTAAAATTGGAAGTATCTTCCAAATCTACTCATCTGTCTCTCATGGAGAGTCTCCTTTTGGCGACTTTCCCTGTAGTGCTCTTCATTTCCTCTAGAAATCTCCATAGGTCTTGTGGCTCCCAGTGTATATGTGCTGTCTATTAGTTAAGATACTTTATATTAAAAATTGTCAAAGAAATGAAAGCAATTTTGTATGGTTCCCAAATTAATGACAGTCTGCTTGCACATTGGTTGCTTTCTGTTGGCATCTGGGTCCTAGTACAGACTGCCATTCTTAATCATATTTTAATTTTCAAATAAATTGCTTTCATTATCCTTTCATTTACAATACCATGTGTGCATTACTGCTCATTAATGTTTGTCATCTACTTTGCTGAGACTGGATTTTTAAATAGCCATGGTTGCAATGCAGTAATTAAAGACAATCCATGTTGGTTTTGTAGAAATTATTCTGAAGCTCTCTTACAAAAAAAAAAAAAAGAAAAGAATGGAAACACAAACCCAGAGTGCTGTTAAAATCAAATCCTTAAATGTATGGAAGAAGCTTAGCATAAGGCATTGCCTGTGGGTAAAGAAAGGGCACTGCTAAGCCTTCTACTTGAATGAAGCCTAATGACGGATCTCTATGAAAACTGTATTTCTCTGTAATTACTGTTGGGTTGAAGTATAATATTTTACACTCAGTCTAAAGATTTTTGTCATATTGTTTTGCAAAATTTTTATCCCACTGTCTGCTTGACACTGTTAGTTTCTATTCAGCTAAGTTCTTCTGCTGTTTTCTGCTCCAGATACCAAAAACATAAGGCCAAAATAACATGACAGGGATTTTAAAATGGCAGGGACAGAAGTCAAAACAATAGTCATGATTTTGGCCTAGCTGTCTTCCATAGGTTGTGCACCATCATATGGAAATGTTTGCTGTATCTGCTCTTGCAGTTAGTGTTTGCTTGTCACAGACACAGCCTGAAGACTGATTTCATGCACACACAAAACTGTGGATCTCCATAACTGTGCTCATCTGATTTTTTTTATTCCTTTCCTCCTTAAGTGTCTGTGCTGAGGTTTTTAAGATCTGGCCCTCAGGGATCCTGATGCAAGTGTTCAAATGGAATGTCACTGCTGATATGGCACAGGAGTAAGGGAACAATTATACATTATTCAAGGAAATTTAAATGCATTTTGGAGGTTTGGTACTCTTCATGAACTGCCAGAGAATTAGTTGTTTTTTCTGGTACTAATATTTTAAAAAGCAACTTTAGAGGGCGGATACATCTTAATATGATGGTGCTTGGCCCTGAGTTGGCGCACTCTACTTGGTGGAACCTAAAACTTGAGTCCTGCAATAACCTGCAGCCTTTTGTGTCTCACTGTGTGGTCATGGCTGAAGAGGCCTCTCTCTTATATCAGCTGCACTTGCTTCTGAGCAGAAAAGATGAAACAAATTCTGCTTCCTTCAGTCTGTGCCATCACTTTCTTCCACTGAGCCTTGTCAGCTCTCCATGACCAAGACCTTAACAGTCTCTCCATGACTCAGAGCAAGCAGCAAAAGTTTGAGGTACCAAAATGATTGATGTCCCCAGTTTTTTTCTACAGTTTTATCTTTATCTTCATGGAAGGAGAGTGAAGGGAAAATATTTGAAAATACGTAAGTGTAGTGTTGAGAATATATTTGGAAATGTATTTGTTGCAGTGGTTTCACACTGTGGTTAAAATGAATAAATAAACCCAAGAGAAATATATTCATTAATGATAAATCAAGATATTCAAATTAATAATAAATTTATAAATTTTCTTATTTGAGTTATAGAAGAGAATCCAATGCCTATTTCTCTTGCTTTATCATTGTAGTGAAACAAATTGAAACGGGTGTAACACCTCCTCTTAATATTCATTAGCTGAAAAGCCAAACTGGATGAAAACTGATAGTAGCAGCTCAGCTGAGGTTGAATCCACAGGACATTTAGCATTTGTTGTTTTGTTGTGGTTAATCCAGTAATTTAAGCCTCATGGTTTTATTCATACCAAGGTACATATTTCTTCAATTTAGTGATTTAGATTTTAGTTTAGCCAAATCACCTCCAGCGGGTGACTGTTTTTCTTTGGTATCTTTGGAGGAAATCTGTCATAACTATACTCTGACTTACCTGTCCAGTCTCAAATGCAAGGTTTGGTGAGTTGTGTCAGATTTAAAAACACCTTTTCATAAAACTCAATTTACTATGAAAAGAAGCATTACCTTTATATGTTATAATAAAGAATGCTTTATCACATTTGAAGTTTTGCTATTCTCATTAATGGTGAAAGCATGGAAATATTCCCAGTAGCACCTGGGAGGCTGGCAGTGAATGGAAATGTAGACATGTCTTTAATAGTACATGAATGCATTAGAGTTCATGCAGAAAGAGACTGGGTAACACAACAACCTTCAGAAGTACTTACAATGCTTATGAATATTGGTCTTAAATCCATCCAACTTTGTGTGAAAAGCAGAGAATTTCATGACTGTAAAATTAGCTCCAGGTTATTCCTTCCATTTTCCAGACATGTGTAAATATGAGGGCTCGTAGCTCACTGAATATGTAGAGTTAAGGGTGGTTAGTCATTCTTTGGGATGGAACACAGGTAAACAAATTGATTTTTTAATTTTGGCAGTGTATCATTAGGTGATTCACTGCATCAGTGAATGTGTCTAAGCATATTTTTTTAGTTATTTACCACTTTTTCCTCTGGTGGATAATGATACAATTTTGGATATGCTGATTATAACAAGGAAATACAAGGACAGTTGCAATTCATCATGATTCTGGATGGGTCTGGATTTAAATTTTAGTAACTGGATATTCAGGAGAGGTTGCTATACTAAAAATTCATAATCAGAAGAGATGCAATAAGGCTCTGCTACTCTTGTTCAAGTACATGAAGAGGATCAATATTCATCCTGAAAAACAGAATGTGTGCAGAGATGAAGGAGAGAAAAGCAGTAATATGGTTTAAAATAATGTAATATTGTTGAGTTTGCACAGATTGTCTTACGCTGATCGTGGCTATCAAGGTTCAAAAAACATTCCTGCTCCTGTGAGAAGACATCCCTCAAAGCACTGATTCCACTGCAATAGCTTTAGAATAAGAAGCAAACACTTGCTTTTCAGTAATGTAATAGGGTTCTCCACAACCCTTGTCTTTCTGTGTAAGAGGCATCAGTAATGTCAGTGAAATGCTGAGGACCTACCAACAATGTTAAAAAAGTAATCTTGTTTATGTGGATATATTTTTCTATTTGTTTTGTGATATTAAAATAAGCAGAGCAGAAAATGATAGATGATTTTTGGTGGGGTTTTCTTTTGAGTAACAGTCACTGTCCAGATAAGGTGAGGGCTAAGAGATTTCTCTTCTTCATACCACATAATATGCCATTTTCATTTTGTGCTGCTTATAACCCTGAGTGTCACAGCTTTCTATTCTAGTCTGAATAGTCAATGAAACATTATGAAGCCGATAAGAAAAGCTGGTTCCCGTTCCTTGGCAACGGCTGTTAAGCAGAGCTGAGTGCTGTTGATTGAGGAGATTAGCTGCCAGAGATAAACCTCCTCTTTCTGCTGCCCCGCTGCTTATCTTTCCACCCATAACAAGTTGCACCAAATATGACAGCAGTCGGTGTTTTAGGCAGAATATGAACTTTGTGGCAAGTGGAATTTGTGCAAAAGGCTCCGGGTGCTGGTGTTAAGATCTTGAATTCATTAAAATTTGTGGGTTGTTTTCGGGACTGACGTTTCTTGACTCAGGGGTGAACGTTTTTATTAGAAAGGGTGATGCTCCAGATGGGAGAGAAATGGGATGTCCTCTCGATACATTGTCTATTCATAAAAAATTGAAAGTAGTAGCAAATATTTTTAACAGTTGTCTCTGGCTCCTGTTCTCAGTGACATTGAAGAGATACATGAGATACATGTTAAAATTGCTGCAGCTACTAGGTGCGCAGAAGTTGAATTAAAAGACAAAAATTGACTAGTTTGGTTGATGTAGATTAAACAAAAATGTCTGGATGCATCTAAACCTGTTTATATCTGTATATGGCTTGGAAATAATTCTTGTTTCAGTATATCCAAATTACATTTCATGACAGAAGCCTTTTATTGACTGGAGAATTAGAGCTGAAATATGACTGGGGAGAGAAGCTGCTGACTTTTTCCTTCTTGAAGATTCACACTTCTGTTTCTTTCTCTCATTTTTAAAATGTTGGCTCATCCCTTTGCTTTCATCAGGAAGCCTGCAGTTCTCTTTGTGTTTTTGCCCTTGGGGAGGTGCTTGGAGATGCCCACCCCACCACCCTGGAGCTGCTGGCCAGAGCAGGGGGGTAGGCTGGGCTGGTTGTTGGATAACGGGAACGGCAAAGCACTGGCAAAATAGTGAAACTCTGAAGGGACACGTTTAAGAACAGGAAAAGCTCTGAGTGCAGAGATCTGAGTGAAGAGTTATCCGTCCAATAAGTGTTCTGAGTTCAGCACTACTGTTTAAATGGGTGTGGTTATTGCCAATAATGCAGCAAAAGCTTCAGAGTACTGGGTTTTGGGTAGAGGCATTGTCCTTCCCCCAGGATTGCAGCCCTTTCTGTTAACTCTACCAAAACATACTGAAAAGGTGATGGTTTCTGCTGGAAGAACATTCCACAGGAGTGCAGGAAGAGGAAAAAAACAGATAGCATTTTCTGTGTGGTTTTCTTATTCCAATCAAGAATCTGGCACTTCATAAACAATGTAGTATCAGACAGAAATTTAGAAAAGTACAGTATGATGCTCAGTAATAAGATATTATTTCAGTGGGTTATTTTGCTGATCCTATAGTCCTGGCTTTCAGGTTTTTTCTTGTTTTACATCTTTCATGAGTGGTTCTTTCCTACTTTTGTAGCATGAATATTTTGTTCAAAATTATTCTTACTTATTTTGTCTTCTTTTAAGAAATTTATGTGCTGACTGTGCAACTTCTGTATTAACCACTCCAGTTGGAGGAGAATCTAAGGCTGTGAGCAGCTTAAATTCAGCCCCCAAACTCCAGTTAAAGAATGGCTTTTAATTGTATACAGTATTATAAAAAACCCATTGCAACTTACAAGTATGCACAAATGTTAAATATTTTATGTGAGTTGTATGCTTTCTGTGAGTAAAATATGAAGCAATTTGGGGCAGCACATTTCACATACATTGAGGCATCTCTGTTGCCATTGCAATAGGAAAAAAAGTCTTGCTTTTCAGATCCTTTCTTATCATAATTTCAGATATTGCAAGTCTTAAAAGTTATGAATTGTAAGACTTAAAACTGAGGAGAATAAATACTTCTGAAACTGCTCCTAGTCCTGTTCCCAATCTCTGTTCCCATATCATTTCATCTGTCTGCAGGCTTACTTAGGGAGACAAAAGATCATCTGCTGTGCTGAAGGCTTCTGTGCTGGAAAAGGCATTTCACTGTGGGGCTTTTCCCAGCCTTTAAATAATCTGTTTCGCTTCTCTCAATGTGCTTTCCAAAATTTATCATTCATCTTCAAGTGTGGACACCAGAACTCTCTATTGCCGTACTGACCTTACTGCCAGGTGAATGATGTCATCTCTCTGTTCCAGCCTATTGCTGCTGCATTCACATATCCCCAGAGCTTGAAGTGCTTTTACCCTTCACCTCTTGCCATGAGCAGGGCTGTGGGCAGTGCATGGGGTCTGTCACAACGTGGGGGGAAAGCTGTGTTCAGACCTCCAGTGTGTTGTCACTGAAAGCACTTCCCTGGATGCAGCTTCTGGTACGTGGTCCTATGTATATTATATCATATTTAGCAATTTTAAGGCACAGTTTACTTGAAAACTGGCAGGTTTTTCATGCTCTCCAGGCTGTATAGCAGAAACTATTGGCATCCAAACTGTTGGCAAAGTTTGAGATGAGGTTTTGGGCCATTCCTGTGTCCATGTGTAAGCTGTCAGGGGCAGCTCGATGTGCTGTGGCTCCTGTAGAGGTATTTCAGACCTGAGCAAGGTGCAGAGATCTCTGAGGTGTCTCTGAGGTAGCTCCAAACAGTTTTAATCAGACCACTGGGTGCAGCACTCTGAAGTTATCCTAGTTTATAAGCATTTACCCTCTCCTCCTTGAAAGGTTGCATTTAAGTTTTCTGCTGATGTTTTCAGGTTCATGTAACATAATTTTCCATAATTTCTTTAACACTTTGCAGCTATGGAACAAGATGAAGATCTACATTGCTATAATTCCATGCATATCTGAAATCAGTTCCATTTAGGAATAAATTCAGTAACTCAGATTACAAAAACAATAAATATTGTCCTGTGAAGACCTAGAAAGCTTCAAGTTTGGCAAAAACCAGAAATAAACCAAGTTTGCTCCAACTATTAGAATCTGCAGCTGGTGAATATGAATGGAATGGTCATTAGTCATGTTTTCATGAGAACACTCTCTTGCAAACCAATAATAACTAACTCTGAAAACACAAGCTCTTGGCACTTAGACAGCACAAGTTAAAACTTCCACTACTTTGTTTTTAATACAAAATGAAAATTAATGCAGAAATCCATTTTGCTGAACGTGTTTCCTTGCAGAGTTATTTTTGCCTTGGGAATACAGATGCAAGAGCAGCCACAGTCAGATCACACAGTGAAGACTCTGCCAGCACCAAAGTGGTTCTTGGCACCAACCGAAAATGTAATGGGGATCCTTGAAGTGACTGAAGCACATCTCAGTGATACTTGGAAAACTAGTGTACATAAATAAGCATTAGTGTATTTGCATCTCATTGATTCCATCAATAAATTCTTAGTCCCTCCAGTAACCTCTGTTCATAAATGCATATTGAGTAAAAAAAAGAATTGTCCATGTTTCATCCAGGTCTGGCTTGATTTTAAGCAGTGCAAGCAATAGGAGCAATATGAGCTCTGTTACTCTTCCAGAAGGGAGCTGAACAGCTCTAGAACAGTTTCTTCCTGCTGGAAACTTGCTTTGATTCAGATTGCTCATTTTTGTCTTTTCAGTCCGTTTCTCCCAATAATGTTATAAGTAATCAGTCAACCAGGTTGCCTAAACTTTTATTCCTCCCCATGAACAATCAGAGTTCAATGCTTAAGGCTTTGAGTGCCTCCGTTCTTTTGTTTTTCTCTGAACTTACCTAGTATATCCATATCTTTCTGGTAATGATGTGGTCAGAATTTGGTGCAGTATTCTGTCTTTCTTCTAGGACAAAAATAGCTTTTTCTAGGTAGGTAGGGGTAAATGGCTCAGTTTTCTCACTACTGAGCTGTGTGGGGTAAACCTACATGCTAATCTTGCAGTCCAGTGGCTAAATATGTTAAAGAGCTTCATTGTAAGCCTACTAATACTTGACTTATGCTTGAATTTAAAGTATTTATCCTCTTGGAGGAGGATTTATATGTTTAAATCTTTTCTCCCTCTTCTCTTTACCAGTATTGACAAAAAAAGGAGTTGCTGTTCAGAGGATTTTGATTGCAAGCTCATTTTTCTTAGAGACATCACAGCTAATATTGGATATGTAGTTTTGCTCAGAAAAGCTCTCTCAGTATATTACAATTAGAAGTTCTTGGAGTTTGGTTTTTTGTTTTGTTTTTGTTTTTTTGTTTTGTTTTTGTTTGTTTGGTTGGTTGGTTTTGGGTTTTTGTTTGTTTGTTGGGTTTTTTGTTTGTTTTATTTTGGGTTTTTTTTCCCCCTCAAAGGGTTTTTGGGTTGGCCTCTGTGATCAAAACTAGAGGCAGATGGTTTCTGTCGCTTGCAGATTGGAGTGGTCATCTGGATGTGGAAGATGTCCACATTCAGTCACAGTTTTATCGTCCTTTATTATCCTCAGCATGGAGCCAAAACCATAGCTTTCATGCCATGTAGTTACCTAGGCTGTGGAAAGTTCAAGTTTGGTTCCCTAAGAACTGCCAAGTTACTGAAACATTATTCCACTTGAACATTAGCTCTGGCAGCAAAATGTTAAGACTTGCTTTCTTTTCATCTACTTTTTCCTTTCCTAAAGTCCCTCCTGCCCTCTCCTCTCATGGCATGGCCATTATTTCAGTGGTTACAAGGCCTAAATATGGCCTGTTAAGATTGAGCTTCATTGCTATGCTCTGAATCACAGAAAATAGGCATTGAAATGTGGACCTCTCATTCTCTCAGCTGAATAACTTAGGGGCTTTTTGGAATCCGGCAGCACTTCTTTTCATGACAAACTGGCTCTCCTCTGGCTTTGTTAAAGTGTAGCTCACTTTTTAACATTCCTTTCCTTCCCTCCTTTTGCTGTACTGAGGATTTTTTAGTTACTTTCTCTACAATTTGCATATTTCTGTTGAAACTTATAAAAAAAGCCTCTCAAGTGCAAGTGTGCATAATGCTTTGGGACCGTACAATCCACCACTTAAATTAGCAGGTTAGCACAGGAATAGTTCCTAAAATTATATTTCCCCTCTGTTGAAGGTTATATTTTATTTTTTTTTATGAAGGAAGGACTGAGTCCTCCAGAAGTTCCTTGCAGAATTACTCCTTGAGACAAGGGGACTGTAAAGCCCAGAGGAACTATCCATGCTCAGACATGCCTCAGGATGATTTGGAGCTTTGCAAATCCCAGCCCTATCACAGTATTTGTGCAGCAGCTAACTAATGCTGCTGTTAATGTTAACTTTTATCTTTTAATATGAGCACTTCCATAATCATTAACATCCCATCCAATTCTTTCAATCAACAGAAATATTCAGGGGTTTTAGGTTTGGGGACTTTTGAAAGCTGATCAGCTACCCACCTTTTCCCTTAAATATCTGTGTCCAGAGAGGTGAGAAAAGGCATTAAATCTTGTTAGAGTTCTTTTATAGGACTGTTAGGTGATGTGGCTTTCAGCAGAATTTACAAAGTTACCTTTGCCTTCCAGGCAGCAGTTTATTTAGTAGCTGAGGAAGAGTGGATTTTCTGGACACTAAGTTATCCACTGCATGGCATTTTTTTGTCGTTGTTGCCTTAAAAAAATGTCACATTTAGGACATCTTACTTTGTTGTTTTCTGCTTTTTGTGGTGTTCCTATTAAATCCACAAAATAAATCTACAGAAATGTGCTCTGTGTTCTACTTATAGTTGAGGATTTGCTTTTACTGCCTAGTTTTTTGTGCCTCACATGCTGACAAAAGCAGAATACCACCACATACTCATATTAAACAGTCTATATGCACTTTCTTACTTGTCTTTACAATGCCTTGCTTCTAGAGACAGATATCATAGCCTTTTATTTTAAAATCGTGTTTCTTAATTTTAAAAAACTGCCTTATAACTTCCACATGCATATTAGCTGTTAGGATAGGGAAGGACAGGCTGGACTGAGGGTGGCTGGAACTCTATTCCAGACGAAGTCAAATGGATGTGAGAGCAATAAATTCAGAAGGTGAGTAGCATGTGCTCCAGGACTGATCCCTGTCCACTAGATGCCACTATTACTGCTCCAAAATGAAAATAACCAAGGTCCACTGAGGAAAATCACCAAGGACTACAGAAATGAGCACAATAAAATGGTAGAAAGGCTTTAAAAGTTGAGCAGGGGGGATTGCCCCCTCGGAAAGCTGCTCTCCACGGAGCACTGCAGGGCTGTGGTGCAGCTCCCCCTGATTGCAAACAGCAGCTTTTCTGCTGGACCACAGCAGGGAGACCTGTGAGGATTTGCTGTTTGGAAGCACTGGAGTCATGTTTTCAAAGTGTTGTATAAGAAATGACGCTGTAGAAGCCACTGTTGCTGTATCTGTATGTTCTCTGCCTTACTTGTAAAGAGAATTTAAAAGTAGAGGTATAAATTATGAACAGATCTTTTTAAATAAATGGAATATTAAAAATATGTTGTTTGCTGAAGAGCTTACTTGTAAAAGTTGATTGTGGATTTGTGGACTTATATCTTGTAAATAAGCCTCCTGGAAAATGACTTAATGCCTCCAAGGAACAGTAATATTTAACATTTTACTTCTTTTTGAATTTTTGAAAAAGGGTTTTGGAGACAAATGCCATACTATGAGAAATAGCAGAGACAGGAGAGTAAAATACTGTAACAGTCTCTTTCATACTTCCTCAAACATTTAATGTCTGTGACCTTGAAGTCCAGCATCATGAGACTTTTGAGATGCAAATATTATGCTTCCCATTGGAAAAGGATTTAATCTCTCCAGTAGGCAACTCGGGCTCTAACTGTGGGTTTTAAGACATCAAGCACTGACCTTTTCATTAGTCGTGGACACCTTAAACCACTAGCTGGGGGAAGGAGTGTGGAGTGATGTCCATATTCAGTGAGAAGAAAGAATTCTTTTCTTACAGAAGGTTAAGTTGCTGAAGAACGATGCTCATTGAAAACTCTGCAGAAACAGGAGAGGGAGTTCTCTCATTAACTGTGAGGGCAAAATGATGCAGTCAAAGGGGGCAGACGTTGCCATGTGAGACACCAGTGGATGTGTGGACCTGCTGTTTCACACCACCACTCGGGAGCAGCGCACAGTGGCAGCAGGATGGGGCAAAACTCAAGTTTGATACGTAGCTCTACGTTGTAATTTTTAACAGTTGTCAGGCAATTAGTGTTGGTCAGCCCACGTACGTGAGCACTGTCGCTGTCTGGAGAGCTGCCTGTTTCTGGTGCCACAGGAAGCTTGAAGAGCAGAAGAACCAGGTGCTTCAAAGCATCTGCTTGAAGGCTCCTTTGCAAAGGTCACTTGTCAGCGCCATGTGAAAATTTCACTGCATGTAGGTCTAAATAATTAATTACTACACAACACGATCTTTTAATTTACATATATCAAGCTTTCAGCAGCCTACAGACAAGCTCCAGTATCTTACCAGTCTGCACAGCTTTGCTCAGTAGCAAAAGAGGCTCGAAATGAGCTCATTCTTTTTTTGCTGATATTATTCAAAACCGTGCCAAGTCTTGGATGCATCTTAGTTTCAATCATCAGATTAGCCATACTTAATAGTTCCAGGATGGGATATGTTTCCCTTGCCAAGGACAGCTTATTATACCTAGATTTTTTTTTTCTTTTTCTTTTTTTTT
>VXAU01005701.1:789924-846147 GCA_013399695.1 Formicarius rufipectus | reverse complement strand
TTTTTTTTTTTTTTTTTTTAAGAAACACTACCTAAAAAGGATTGAATGAATCAGCTGCCCACAAAGTGTTGCCTTCAAGGTGAAGGTTGTCACTCAGTGCAAGCTTCCAAAGATTTTTCAGTACCTGTTAAGCACATAATGCCTGTTTGCCTTTCCAAGTGAAAGTTCTGGCCCTATTAACTCTTCAAAACTGTTTCAAACTATAAGTTTTTGTGTTCTCCTTTTACGTAATTCTGTAGCTACCTATCAGTCATGAATGTGGTGTGGGACTTTCTCACTAGGTAGTAGAGGTCATAAATATGCACTAATTAATGAGAAATGGGCATTAATAATGAGTAGCAATGGGCATTTTCTGTTTTCTTCTAACCCTCTCTCAACAATCACACCTCCAGAACTTGTGTTTTGACTTGTCCATGGTTAATCTATCGGTTGTGATTTCTTCACTGGAATTTGATAAATATTCAGTGTAAATACATCTACAATGCTCCACGATGTTGTCTTTAATGAAAGGGGTTCATCTGCCACTCTTTGGGATCTTATTGGGCACCTGAGTTGCATAAATTTGTGTCTTTTAGTCTTAGCATCTACCTGTAATATGTAAATACTTGTCAAAATTAAAGATTTTAAATAAAAGCTTGTAAGGGTTTATGCTTGCATTTCTCCTCAGATATTAAATCTGTCAGCAAAGTAGCCAAATAGCTCAAGAGGCATCTCACTGTCTCCTTGGGTATATGTCTATATTATTCTTCTGTTTCAGTCACTTCCTTGGAAACAAATGTAGAAGCTGTCTAAAAGTCAACATTAGCATGCTGTTAACACAGCTGCTTCCAGGTCTAAGTATAACTTATAAGACATTATTATGGAAATTTCAGATACTACTTTTTGCTAACAGCAAATGATAGCACTTTAACAGAAACCATATGTGTATATTGATCAGTTGGCCTCAACCTTCCCTCCTCCTGGGCACGTGTAAGGAGCAGATGTCCTCTGCATAGCACATCCCTCCTCAGAACACAGTTCAGGACGAACATGCTCTCAACAGCTATAGGCAGGCAGAGCATGGCGTTATTAAAACATCATTCATGCTCTGAATTTCCTCTACTCTGTCAAATTTAGTGTAAAATCTGGGAGCTTTTCCATTTTCAACAGCCCCATGTCACACTGTCCCTGAGGTGGGTGCAGCTGGTCCAGAAAGAGGTACATATTGACTCGCTGTAAATAGCACAGTGGTTTGGGATGGTTCCCGGCAGACTAAGCTGGGCAGTTTTTAAACATTAGCAGTACTTTAACTAAAAATGGAGGTTATGGTGGGGCAAAGCAATCTCCAGCTTTGGGCCACGTCTGCCAGAGGTTTCTTGAAAGAAAAAGAGAGGCACCTTTTACAAATTTTTCTTGGTAAAATGGGTCTCCTTTGCCTTTCCCCACCCCCTCCGCTGCAATCTCTGTGATTTCATGGAAGTTTATTTAACAGGTACCCTGAAAATTGAACGCTCATCCTCAGTTTAATTGTTTAGGTCTTAAGTCTTGCCACAGAAACTGTATTAATTAAATCACTACAAAAACCCCTCCAGAACAAAACCATAAAAAGAACCAAACCCAAACAAAATGACCCCAACTGGGAAACCACTCCAAATAAATAGATAAATCTGGGAAAAGTCCCACTTTTTCGGAAAAAGCAACTGAACTATGCAATGCACTATTTGCACAACCCAAGTCCAAGTGTAATCCCCACTCTAAAGACCCTCTGTGTTTTAGAGCTGGTATTTGCCAACCTCTCCTTGGGGCATTGCTCCCACTCCACTCTCCCTGTGCTGTGTTTAGCAGAGCCAAACTCGATTTGTGGTTGCAGCATCTTCAAAGCTTATTATGCCCATATTTCAAGTACAAAAGCCAAAGTAACTTGCAGTTTCTCCCTAAGCAGTCCCAGTGTTTTTGGATAGATCGTATAATGCAGCTCAGACTCATATGCTAATTGTTAATTTTAGAATTTAAATGGGCTTTGTTCTATTCAAAGGAAGTAGGCTAAAGGTTCCCGAAAACTCTTGAGTTTAGGTAAAAGGGTCTGGTCTCTTTTAGAGCTTGGGATTGAATTAGCTTTTGCATGCATGGAGATACCCTTAAATGATACTCCATACAAAAAAACTTTCATTTGTACTTGATGTGTATGCTTTTTTGGACTCTAAAATAAGATTGTAATTATTTTTTAGAGTACCTTATCTCAAAAAAATTATAGAATGTTAGTTGATTATATAAACATAGCATTTTGTCCTAAGCCAGTAATGGTGGCATTCCAAACTAGAGCTATTTATGTCAAGCCCTGTTTCATTTTGAACAATCTTGTTCCTAAACACTGAAATGTTCTGCTATTCCTTTCTGAATCAGAACCTTATTTATTCCTGTTACAAGTGACTGATACTTATATGCTTTGCTTATTTCCAACTGCAACAGGTTTTTAAAAAGAATATTTTAAACTGCTGTTAGGCTGCGTTTTACATTATGTGACAGAAACCCAGCCATATCTGCCTATGTGGTTTGTAAATTATGCCTAGTTTCCAATAGCAAAATTAGACTCAGATGTAGGTTTTTAATTTGGATTAACTTAATTTGGCAGTTGGAAGTGACAAGAGGATTGGGAAGGCAAAGAAAGAAAAAGTTGGCTAATTTCAATGAGGTATTTGTGTTTAACAGTGACGGCTAATAATGCCCTTTTTCTGCATCCTGGTTTGGTTTATTTTCTTCTATGCCATTATTTGTGTTTAGTGAACAGCTGGGCCAGTAGTTCCCATTTGTGGTACTTTAGCTCTGTGAAGTAGCACAGAAAGTAATGGACGCTTGCAAATGAATGCTTACCCTTCTTTTCTGCTAATCTGCTGTAGCTCTCCTTTTGGAGCGTACGTGCAATATCAGAGCAGAAGTAATTACTGTGTTAAAACTAGGATTGCAGCAGAATATTTTGCTAATTAAACTTGTTGCATTTAAATTGCTTCCTTTGGATCACTATATAGAAGAGAACTATTTTGAACAATAAATGAAACCACTTTCTTTCTCAGAGACCCAGAATTGCAGATGGTCAGATTGTATGTGAAGCACCTAGGCTCTGAATTAGGCTTTTGTATGAAAGAGAGAAAGGTAATTTGAATGTTTGAACTCCCTGTTCCTCCCACACATACACAGGAAGCTTGCCTCAAAATGAACAATTCTCTAAATAAAGACTAATAAGAAGCTAAATTAATTAGAAGGTGTGATTTGAAAAGACATTGATGAGAAGAGTCTGTCATTTCAGACAAATGGAATGGAGCTAAATAAATTAGGCCACATTAATATCTCATTGTTCTGTGAGCAGCTTTCTTTTATTGCATTCATTAGAGGGTACTTCTTGAAATGAGCCTTTACTCGCCATTATGGATTCAGTTCTCATTTACCAATGCCTAACACACAGCTCCTGCATGAAAAATGTTTCAGCAAATCCTCATAGTTTCTGCAAATTAATATTTATATTTCTGGTTGCTGCACTTTTCATCTGCAACATAGTAGGCATTGCACATTAAGATTTTTTTCCCACTGAATTGTCAGTAAAGAAGTCTTACATCTAAAGAGGTGGGAAGCAGAGGTCTGAAAATACTTTATAAAATAAACTGTATGGGTAACTTGTACAGTAGAATATTCCTCCAACTAATATTCTTTCCAGTATTTATTTATCTGGATAGAAAATACCCTGTCTCATGACTTCAGTAGTCCTTTGATAGCCTTTTTAAGTGACTTTTGAAAGGTTCCTTCAGTATATAATTAGGATGCATCGGAAAAGCACATCGAAATGCGCATCTCATCACTTCGTTCTTCCCCTCAGAAAACAAAATGTGTATTTTTCCTTTTCTCTCTCCTGCAGATGGAATATTTGGGAGATGTCAGCGAGTGCCAGTAGCAGACATCTATAAATACGACATTTCCCCCCCCGTTCTGCAGCACCTGAGGATGCTCCTGGAGAAGCTCTCACACAGAGGTACAGTAAAAACTCTGGAGTGGGGTTAAATGCACTGGGGGTTACAATTATTTGTGCTCCCTCTGAGGTGAGACCCCCAGCAGTTTTGGAACAGTGTATTTCAGGCCTGGTAGTGCAGACTCTATAAAAGGAAAAAGCCTTTGGACTCACTGAATCTGCCACCAGGACCTGGAGAAGCAATTCCAGGAGTGGTGCTTCCTCCCTACAATACACATGTCTGTGACTGACACTATACTGCAGTATTTTAGCATCTATGAATGCTAGTGTCAAAGCAGGAGGGGAAGAAAAAAAGTTTGTCATGAATACTTTTGCACCACACCATGTTTCAGGGTGCACATGCAGAGAACACACAACTTCCAGTTGGGTGGACACACTTCTTAACTTTGTAATGAATTCAGAAAAGTAGAACTGCTCTACTTTCATTATAAGCTGTATCTAGTGTGTTCCTTTAACATTTGTTCAGCTTTCCAAAGTCACTGTGTTCTTTCCAAAGCCAGAAAGGATGTTCTGGCTTCTGAATGGCATAACTTGAACTAACAAATCAAAACTAGGATAAAGTGAAAGCCAATAAGGTGAACAAACCTTTCAGATGCTAACACATGAGATAACCCTCTTGTAGAGAGCCATAGGACCAAGAAATCTTTGTAATATAAATTTTTCCAATATTGTTGGAATGGCAAATTTTGTACTTGCATCGTCTGTGTAGATGTTTGTTCCTAAATATTTGCTAATCATAATCTCGATTGCAAACTATGCAAAATAATGGTAGTTCAATTATGAGAAAAAATGGATTTCTTAGAAGCTTGGAACTATACTGAGAGACTGAGCTTCTAATTTGAAAACCACTGATTTAGAGGATTTGAACATCTTCCAGTGATTTATTTCTCATGCAACAGCCCCTCCAAATGAGACAAACTCAGCATAATTTGATTGTAGTAACTCCTGGGTGATTAACAGTTACCTGTGAATAGTACTTGTGGTTCTTTCATTTGTCATTTTCAAAAGGCTAAGTAATGCAAGCAAATTCATGAAAATGCTTTTTTATCAGGGCAACATTGTGTCAGTGGAAAAGCTAGTATCTGGTCTCTGAGTATAGTGAGGAAGGTGGGGGAGGCACATTCCTCACATTAAGACACTGAAATTGCTATCTAAAGGGCTCAGGCATGCATGGACAGGCAGCAGTTATTTACATCACCTGCCTCTAGGTCACGTGTCCCATGCAGAGCTTCCTCCGTCAGGGTATCAGAGGTAAGAAACCTGCAAGAGAAAATATCCTTCAGAAGGGACACATATAAAGGATGAAGGGATACCCCAGGCCATATCAAAGGATACTCTTACCTGTCTCCATATCCCTGCTTGCCATAAGATTTTGGTTGGTTCAGGGGACCTGATGTGACCTTCCCTTACTGACTGCTTCCCTGGTCCATAAACCAACCCTTTCTAGAACCTTTGTTATCCTCAGCCCACCTCCCTGGATGTAACAGTTGCAGGAAACTGCAGTATGCCTCTTCTAAGGAACCTTGGACATTGAAATTTGGTCTTGTCCTAATTTTTCATAGCAAGAGAATGACACAGAACACCCAGATAGAATCCACAGTGGAGAATAAAGGACTTTTGCTTTTGTCTTTTCTTGCTTGCAACATTTAGAGGTACATACAGAAATGGGTATGAGCTTTGAACTGATACAGAACTCTTGCAAGCAATTTTTTGTGGTGGCCTGTGGGTATCCCAGTGAAGGGAATCTTACATATATCTGTGAAAGGTAACAGAATGCTGGAATGCTCTTGCTCAAATGATTGATGGGCTAAAATATTTTTTTTCTTTTTCTTTTTTTTTTTTTTCCTTTTTTTTTTAAAAGTCTTTTAAAATCTTGGCAAATTTCTTTTTAGTGAGGACAGAAATATGGAAGGAGTAGAATCAATACAGGCTATCAGATTAATGGATTAGTGACATCAGGTTGCTCAGACAAGACTGCTGTTTGCTGGTGCTCTCAGATGTAATACATCCAGCCCTCGGGTCATGTTCTCTGGCTGGGATGGTCACTTGCACAGTTAATGCTGTTCTCCTGCAAATTGTGTGCAAAGCAGGAGGACCATTTCTGCAGTGCAGATAAGCAAGGCTTTGTCCAGACCACACAGATATTTCAGGTGACCACCAGAAAGGGCTTATTTTTTTCAGAGGTCTTATTTCCTGTTTGTATTTAATACCCCATTCTTGTCCTCCCCAAAAGACTACTGTTTAGCTCAGCTTGTGATGCCCACCCTCCCCTGGAAGGGGACAGCATCTGTCCTCTCCTTTTTGTGAACAGCAGGACAGCTTTCCCTTGAAAGACTATATAGGAGGTCTTATAATTAGCAAAAATTGTAATAATGTCTATATTGAACCCTTTCTGTTTTTATTAGATGTATATAGAGTTAAGGACCAGATATCTTGAGGGCTATTAACTTGAGTGATCTTCTAGGTTCCTATTTATTTATTTTTCTAATGTGACTTGTTTTTTTTCAGTTTTGTTTCTTTCCTGATGTCTTCTTGCAGAATTACAAAGATCATACTTCTCCCTCTTACCTCCACCAGCAATAGTCTATTTACACCTCTTTCCATAGAATTTAGAATTTAGAAACCAAATCAGTAAAATGTGCATACTTTTCCTTCCCTATTTGCTGATCACCTGTAAGTGATGCCTATATTTGAATCATGGTCCAAATGGAAGGATGTCTGGTGAGATGCTGCAAAACAAAGGATGATGTGATGGGAATAGCAAATAGAATTTGTGACTCTGCCAACTCAGAATGTTTACTACAATAGGGAAGCACAGGACAGAGGCTTAGATGAGTGACACACCTGATCATAATCTGCTTAATAAGGGACTTGGACTAAAATTGAATTCAGGTTTCATAATGATACAGTTTTTATGTCTTCTTTACACATTGAGTCTATCTTTGTCTACACTATCTACTAGTAGATTGATGATAGAAATGAATACCTTGGAATATTAGATAGTTCTCTACAAAGGAATGATCTATTAGCATTCAAATACCCTTGCTTATGGCATTTTCACTCACATTGTCCTTGAGTCAGTCAAACGTTCATGAAGAAGGTTTTCTGAAAGTTCCATTTTTATAAATGTGACTGTCTATATGGGGAAAACCCTTCTCACGGTTCCTGAAATATGATGAATCACTTTCTGAAGCTGATGGTGCTATAATTTATCATAATTTATGAGGAATGGAATTTTTCTCATTGTCTGATAAACAGGACAGTCAAAAGGATGCTGTTTAGATGGGACTAAAAAATTTAAAAAGGGAAATGAAGGAAATGTCAGCATAGAGAAGTGAATGAGTAGTGTCTGAAGGAAAGGGAAATACTTATCCCTGTTGTTGGCCTTCTGCCTCCTCTAGTCAAACTTGGAACAAGATACTTCTTTTTCTTTTTTTAATTTAAGTGCATTAAATTGATTATATATAACTTTTTAAATTTCTTCTTGTTATGACAATGTTATTGTAAAGGCAAAATGATCACATCACTGAGATTCTTAGCATGATTGTGAAAACGGTTTGATTATTGACCTATGAACTAGAACCATGGAAAATGAGACAGGAGGGCTAAGCATGGGACATTATAACTCAGGCATGAAGCATAAATAGTACTTGAATATCACCAGAAGCAATAATAAAGGCGAACTGTAGCATTTCTCAGCTTGCTTACTCTGAGAGGCGTTTCCATGTGTTTCACAGAATAGTTTCTAAGCAGTGGCTGGAAACAGCACCCTGTGAATGCGGTGCTGAGTCTGTGGATGTGCAGCTGCCACAGCAGTGGGCGTTACTTGGCAGGAGAGCTCCGAGAGGGAAGCTGAGGGACACCCTTCCATAAAGACACCAGGACAAGGGGATTTGCACAGGGTCACAACAAGTGCCCATCTGACGTAGAGTTCTGCCTCTGGGGGCGGTACTGCATGTTCAGAGAAATAAAATGGCATAAAAGTCCAAGCACAGAGAAGCATTTTGTGAAGTGTAGTGGTTTCTTGCCAAACTTATTCATGCAGTGTTTGTACCTTCTCAGCGTTGTGTGCTTGGGGTCAGGTGGGTCTCCCGAGCTAGAAGTCGTATTTTTGTGTTTGCTGTGTGCTCTGTGGACACTGTTTTAGCTCAGTTTGACATGACTCTGTGAATTAGAAACAAACCGTATTACAGTAATAATCAGCAGCTTCTGTCCTCTGTTTTAGTTAAAAAGCAACTACACTACAGCTATTGTCACTGTAGTGCAGGAACCCAGAGGTGTGACTATTGGAAAAACAAATCACTTGAATATTTTTATGGTTTTTTTGTTTGTGTGTGTGTGAGTTGGAGTAATTCCTAAATAATTCCTTAGTGTGCTTGCTGCTACTTAATTTTTGCTGTAACACCCTCTTGTTTGGAACATTGCTTTCAAAGAAAGAAGTTTATTTCACTCTAGTAAGAAAGTCCTTCTTAAGATATTCAAATATCAACAGTGTTATTAAGAGAACAAAAAAAACCTAGGCTATGCTTTTAATTTCACGTAGCTCAAGTCGGCAAAAATTCTGGAGAGGCTCATGGGCTGTGGAAATAGGCAACAGTGCTACAGACTATCTGTAAAATACTGCACTTTTTTCCTCTTATTTGCTTTCTTTGCCACCCAGGAGGTTCTTGGCAGGGAGAAAAAATTATTTGTCCAAAATTAATTTTAAGCAGTTATGTGTAAGTTGATTAATATAACTCTGCTAGAAATAATTTTCTATTCTTACAGCAAATTTATTTAAAAAACTGAAATGATTTACAATCGGTTAACTTGCAAATTGAAATGAATGTGACTTGCCACATATAGCTTGTAAATTACAAAAGGGTTGCTAAATATTTCTTTCAGTCAGGACTATTTTTCAAGGAGCAGTATCATTTGTTACTGCAGCGAAGGTGAGACTTGAAAGTAAACCTTTATAAACTCAGTCTTGAAACAGACTTAAAAGGAATAATGCGCTTCTCGCACATATTTGGGAGGTGATTATCACATCATTATGGAGGTTTATGGGAAGCTGTAACCCGGAGAGAGAGGAGAAAGCAGGTTTTTCTTTAAATTCCAATATTGATGTAAACGAATCTTTTGGCAGAGCCTTAACTTCGTGGCTCAGTGGACAAGAACGTGCTGAAAAAGTTGCAAAAAATTCCTGCCTTTGTTAAGCTCTAAAGCACCGCTGACATTTTCTGGTCTTCAAAGAGTAGTACTTCAGGAAACTAAGAGTGAGTTTCAGAAAAAACGAAAAGTTTTTTTTTTGTTTGTTTGGTTTTGTTTGTTTGTTTGTTGTTTTTTTTTTTTTTTTTTAAATAAAGCTGCAGAAGAAATACACTTCGAAATCCTGTTTTGTTCACCTGTATATTGCACAGCACAGGAGTAAAAAATACAGATTTTTTTTTTCCCATCTGGTTCCTTGTATGGGTGCTCTGCTTACCGGGCATAATCTGACATGGCATCGACTTGCTCTTTGCCATATAAAATATTTGTAAGAAATGCTATTTTCAGGAAATTGGTATTTATCAAGAATGCATTGGAATTATAAGAATATATTATAGGAGTGAAGCAGATCCCATGTGTCACGAGAAAGATATTAGAAAGTACAGAGGAAAGCTTTTTATTGCATATATTTAGTTTTTTCTGCATACATGACACCATTATGTGAAGCCTTTTTGTTTTGCATCATTTGAGTATTGGGAGTGTTTAGAAGACATACATGTCATCTCAATAACATCAGATCCTTTTTCTTTAAAAAGAATGATCAATCAGAGCTTTCACTTGTGTTTTTGATAAAAAACCACATTAACTAATATGTTTGATAGAAAGGAGAAAAGGTCTGCATGTCTCCTGTGTGTCATGTTTCTGTCAACTAGCAGTGACAATTGCCAACTGGGATCAGGATGTATCAAATTCTTTGTGGCCCAGATAACTTTACAGCTCTTCTTCCAGAGGAAACATAGAAATTAGTGATAATATAATGCAAATATCAAAGGCTGCCTATCAGTTCCTTTGTTTTGAAGATCTCTGTGGTACCTCATGGATTTTAACCTCTGCATTCGTGTTTTGTCTTGCCCATGAAGCTCTCTGTGCTCACTGTTTTGCAGTTCTCTTTCTGGTCTTTGAAATTTGAGGACCGTCTTGGTTGTTTGCTTCTGTGGGAGAGCCTTACCATGCCTCTTCACTGAGCAACCTCACCAGTCTTCTTCTGGGTGCCTTCTTCCCACCGTTACATTGAGCAACAGCTCAGTGCAGGAGCTCTTTGTATGTAGGATATTCAGGACCATGTTCCCCTGTTATGATGTCAGAAGAGGCTCTGAACTTCATTCTTATTCTCTTAAGGTGATTCAAAAAGAATGAACCCCTTCCACGGGACCCTTGTGCCCAGCAAAAATCGGGCTTGAGGTGATACAGGCACATAATATGTTTTTAAAACACACTTGAAAATGCATCAATCAAATTGCAGTTCGTTATCAGTTGTTCCCACACTGGGAATGTCAGCCAGCATCAATTCAAGCATGAGATTACTTCTTTAGCTCCTATATTCTCTAATAACCCTACTTTTGGAAACTATGAGTAACAATATAGCATATCCTAACTAATTATGCCATTTTGTGCCATTAGTCTATAATTATAGTCCATTTACATATTCAACACAAGACTGTTTTTTTAATCATTGCACTACCAGTGCTTTCTTCCTGATTTGTTTATTACTAGGGAATTTGTTTTCCTTTTTTATTCTTATATTAATTGCATTTCCTCATCTACAAGTTTTATCTCAATCTACGTGGCCTTTTAAGACATCAACTCTTAATAACACCCAGTGTTTGACTTTTTTTTTTTTTTTTAAATAGGTATTCCAAATTCTGGAATATTTAGGCTTTTTCAAAATCATGATTTTAATCTTATCCATACAAAACCTCAATAGGTAGATCATGTTCCTCACACAATCATAGTATGATTGAAACTTTACTTTGTTTTAGTGACAAGTGTGAATTCCCACAAAAGTTCTTTTTTTTTTTCCTTTGCTGTACAGAATATACATACACACACACATCTATATGTGTGTATGTATATATATGTATATTTAAATATATGTGTGTGTGTGTATATATATAGTGGGAGTTTATTTTACACTTAAGTTGTTTTCATTCTTTTCCTCATGGCTTTGGTAGAATTCTGTCAAATGTAGCAGTTCCCTGAAAAGGCTGAGTGATGTTAAGTATCTATTTTAATTCCACTTATGCTTTCTTCCATGCCGATTCTTAGCATATAGTCACTATATTTCACAAGCTTCTCCTTCTGTTTTGTTCTGCCTGTATATATGTGTATGGTCATGGATGGACAGAGCAGTTCATGAGAATAAAATCATACTATCCCTTCAAAAATTTCCATTGCTCAGTTTTGCTTTTACTGCCTCTTTCAATCTTAAGAAGGCAAAAAAAAAGACTTCCCCCCATTTTTAGTCTTTATTCCTGTTGTTGTCTGATTTCTAATTAAGCATTGCATGGACTTGCACTGCATTTTTAGCTGAAGTATCTGGACTATTTTAGGGAGGCTTTAAAGGTTATTCCTGTTTGACGTAGCCTATGTAATACATACAGCTATTAAACCCTTTTTTTCTTTACCCACTTTGAACTTTTCATTTGTTTGCTTGCTTGGTTTTTTTGGCTTTGAATGCTGTGTTCTCACATTTCTTTAGCATTGTCAGATAATTGATTTTCTTTTTCTTATTTTACCTTTTAGCTACCCAACAACACAAAACCTCTGACTCCGAATGTCTAAGGCTCCTGAGTCTGCCTTACTTTTAGAAACTTACTTTTTTTGTTCCTTTGTTTTGGTGGGGTTTTTTGTGGCTTTTGTAAAGAGCCAAAATTCCTGCCGAGCATCCTCTAGTTGTTTGATACCATTCCTAGACAGCTGTGTTGAGTCTTCAGATATTCCTTCCTCCCTTCCTTAGTAGGGAGAGTAAGGAAATGAAGTCTTCAGGACTCCAGCTCAGCTTTTTCTAACAGTTTGATGAGTTTCAGGACTTTCTAGGTAAACTCTGTGTTCATTTCTGGTAGTGTTATAGTCAGTGACATTCAAGGTAGTATTAAACACTGAGCTTTGAATTTTATTTTTTTTTTAATAGTTATTAGGTTTTAGCTCATAGTCACATTCAAGATGTTGGAAGGATTTAATGCTGCCAATAATGCAAAACAATGTAAACCCCTCTCCTAATTCAAAACACTCCATGGTCAACAGGTCAGTTATTTTGTTCACTCAGATACCTTTTCCCTGTGCAACTCTCCACGAGATAGGTCTGTTCTCTGTAAAATTCCAGGCTTCCCATTTGATCAGCTGTGTAAATATATAAACAAGATACACTTCCAACACAGAAAGACCCCTTCTTTCATCTCCTGCTTTTTCTGCCCCCCAAATGTAGCTGGAGGCACATTCCTTACCTTTTTGAGGGTTCCCTGCTGTTTCCCACTTACCCTCATCCCTTCATGGAAGCAGCAGACTCCCAGTGAGTTCCAGTGGGGAGACCTGACCTGGTCCTCTCCATACAGAGCCCTCCTGAATCTTTGCTTGGCTTTCCTCTGGGGTAGCTGCCTGACAGCATTCCCACTGCCAGACTCCCAACCCCTCCATCTCCTTGATGCTCCTCATTCATAAATTTCTAACCTGATAGACTGATTATATTTATCCTCTTTTCAGAAAAAGCTGTAGATTTCCTAAGAATGATGAGTATCATCATGCACTGAGAGTATTTGCTAAGGTCAGTTCTGTGTGACTTGGGCCAGGCACTCCCAGTAGAAAAAGAAACAGATTAAAAAATTCATTAGAGGTAAAAATCATTCACCTTAACGCTCCATAAAATATTTATAAGTAGTGAATACTTCTACTGAAGTCAGAAGTGAATTGCAAACAATTTATAAATGTAAAAAGAGTTAAACTCTGCACCTAATGAAATCATAATAAATAAGTCAATCAGCCCTACACAGGAAGGAAAATGCATTATTTTATGTTTTGGGTTATAGCTCTGACATTACCAACAGTCTTCACTGAAAACTGCAAGACACATTAGCATGGGTTTGCATCTGTGTGTGAGAGACAATGATAAAATATTCTTCCCTTTTGTTCCATCAAAGTGAACTTTGTTGGGACATAGCCTGCAGGCCTGAGCAGAGGGCAGTGAATGCTCAGAAAGCAAGACACTAAATTTAACTTTAAAATTAAAATGTTTATCAACACTGGAAACTTCTTATTACCCACCTTGCTAACCTGTGATGTAATTCCAACAGCCAGCAAATCAAAATGGAATGTGGCCCTCAGTGGTAGTTGCTTAAACTGGGAAAATTTTCTTTAAGCTGAGTATAACCTTAGAAAGACTGGATACCAAATTCAGTTCAGAAATGAAAAAAAATTCTCTTGAACCCATCTGATCGTAACTCAGCTTTTTCTCCCTTGTGGGCAGTACAAAACCTGTCTGCTTTTAAATTTTAATTAAAACTTAGATTAGTTATGATCATCTAATCTTTCCTTTGCACTGCAGTGTCTGATCACTGCATATAAGTATCCAAAGTTTAATCTGCTTCTAGTCCTCCCAGATTTGACAGTCTAATTAAGTGCTCAACTTTAGCACTTGGTATATAAGAAATCCCACTTCATGTTTCGATTAGATTTTAGATAAAATTGGTCACTTACCTGTTCTTCTGAAGTATTTCTGTATGGTTTTGCTGTTTCACCTTGGTACTGCATTCAGCTCCATTAGAAACCAACAGATTTCCTTCCTGCATTATGTTGAAATATTTGAAAGCTCAGCCTACCATTGACAGTAAAGCATTACTGGCATCATACTGGAGTGTCTTAAAGATATTCCTTGAGTATCAGAATTAGTATATAAAAATATGTGAACATACAAACATTGTTTCTAAGAGTAGTGGTTAATTATTTATGAAATCTGCTCTGTTCTTCTCTCCAGGGTCTGATGACTGAACAACAATATCTCTTTTATTTCTTGCACGTGATTTTCCCCTCTCTTTGTTGGCCTGTACTTTTCTTCTGTAACCCTTCATCTCATCCCAGCTTCCTTGTGACTGTTTTCCTTTGAACTTTAGGAAGCAATGACATTCATCTCCTACTCTTAGGCCAGCAGCTAATCATCACAGGAAGCTCTAGCACAAGCCCACTGTTTCTTGCTAAGGAAGATCTGTCTCCTCATGCCAGTCTGTTCACTGTGTAGGCAGGTGATCCACATTCCAGTTTTGCCAGCACATGTCAGAAGGATGAAGATGCTATTTCAATTGCTCTTAATAATTTGGTTGATAGCAGGCTTCCATTTGCTCTCTGTGGGCCATCTTGACCCAATTATAAATAAATAAGTGGTTGCAGATTTGCAAAGCTGCTCATCCTCCACCTCTTCACTTCTCATGCCATTTGCCCTGCCTCATTCCATCCCATTTTCCTGGCCACAACCCATCCCATTCTTAATGGCAGTGAGTTCCACGATGGTTCTTCAAGCGCTTTGCCACCCCAGGGCGATTCTGCAGGTGCTGAACCTGAGCTGAGAGCTCTGATGGTGGGGATGGCCCCAGCTCAAGCAGACAGCCCTCTGCAACCTCTCCCTTCTGGGGCTTTTTATAAACACTAGATAAACAGGTGCTTTTAGGGTTTAAATTCAGACAACTGCAGGATGAAGGAACTCATATCCTCAATTTCACTGTCCATATTGCTTATCTCTCCACTGACTGGAGAGTCTCTAGCTGATTCCCTTTGCTCTTTCATTCGGGTATTAGTGAATTTGTGCCTCACTGGATGCAGTATTTAAGTTCAGACATGTTCCAGGCCCTGTGGAGAAGTGTTTGGAGGAATTAACTTGTGCTTTAAGGATAAGTAGGCTCTGGTATAGCTTTGATAGTCTTACACAGACTAAAGAGAATCCAAGAAACAGTTTCAAATTCCCAGTGCCAAGGTCACTGAAAAAACATTTCAACTTTGCTGCAGTTTGCCCTGGCCCATAGTCTGGGAACATTCTAATTATTTTTTTCTGAAATCCTCTGGGAACTCATCAGTTATCTGTGTATCAGCATAAACTAATCACTGCTCAAATTCTGACCTTTGTTGAATAGCAGGAGCTCAGACAATTTCTAATCCTGCTGTGTTATTTTGGCATGAACTTCTTTGTGCAACTTATGCTAGAATAGATCCTGTTTTTGTCTTGAACTTTAGTTAGATCATGGTACAGGTCCTTGCCTAACAACTGATGGTACGAACTTATCTTGATTGGAAGGTATTTCAGATTTTAGCCTTGAGAACTTTCTTGGGATATTAAATTTTCAGTTATTTTTATGCTTCACCATTTGTCTTTAAACTATGGACAAGATAAATCTATTTACATGTCTTTATTTTCCACTGATTATGCCATGTAGTAATATTTTTCATTTTCCTTAAAACACTGCAGCAGATCAACTAGGCTCTATTCGAATATGTGTCTTTTGTGGGGAAATTAAAGCTATTGTATCCTTATAAATTTCACAAATGCTATGGTAGCAGATCTGTTTGGGATAGTCAAACTCCAGTATTTTCCCTCTTACAAAGAAAGTGTGTCTGAAATGTCTTTATTTGATACTGTTTTAATTTCAAAATACAGTATCTGTTTCTGGTAGCAAATCCTTGCCAAAGCTACTGAAAGCATCAATTTTTATAGGAAAACCTGCCATTTTAAAGGCTTTCACCTCCCTGCTGTTTTACTGAGCAAGTTAGAGCTGAGGGTGGGTGATGCTGAGGAGGAAATGGCATTGATTTTCTACCATTGTCTTACAGGAGCATTTTGAGATATTCCTCTTTATTTTAATTTTTCTTTTTCAAGAATAAAAAAAAAAAAAAATAGAAAAGTACTCAGAAGTTCAGAAGTCTAGAGTGGTGGAATCAAAGCATGCCTGAAAAAAAATGTACTTATTTTCTGGAGGATCTGTGGTAAGACATTGGAAGTTTTGGGTGAACTGCCTGTTCCAGTCTGAGTTCTACACTGGTATGACCACCTAGGGCTTGAGAGATCAAAGGGCAAGAATTAAGAGCCCTTGGTTTCATGGATGACTGAACAACAGACCAAGCAGCCCTTCATTTAATGTGGAACTTCTTGCAGAAGTGTAGCAATGCTTTTTTCTGCAAAGCAACATACTATTAACCCAATATGACTTTTCACTGTTATGCTGCCAATGACTGCCATAGACACTGTTGGGAGTAAGAACAAGGTATAAGTGCAGGGGCTTTTCTTTATTTATTTTTTCACAGATATTATTTTATCTATTTTTTTAAAAAAATTTTTAAGCTTATTTGCCTTTTAAAATTTACACCTGCATAAATAATTTCCCAAGTGTATCTACATAAAGATCTGACTAGCTGACCCTGTGTCCTCTGACAGTACCTACTTTGGTAAACTGGTGAGTTGCTTTTACAGGTAATTTTAGATATGAAATTCAGGTATCATGTCAGAAACCTTTTATATGAGTCAGAGCTTTCATAACCTTTTAAAGGCGTTTCCAAAGCATCCATCACCTGCATATATGCTACAGCTTTAGTGGTACAATGAAGAGTGAGCAGCAGGTGGAGCATGAGCATTGATTGTGGCCCTGCAGGACTTTGAATCCCACAAAGCAGAATTTAAACAAAATGCAGGAGTCCTGAGAGTAGCGTCACCAGTTCTGAGATGGGAAAAAATATCCTGAGGCTGTTATCCCTGCTTTAAGTGGTAGTGTGGACTTAGCATTTCCCTCCTGCTGGTGCTTGCTGTATTACTCAGTGCTCTGAATAATGAATCTTATATTTTCCATGTGCTCTTTCAATTTATGGAGGATTCATCAAGTGTCTACTTTTGAAAGAAACATTACTGATCTGGGGTTGAATCACAGATACATGGAGAATGATCAACAATCAGTCTCTTTATATGCTTTGCTAGGGTGCTGAATAATGGATTTAAGTTCAGTATTTACAGATTTAGTTCTCATATTAAGCACAGTCTGTTGTTGCACAAGTGACATTTACATTCTTCAAGATTCGTGAAATGCATACTGCAGCTCCTAGAAATAGGAGATTTAAGGAACTTCAAATCAAATCACAATAGATCCTTCATTCCCAGGCTGCAGACTTGCTCATCTTCCCTCTGTTGAGTGAGTTAGGCAATACAAAGCCAATCATTGCAAGTGTTGTGTATGTTTGTAGGCTGCTGTGTGTTGGAAGGAAACTACATTTCATCGCTGGGTTTGCTGTAGTTGGGCCTGCACAGCGAGTGAGCTCTGTGTAGTCACTCCATCAGGACTGGGCTTATACAAGACCAGTAATTAGTTCACAAGTCATGGCTTTAGAGCTGTGAAAATCACAATCTCGACCTCAGTAGTCATTTTCATTAACCATTGTATCTGTTTGCATTGTTTATAAGTTAAACATGAAAGGTCACTGGAACTTGGGCTGTTTTCTTCAGCTGTCCACCCTAACATCCAGTGTTTCTAATGCTGAGCATTGTGAACTTGGCCTGCAATAGGGCTCCTCAAAGGCAGTCTTTGAGCTGCTTGAGTAACTCATTTCTGTTTGTCTTCCCTCCTTCACCTGGGGTTCAGAACAGAGTAGAATTTCGTTTTTTGTATTGGCTTTGTCAGAAGGTACCTGGAAGATGTGAAAAGCACAGTTCCATCATGTAGCTGGCTTTCTTTGGTTGCAGATGAGCCTTGTCTGAAATAAACTTTTATTGACGTTACCCCAAGGCAACAAAACACCATTTTGAATTTTTGCATTTGTTCTGCCCTTCCCTCTTAAGCCATTATGTCTGCTAACGTATTTCTGCAGACTGAAAGAAAAGATCCAGAAGCAATTGTCTGCTTTAGCCAGCTAACAAGTCTGGATAGGTGTAAAAACCCATTGCTCTGGGCTGGCAGATGATGAAGTGCAGTGTTAGCTCACTCAAGTGATTCATCGGGCTGAACATCCTCCTCTGACAGTGATGGGTAGCAGATATTTAGGGATAGAGGGAAGGAATGTAAGATACCAAGCAAGCACAGAACAAGCTTTTCCCTTGTATCACTTCTGGCATTCAGAGGTTTCAGGGACTTCACAATTTTTGTATTTTACTAGAAAGAAACTACTTGTAACACATAGAAGCAGCTAAAAACTGGTGTTAAAGCAAAGAAGCCATGATGTGATGAAACAGGAGGAAAGCTGAGCAATAGTTGCATCTTGTCCATACAGGGTTTCCCTTAAAAGTCCTTCATAGGACAGCAGTAGTCAGTCTCTGAAATTCAATCTCTGAATATTAGAAACATTTTTTGGGGATGTTGTCTTTCCTGAAGCAAAAAATCCTTATCATTCATAGTGGTTCTTTGAGTCCTCTCCAGAAAATGATACAGCACATTTCTGGGCTAGCTGTCCTGTTTTTCATTACAATAACTTCTACAACAGTTAATAGTTTCCTTTTTTGGCCAGGGCTTCCAGAACTCATTGTGAACACTTCTTGGCATCCCTCAAAGGTGCCTGAATTATTCTGAAGTCACATCTGGTAAAAGTTCTACATTTCCAAGGACAAATATTGCCCTGGAGCCAGAGCCCAGGGAGAGCACACTACTCCTCCCCCCACTGCACTAGAGGAAACCTTCTCCTTAATTGTAATTACTGCAACATGACATAAATGAAACCTGGATCTAGTACTTTTATCCTAATGGGATTTTTTGGCCTATCAGGAGTAAAGTTTGGTTTTCTTAATAATGAAGCTAACTGGTTTCTGCAAGTCAGGTTTGTAAGGTGTGATATGCACAGTAGGGATGTGTTTCATAGAAGACTTGCTTTACGTTTTCACAATAACAGGCCACCAGGCCACTGTCCCATCATCTCTTTGGGGATGTCACATGGATGTTTCCACAGTATCTTCTGTATTCTCAGTTTGGCTGAATCACCACCGATCCTCATGATGAATTTTTCATACATCATATGTCTGTGCTTTTAATGGAAATGGAAAACACCAGCACCTTTTGGATTGGGCAGGGAAACAGAGGAACTAATTTCACTGAAATGAAGACAATGTAGAAAAGTACAGGAAAGTTTAAGACCAAAAATGAATCTGCCATGGATCCATTCCAAATCCTGTTTTGGCAGCCCAAGATTAACTGTGATCCAGCTGTGGAAAGGACCCAATTATTTGCCCCTTAATCTTTTGCAAACTGAGTTCCAGGAAGCTACATTCCATCTGCCTTGAAATCTGTGTCTTGGCTTATTTTTCACTAAGAAATGCTACAGCGTCTAAGGATGGACAGCTTTGGGATTCAGAGTTACTGTGCCATATGATATATCATTTAACCGTTAGAAGAGCTGTTTCTTTATGGACAGTATTCTTAGCAGATAATCTAATAGGTCCATTTACCCTTTAATTTCTTCCATTGCTGTTAATTAGTATCAAATTCTGGCTGCATTGAAACACTACTCTTGGCCCCATTTCCCATTGCGATCTCTGGGATGGAGCTTCAGTTTTTAATGTTCTATAGTGAATTTTCATAGTATTTTTTTTACTACAAAAAAAAATTGGCTTGCTTTTTCTACATTTTTTCTTTCTTTATGGAAGCAGCATCAAGACTGATGTTTAGGGAGAATTTTTTGAAAGTCTAATGGCAGAAGAAAAGCAGTGTTGTGATCCTGCCAGAAGAAGAATGCTAGTGTACTCTAGGTGCTTCCCCAGAGCAGTTTAGCAGGATCTGGGCTGACTGTGTCTTCCTTACCTGTATTCTCTTTGTGCTCATTTCTAAGGGGTGCTATTCTGGCCAAGATGCCTTTTTAAGACACTTCTGTGTTATCCACTGACTCTAGAAAGCTGGCTACCTGTAGTAAGCATAAACTGTTAATAGGTGCTCTTCTAGAAGTATTTTAATCAGATTTTTGTCCTATGAATTTTTGAGGAAGCCGAGCCCAGTGATGAACAGGACTTGCTGCTGGCATGGTCTGTCTCACCTCTGCTGAGAGAAATGATAGAGAAGGAGGCATCAATTCCCTTGGTGCTGTTCCCAGCAGAGCATGCACATCTGGATGGAGGATGTTTTGTGCTCAGGAGCGTTAAGGGTCTCTCTCCCTTATTCTTAGAGTTGTCAAAAATGTTCCAGGAGCTCCTAAAAACGTGTTGCCAGGCAAATAATGCAGAACTGAATTAGTTTGGCTATTTTTCTTCTGTGTTCCTGTTGAAGAAGCAGGTTCATCTAAATGAGGCAGCATAAACATGAAACAGAGTGTTTGGGCTTAATGTAATAATTTATGAAAAAAATGTTAACTGTCAAAGACTTAAAAGGTTCAGCATCTGCTGTATCACACACTGCCAGCCTCTGCGGGGGAATCAGGGCAGCATATTCCAGAAAAGCAGCAGTAAGATAAAGGCACCAGTGAAGTCAGAATCCTTCCTTTGTAGCTGGGAAAGTTTGCACTTAACACTAACAAATCAGTGAGCACATCTATTCCCATCCTTCTCCAATTTTAAGGCTTTTTCCCACTTAGAAGTTGTTGCTTTGCTGTTTTTTTTTTTCCCTTATTTTTGTATTTCGGTCAAATCTGAACACCTTTTAATTTTCAGTATTTGTGTTCTCTATCTCTGGTAGATAAAGAATTAATGTTATCCTCGTTTCACAGATGGGCCACAAAGGACTAAAGGGTCAGGTTCACAGAGATACGTAAATATTTATATTTCCATTTATTTCAGTAGCAAGTCTCCTGCCTGCATAAGATGCTTAAACATGTTTTTGGTCATGGACCTTAGTGATTAGCTGAGATTTTACAGGAAATCAGTAGTGACACAGAGATCTAAACCCTTTAGTGTTCTTTGAGTTCATCTCTTTTTCTATGTGCTTGCTGGGATTATGTGAAGTCTAAGCCTCCATTCTTACCAAGCTGGTTTTAGTATAATGGGACAGAGGTAGAGAAAGCTGCTTTGATAGCTGTTTGCCTTGGGCATTATAAAACAGAATTGACTTTAAAAAGGCATTTACAAGTGACCTAGTGCTTGCTGGGAGGTGGCCACTACTCTTGGATCAAAAGGTAGAGGAGATACAGCTTCAGGACAGAAGTAAAATCTCTCTGTACTGCTTAAAGAATCAGCATCAGAAGAATGGAAGAGGGGGTGGGAGAGGGGAAAGCACAGAGCAGGTAAAAGTGATAATTTCTGAATATTTATAACCTCTTTTGTGCTGTTACACAATTGAAAACAAAGGAGGTGGAGCTGTGTTCATAATTACCCCAAATTCTCCAGGTCAGAGGGGTAGGTGACCTGCTTGCACTCTCTGCTTTACAGGACAGCATATGGTGTGATTGATATTGGCTCTAGAGAGTGGTCTCCATACAGCTGTAATGATGGGGATGTGAGTGTGATATCAGTTCTCAAGGGAGAGCCATAAATTTAACATTGGGGGATAAAGTGAATACAGTATCAATAAAAAGATATTGCTGCTATTTTTATCACTTGTGCACTGACACAGCTTTGGCAATAACAGGCAGGTCAAAACACCTTCCAAAATGTGATGAAGAACTTACTCTATTCTTTGATTTCACCACCTGGGAATGCAGATCAGATTTTAAAATAAATAAATAAGGTCTCTTGCTTCCACATTGATGTCAGAGCTGTTGATACAGTAACAAAGGTTACTCAAATTAATTCTGGAGAGGCATGTAAATAGCAAAGTGTGGGATAACGGGATAATTATATTGCTTGTTACAGTAAGTGTATTTTCTTCTCCTGAATGAAAAAACAATGGTCTTTTCTGGGTTTAGTATGAAAAGGAAAGACTATTTAAAAAGCAGTATAGAAGAAACAGTGGACAAAAGTATATAAAAAGCTGCCTGCCATCTAATATCAGATCTCTGAGTTCAACAGGATAATACATGATGCAGGCCTACTGATTTAAATTGAGGTTGGATTGTTCCTAAGAAGAGCATATATTTTAGTCCTTTTCATCATGAAGGACAAAGCTATAATTACTTATTTGGTATCTATATCTTTAGAGTACTTCAATTTCTCTGGTCAACACAATTGTGAAATTGAAGCAGACTTTGTTGATTTAGATTAGGTCGATTTTTTTTTTTTTAAAATCAAAACCAGTGAGTGAAAAATTAAATGAACACATTCCAAATAATAGAATTTTAATTCTTTAACCAAACTCTACGGTATTATGATAGTGTTAGGAGCTCTTCTTGCAGACTGCTTTGGTTACTACAGTGTAGACTCAGTACAGCAACATTCTGGAGAACCTGCAAGTTGAGACAAGAGATGGGTCCTTAAAGAGCACCAGTGTAACACACAGAAATTATGGAACTGTGTGGGTCACTATAGAGACAGTAGCTTTGCCATGGCAGGAGCCCTACAGGGATGAGGAAAGGGTGAAATGTCCTTGCCTGAAAAATTCACTCTGTCAAGACCTGAACATACAGCCTTAGGGAATGAGATACCTTGAGTCTGTTACACACAAAGGCATTTTCCCCAGTTCAATCACTTCTGTCCTTTCCAAGTGATTTCTGAAGGGAAATCAGTAGGTCATACCTGGGGTTTCTGGCTGATTTTTCCTTCCATCAAAAGTACAGGAGAAAACCGAGAACTTATCTGGGGCTTTTAATGGTGAAAATTCAATACTGCAGCCTCATTACCGTTCTGTTACGGATTCCCTCCATCCAATATCTTGATATTACCACTTAGAGCAGTAAAATGGTTTCAATTTATTAAACTAAGTGTTTAGTTGGAGAAAATCAAAAGTGCATGCTAATGTCACTGTATTGACAACCCTTCATCCTCACCGCAGAGCTGCCTGTATTTATGTTACCATTCAGTGGGAGGTTCTCTGAATGTTGGAGGCTGAAGCCATGGTGAAGATGTTTCTGTCAGATCACTTCTGCCTAATTAGACAATGCTGCATTCAACAGCCCTGCTCAATAGCTGTACTCTTTAAATACCAGGGACCTGTGTACATTGGGACTTGTGGAAAGTGCTCTCCAGTCTGAGTATTTCTGAAAATTCAGTGTATAGATATTCAGAATGATTTTAAAAGTCTCCTTGTCAGTTAGAAAACTGGCAGTATGGAGAGTTTTGGTTTGTCTAGTTTTGAAACATATTTGCGTGTGTTTTTTAGAAATAAAATGTATATGTTACTAATTAATTGGCTGAGGCTTGATTGACAGACCAAAATATTTTTAACTGCAAATCCTAAATCTAATTTAAATCTCATTTCATCTGTTCTAAAGAAGCTTGACTGATTAAAGGCATTTAATTTCACTGCCATGCAATGGGTATGATCTTAGTGACACCCTTTTTAAACTGGCTTTTCAATAACAGCAGTGAAAATTAAGCCTGTAGTCAGAAAGACAGACTCTGAGTACAAAACTACAGTGTCTTACCCACAAATAACAACAAAGGTTAAAGAACACAATTTAGTGCTTGTGTCCTTTAAAAATACACCTTGAAACTAGCTAAATAAAAGTTATTATCGTCGTAAGGTGTGTCAACATCTATCAAAAGAACAAATGTGTTGGAGTGATGATAATAAGAATACAGCTTTCTCATCTCTGGGCTAACCAGCTTAGATTTAATGCAAATGATATGAATTTACTTCTTGTGATATGATTTGGGCAGTATGAAGGGAGTTAAAAACCTGTTTGAGTGATGTGTGCTTTGGAGGAGGGGGTAATGTGATTGTTGTAGTAGCTGAGATACTTGATAAAAAAATAGACAACTTTCTGACAGGTGAGCCCTCCTTCTAAAGTACAAAGGGTGGAGCAGGCAGAGGCGCTGAATTGATGTGCCCCCAGGTGGAGGATACTGTGAAGGCATTTAAGGAACTGTGCTTTGTTATTTCCCATACACTGACTGTTTTGTGAGTGAGGTTTTAGCTTCTGTTGTTGACAATCGGGGAGAAGTCATATGACTCTTTCTGGTGGAGAAGGAATGACTCTATGTGTCAGGAAAAGTGGTTTCTGTGTGTGGAATTCTGTATATGGGGTAGAAATGCAAGTTGCAAATGGATCAGATAAATGCACTGGTTCACCTAAATCTGTGTACTTTGATTGTCCAGGGAGGTGGGGAAATTCCTATTCCCTATTGGTTTGCCTAAACCTGTATCTTATTGCTGACAGTACCAGGAAATGTGTGATATGTGAAGGAGACTTTGGAGGTTCTGTAGGTTCTATAATTTGGGCATTTTCCCCTTCCTGTGTTAATTAGCTCCAGTTAGTGTTGGTGGGTAGCACCAGTTTGATGGAACGTTGACTGCCTTTGTATTTACTCAAATACCATATGTTAGTCTCCTACCAGGATCATTGGGAAGTCAGGTATCAGTGGATTCCTCTCAGTTATTTATTTACCTGATGTGACCTTGCTAGATTTTTTGTTTTGGTTCGGTTTTTTATTTGGAGGGAGGGGATTGGGGTTTTTTTGTTTGGTTGTTTGGGTTTTTTTGTTGGTGGTGGTGGTTTTGTTTGTTTGTTTTGACATAGCATTGTAAGAATGACCATTGCCTGTCCATTGCATTGGTTCGGCTCAGGCCTTTGTTAAGTTTTGAATTCATTAACCAACTTGCCAGAAAGGCAAGGTCTGAAATGCATTCAGTGTCTCTGAGCTTTGTGGACATTGGTGGCTGGATCGAGGAGAGCTCCCAGGTGAACACCCCTACAGGGGGAAAGGCTCAAGGCTTTTGTTGTTGTGTTTGCCTGGGTGATGCACAGGTATTTTTGAAGCCAGCCAAAAGAGGTACAGAGGCACCTGAATGAAAAAGAGCATTTTAGAAGAGTGAGAAGAGTAAATAAGGGTGAAAAATAGAGATACTGGTGTAGGACATAAGGAGTGACATAAGGAGAGTGGTGTGGTGGCATAAGGAGAATGGGACAGAATTGCAGGAGAAAGCAGCAGGGAATGCTTGAAGAGAGTTGGTATTTGTGGAGGTGGGACATGTACCTGAGGAATAAAGGGTTTGGGTACAAAGGAATAAATGGGAGCCATTCCAACTGTTCTTCATAAACATGCCTTCTACTTCTTTAACCACTCTCACTGTCTGCTGTTGAACCTGTTCCTTGTTTGGTTTTAGATAATTAGGACGACTGAGTATTTTAGTGGTGGCATTCAGACAATTTTAATATTTTAGTACTACTAACAGCCTTCCTGTGCTCCTCTGCATATTTTATTGTCCACAGTTGAGCATAGCAAAGCCTTCCATTTATTTCCTTCTCTAAAGGAAGATAATTAAATTTGTTCCCAGCAAAGTATAGCTGTAGATTCTTTTGTCCAATGTATACAAATTTCCATTTTTCAGCAGTTAACTTTGTTTCCTCAGATTCCCACATGTTATCAAGAGCCTGATTTTTCACAGTGTTGTCAGATTCTCCTTAATCTGAGGATGTATATTAGCCTGTGAAGATGGCCCTACCACCTGTCACACCTCCTTTATAGACCATTATTAAATAACCCAAAGATCCTAAAGGACCTTATATGTAAGCCAGAGCACTGAAATAGAATCAATATTTTTATAATTGTAAATGCAAGAGGAAAACAGAATTCTTTTTACTGCTATTTTTAAGTTAAATATCAACATTATACATAACGCAAGTGTTTATTGGTAGCAAGTGAAAGATTTATTGATGGAAATGTTTAAAATGAACGTCAGGGAGGAAATGCTCACATGTAACTAGATGTGTTTAGAATATTTTTGATCAATCATTTCTTGAATTTATTCTCTGAAAATCAGGGTTGTCCCTACTTTAATCCAAGGAAAAAGAGAAGCAGCAAGTGTGTGGCAGTGGTAACTGGGTGCTGTGAGGGGTGGGGGACTCCCATCCCTCTCCAGAGCTGCTCAGTTCACTGTTTGCTGCCTTTCCTAAAGTTATCCTGCAGGTGGGAACCTCCTGGAAATGCATATTTGTAAGGGATTCCCAGGCTGTGTGACTGCAGTGGGGATCCAGTGCAGCAGCAGGAGAGGAGAATTTAACCCCTATTCATATAGCTCTTTTCTAACTAAATGAAGATGTTCTTTGAGAAGTAGAATACATTTGACACTGTATTTACCATTCATGTCTATTATGAACAGAATTATTTTATAGACAGACACATTGTTCTCTCACATATTAATTTTTTAAAATGCATTTCACTTCTGCTGACAAGCTATTAAAATTCAACATTTAAATGTCACACTATGGCATGTAATTTGCTGTCATGAAAACAACTATGGATTTATTTTCTGGTGAGATTCTCGTTAAGTATTGAGCAATATGTCAAAACCAAAAAGTGTCATGATTTCTTGAAGCAGGAAATAGGAGAAATCCCCAAATGGTATGGAATATTAAAAATTGCCTGGACTGATAGGAAGCGATTCAATGGCATTGTTTTTTGGAGTTTCTTTTTCCAGTTTGAAAAAGGAAATATAATTGTTCTGGTGGGTTGGAGTTTTGGTATAATTCTGAATAGATCAGACCAATAAAAAGGCAAGAGTTAATTACTGAAGCTGAGCTCAGTCAATTCTTGAATGGGAGACCACCAGTGATAAACTGAAGATGATCTACAAAGCAGTTGTCTTGCTGCTGTTCCTTTTTGTCTTCTTTCTTCTTTCTGAGCCTATTTAACATTAAACCAATAATCCAGCATGGCTCTAAAGAGGATGTGCTGTTTCAGGCTCAGATGCCACTGCAGAGTATAATGCCTTGATCCCCTCTGGATTTTAAAGATGATAGACACCTTTTGCAAGAAGCAGCATATAAATTTCAGTGACTGACACAAACTTAATTTGGACAATTTTCCTTCCTGAATTCCTCCCACACCCGTATAAAATCCATTATATTTATTTAATCGTTGTCCTTATCAGCTGTTCAGGTTTGTTTTATGCTATCAGACAGGCACTGTATTCCAGCCCTCATAGGGCAACATATTAATCTCAGCTGGAAAAAAAAACAAACTGTGCTATAATTTTCCAGTGCTTTCATACTAAAAGTTGTTGGTAACAGTAATAAAAATTATTTTATGCTTAATGCTGTTTGATTCAGTAATATTTTGAAGGTCCAGATAACAGCTTATTTTTCATTCCCACATTATCTATAGAAATTGCTTTATTCCTTTCATTTTCTTAACACTAAAATATATCTGAAGTGAAACCAAATAGCATATTTGTTATTTCAAAATATTTTTACTGAAAACTCTTTTCCATTATGTGCAATAATGTATTTAATAACAAAGTCTGTGATTTATTTCTGAGATAAATGTTACATTATCCTCCAGGCTTCTGTAAGACTTGCCCTCCAAGTGATTTTTCTTTCCTCTTGCGTTTTTCAGTTTTACTGAAGCTGCAACACCATGCACAGCTTCAATGAGACTGCACAACCAACTTTCACATGGAAAGTACTGTGAAAGATTGTTAGTAACATTTTCTCACTGTCAGGTTTCCCTGTCTTTCACACAGCCCTTTTAGACATTCTGTTCCAAGGTGTGTGTCTAGTGTCAGGAGCATCAGATACAGGCAGGGATGGGCAAGCATTCAGAATCACCTGTCACTGCGAAAGGGAAGTGGTAAAGAACATTATGCTGCTTTGAAAGAAACCTGTCTGTGCTAAAGCCTGTAAGAGTTCCTGGATGGAAAAAATGGGTGAAAAGACACATATCTATAAATTTTTTTTGGGTGCAACTGTGAATTTAATTTTGAATATAGAAGAATTTTTAGAAGTTGAATTAATACTGTGGCCGTGGTTGTTACAGAGCGCTCCCAAACTGGATTTGCTTTTAAAAGTCCTTCCACACTCTGTTAGAGAAACAAAATGTTAAATAGAGAAGGAAACCTGTCCTGTGTCAGGAAAAATGCCTGTGCTATATAGTCATGCCAGCTGTTGGCTGAGATGGGGCCAAGGCATCCAGCACTGAGAGCACCAACCTTGTTGCTGCAGTTGAAGAGGTAATCATGTAGCTCTACAAAAAGTTATAATTGTTAGTGGAGTTAATGACCTCATTGGTATCTTGATTGCTTTTATAATAAAATCCTGTTGCAGTTCTAGAAAATGTCTTGTTCTTTGAGAAGAAACAAGTCCAGGTCTGGTACTCGTTGAATGGAGACAGAGATACAAAAAGGGAAGAGATCCCCACACTCTGTTTTTAACCAGGAAAGAGAAGTAAGATAAACTGAAAATGAGAGCTGAAAAGCGCCTGTTTCCCTCCTCAGTTACACCTCAGTTTAGGTTTAACTGGCAAGTTCACCCGTACAGGGGGCTCTGCCTAAAGCAGTGACCAGGAGGAGCTGGGTGAGAAGCAGAAGGGAGCTGTATGAAATCTCCCTGTGATTGCAAAGGGCAGTTGGGCTGCAAGGTTTGTGGGTTCTGCTGAATTCGTGGGAGGGAGGGAAGGAGGGAGGGAGGGAGGGATGGATGGATGGATGGATGGATGGATGGATGGATGGATGGATGGATGGATGGATGGATGGATGGATGGATGGATTCTGTGATGAATTCTCACTGACTCCTAGTTATCCTGCTCCAAGTGGATTAAGGTCCTTGCATAAAGCTGGCAGACTTCATGGAAAACTGCCCCATGTGATGGCCTCCACTTAGAGTCTGTCCGAAATGAAACCATACTATAGAAAGTAGAAACAGCAGAGTAAGAAATTACCTAATAGCATAAACAGCAAATAAAGCACCACAATAAAGTAAATAGGTGTCATTAGAATATTCCAATTTACCTTCTTTCTTTTCATGGTTTCTACTGAAGAGACTTAGTGCAAAGTTTTAGTCTTTTTCTTTTCCCTTCTGCAATTTATCTGAGTTTTGTAAAAGGTGAGATCAGTGCAGGAAAGAGAAAATCCAATACCTGCTTGTGCTTGCTATAAACTGTAAATACAATTTAATCATAAACAATGCTCAGAATGCTCCAGATAAAGTCTCTGTTCTCCTCCCACATCTGAGGCCTGATTTTCCTTCCCCTTAGTGCCACAAAGAGGAGTACACATATATTTTTATTAACAGGGTACCAGGTTCAGCTTTCAGCATGCTCAGCCACTTCAAGTGAACGGTTCTAGGTAGAAATTGTAATGTTGAAATAACTGGTTAAAATTTCCAAGATGTTTTTGTCTTTGTTAGAGAAATTGGGATTTTAGAGATTTTATGTCTTTGCATCCTGGTTGGCACTGAAGAAGGTATCTAGGATAGGATTCAACATAACTGTGCTCTTCCTGGGTTAATTAGCCGCACTAAACCCTACAGTGCCTTGTTGTGTACACGTTGTAGCTTTGCCACTGCTGACAGAAGGATCTCTTCATGTTACTTCGTTTGCTGTGTAGATATACTACTTATGGTCAATTTGAGATCCTCTTTTTTTTTTTTTTTTGCATTAAAAATGCTAAGTTCTTACCTTTAATTTTTTTTTTATTTTTTTCGTCAGATTTTTCAGTTATCAGTTTTGTGCTTACCATGTTCATTATATTTGCTTAAGCTTTGCTTAATTTTAGTGATTTTGTCATACTTACCATTAATAGCAGAGTGGGTTATTTATTATTGCTTAAATAGATTTCTGAACAAGTTTTACATGCACAGACTTCCTGTCATAAACTACCTTACAATGTGAAAGGCTTATCGAGTTTGCCATTTTTCTTCTCTTTTCACAAAGTAAATATTTTCAGTTTATTGATAATTTACCATTTTATGACAAAATTTAGTCTGTATGTAATGATCCTTACAAGGTCAGCATCTTCAAGTTCATCATATGTATAATTTGTCTGGAATTTCCCCATGGAATTTTTTTGTTTCGTGTGATAGTGTTTAGTGTAACTAAAGTAGTGTTTAGAGTAAACTGTCCAATTTCCAGAAACCTACCTACCCTAAATCTTTGCAGTTGGTTTTAGTAGGGAAACCAGTGCATGAACAGACCTGAGACTGAAATGATGAACAGTTGAATTCAATGTTTTCCAAATTAGTGAATAAATGCTGTTGTGTTTTGACTGAAGTGCACAATTCTCCTCCTCCATCTCTGGTGAATAGATAATTCAAGGTTTTCATGCCCTTAAAATACCTCTTTTAGCTACTCCCAGCTATAAATGATTGGGCATTGGATGCTTCCCCATGGATGCCCTTTAAAAGGAAATGAGGGGTAAATTAACCTTGTATCACCCCATGCACAAGCAGGAATTTTGCCTCGTAGGTTTGGGAGGAATTAAACTGAAAGGAAAAGATAAAGATGATTTTTTGTTTTAAGAGTTATGAAAAACAAGTTTTTCCACAGATAAGTGTTCTTCTGTCCATATCTCCAAGGATTACAATGTTATTAATATCTAATTGATCCAAGCCTTTGCACTGCCCATAGTGGTTTGGAAGTGCTCACCAGGGAGATACTCTGATTAGAGGCACAGCCCCTTTACTTTTCACAGAACATTCTTCATCCCAAAACACAACCTTTTCCCTCCCATTTACATGGCATGGACTGATAGCAATGTCTAAATGCTGCAAATGAGTTTCTTGCTACACTAACAGCTTCTAGGTGTCATAGATTATGTTCCCAGGCCTAAAACTGTTTACTGCATCCATCATCAATATCATTAAATGGTAGTTCATCTAATGTGCCTTAAGGGACACAAGTGAATTTTGTCAAAGTAGTCTCAGAGAAATAAATGGTTGTACAATATGCACTATTTCCCCACTGTTACTTATAAATAAATTTTAAGGAGGGGGGGAAGTATGGTGGGAAAACTGATTGCCTTCACAACAAGTAAAATGAACATCTGTCATGGGTGGAAGGATGCTCTTCACTTATAAGAGAAGTAGCATTATGTTTGTTAATATAAAACAGTGATTAACAAAGCTTGATGGTAATGCAACAGTGGTGGAACAAGATTCAATGGCAAAGTGCACTTATTTACTGCATAGAGGACAAGGTCAGGCAAAGCTGTCATAAGACCCTACCACTGAGCCATGAGACTCAGAAAAGACCCCCCTGTATTTGAAACTCCTTCCTCATGGGAGTTTAGGTGTGGCTGGATCAAGACTTGGTCCCAGACATGGTCAATGGTTTAAGTCTAAGGGATTAGTTGTGCACAGTCAATCCTTTATATCACTCAGCTAAGACTGCAAAGTCTCAGCACTCTTAGTCCCAGTTCTCTTACCGAGTATCTGACATGGCAATCATTCTCTCTCGATGAGCAGTGCTCAAAGGTGCCCCTATCAAGAACAACTCCTGGCATGCAGCCCACTGCTGTGCAGAGCCCAGTGGGCCCTGGGCTGTCCACTAATTGTGGAATAAGATGATTGACTTACAGCCCTATTTGCATACCAGATATATTTTGGCTGGCACACGCTCAGACAGCCCTCAGCTGCTGGGCAAGAGTTTTGGCCTTTAGCTGTTTTGTTCTTTTCTGTCTTTCCAGAGTCCAGCTCAAGCCAGATGCAGCCATCATGGCCATCAGTGATGGCTATGGCTTAAGCAGAAAAGGGAAGGGAAGGGGCACACCACCACATCATCACCTGCTACAAAACGTCACATTCATTCAACAGCTGTTCAAGCAACCAGTCAGCATGAATGACCAAATTTTGCTACTACTGTGTCTGAACATATCCATGCATGATAATGTCTCTAACTGCGTGAGCACATACAAAACTTTACTATTTTACAGTCTTAATGCAGAACTAGACATTTATTTCCTCACCTGAGAATTTACAGATGACTCCGATGATTGAGACTGAGCAAGACCTTGTTTCTGAAAGGCACATATAACTCCAGTCAGAGCAAAGAAAGCCATCTCCCAAGAGAAGCAGCTTGTCATTTTTCAGGAGGGAGCTTCAATGCTTTAAACTGAATTATAGAAATCTGTGTCAGGAAAAAAGGCTCTCTTCTCTCATGGGCATGGCAATAAAATAAATATATCTAAACAAGTTCTTTGAAACATTCCGCAGACTTTTCTGCAAGATCATACATTGTTAGATGAAAGAATTGCTCAATGCCAGTTTGGGGGTTTTTTTGTTTCTTTTTTTTTTTTTTTTTCCTCTCCCCCCCCCCAAAGAATTACTAGCAAGATCAAATCCAAAATCAAATTGCCTTCAGTACAAGATAGCGTGATGGAGATCATGTTTTGGCTTCTTTTCTATTTCCAGACCTTGTTTTTTCATTTTTAGTACCATTCCAAAGAGCAAAGCATGCATACAAAAAGGAAAGGTGGGATTTTGTCTTTCTCTTGGAATGCCAATTAGGGTACTGAAATTTGTTTTAAGAAAGTAAAAAGGAATAATCTTAGAACCACAAACCTAGAAAACATTATTCAAAAAGGAATTGATATCCTGTGACATGGGGTTAGGGTAAAAGCCCAGAATAGAAATTATTATCCAAGAGAAATGAGTGTACGTGGTTCTGTTTCCTGTTGACTTTTTAAAATAATACAAATTTTTGAGGGCTATGGGAAGGAAGGGAAGAAACCCAGAAAAACACGAGAGTCTAACAGAGATTTAAGCTTCACATTGGTCATTGTTTAAAATTGCCTTTGAAAGTGTTTTCCCTGAAATGGATTGTGTGACTGTCATATTAAGCACCCTGTGCACTTGCAGTGGGATGCACTGGAAAGGGAGTTGCAGTTCCATTAATATGTTTGGCCGTTTTCTTAAATTTTGAGTAATATGGCAAAATGTGCCACTTTTTTATCTTAACTTGGAATAAATGATTTAAGGAGTGTCATAATAGCAGTATTGAGCCAGAGCAAATTGCAGGACAATGGATTTAGAGTAGAACTAATCTAATATTGGAAATTTTCATCTGTGAGAAATTCTAACATTTGAAAGATGTTGTCTTGGGGGATATGGATTGATGCTTGGAGGGAAACTTTGATCATTCCTAAATAAATTGTACATATTTAAACTCCCAGAGGCTTGAGAAGCACCATCCTGCTTCATGAAGTCCTCAGAGTTTCAGCTCCGGTGGATTGAAGAATAGCCAGGACTGGCTGTCAGTCCTCTGAAAACCTGGAGCTCCCAGGGCTTCTTGTACAGATTTTCTTCCCAGGTGAAGGGATAAGAAAGCAGGTTGCTGGGAAATATTTTCCAGAATGTTTTCTAAACAGAACCACTGTCTCTGAAAACTTCTTATCTAAAACAACATTCAAATCACACCTCCTTTTGAGTAGTCAAGGCTGTCTGTTCAAAGCTAACAGCAATACAATAAAGCTATAGGCTTTAGTTTTCCAACTTTTTTTTTCGTGGTATGTGGAATTATCTCGTTAGGCATCTTAGAGACCTAAGGCTGAAATAGTCTCCAATAGAGCTGAGGAATCACCCCAGATATGTTATACCTTTCTGATAGAAAATCACTGCTTCAAATGAGATGGAAAGAAGAGATTGTTGATTGTTGGAGTGGAGAGAGAAAGCATTTGGATGAGGGAGCATTAAACTCTAAATTGCATTAATATTGGTTAAACTATTTTGTCTGGAAATTGAGCAAAACAGATAACATCCTCCATGGCTTGGGGATGTTATCAGAGTGAATGATCCTGCTCTAGTAATGGCCAGTGATCATCTGGTGATTGCCCTTGTGATTTTCTGGTAAATTTGATGCAGTGCAGTTAAGTTTTCAGTGACCTGAGTGTGGGTCACGTCCCTGAGGTTTATTTGCATAATCAGAGTTACTCTTACATGGCAGTATTTGACAACAGTTAAGCTGGTGCTGTGAACCTCTGTGATTTCTCTCCACTGTTGATTAGCAGGAGGAATGTCTTCCTGTGACAATTCTCAGATATCTGCCTGAAATTTAGCATTTTAGCCCCATTCCTGGAAAGTGTTCTAGGCAAGGTTGGATGGGGCTTTGAGCAACCTGGTCTAGTGGAAGGTGTCCCTACCCGTGGCAGGGGGTTGCAACTAGATGATCTTTAAGGTCCCTTCCAACCCAAACCACTCTATGATTCTCTGATCTTCTGATATTTTTCAGCAATGAAAAGATTTCATTATCCCCATTGAAGCAAAACCAATTCCAGAGTTTTGTTTCAGAATCTAAGACACTTAAAATTTAAAAAAAACTGAAAAATCAGCTGTTGTTTTGAAGTGATTCTTATCAGTCTTACAAATTATCTTACTGAGATGGATAAGATAAGCATAACATTGGAAAAAAACCAAAACAAACTTAGCTTACAAGATGATGAAGGAAGCAGTAGCTCCTTTTTTGTCAGTGCTTCAACTGTTAATGTAAATAGTGTTAATTTTACCGTGAAGATGGAACCTCCTTATGTTGACTATACAACAAGAGATTGTTTCTCCCCCATTGACTGAATCTAAGAATACTGTATAACAACTGATTGTAGACAATGTAACAGTGATGTCCCAAAAGCTTCCAGAGACTCCGTGGTGATATCAGACACACTGTGCAGGTCACCAACACCTGTTCAGTGAACAGCAGTGCCCCTCCTGTTAGTCCCTACTTGAGATCTCAGTCAGATGCTTCACTAAAAAAAAAAAAAAAAGCCTTGATGACAATCCTGGTTTCGTACTTTCTGCAAGGTTATGTTCCCAGCTAATAATAGGATGTTGTTTTGATTTCCCCAAAGGATAATTGTCATGGAGTTCAAGTTGTCAAAACATGTTATTAGGATTGTTGGAGGAAGAATACAAAGCTTTGAATAATCATTAGATGACTGGCAATGCTACATACATGGCAACACCTATTTGATGCACAAGGGGAGAGGTGATGAAGGCTAAAAGGGAGAGAACATTGGAGCAGAGGTGTTTGCCATATGCCCCTTTCCAAGGATGCAGGGAATCATCTTGGCACAGAATGACCTCTGATCTTCTAACTCCTCTCAGCAGTTGCTGTGTGCTTGTGGTGGCTTCAGTGCACTGGAGAGCCAGATTGGATTGCTGAGAGAAACTGAATTACAGAGGGGACTACTGGGTTTGGGTCAGTATTAATAAAAACAGGAGGATAAAACTTCTTACCTGCAAATGGGGCTTGGAGAGAAACACTGCTTTTAAATTGTTCAGCAGAAAATATTAGAATTATGGTGGGTTGTTCCACTGTGAGTTTACCTTTTCTGTGACTAGTGTGAATTTCTTTGTGCTGCCAGTGTGCAGCAGATGCTGCTGAACCTGAGGCTGGATAGTTTACTTTTTGAAACCACTCTGGAATCAATGGATTCTTCAAGTATCGCTACATACTTGAGGTTCAGTCAAATGCTGATGGTAATTATCACAGCTCCCCTTCTGATTATCAGTAGTTTTCCTCTGCTTGTTCCATTTTTGAATGAACTTCTTTGTAACCATTGCACCAATCAATACTGAAGTGACTTAAAGAAAGGGAAGAGGGACTGAACATGATTCCAGTGACCAGAAAGGTTGTTGTGTACAGAGGGCATGAAAACCAGGTCTCTCCCCATGATCCATGTGATAGAATCTTCCTTTGTGTTCCTCAGCTTTGATCTTACTCTGAACTGGAGAGCTGGAGGTGAGAAGTTAGTGGCAAGCATGCTGAGCAGCCATGCACTCCCCATCACCTTGCTGAAGGAAAAGAAAGCCAAAAAGGTTTTGACCTCAAACTCTAAGATGCATTTTCAGACCTAACACGTTTTTCTGTTCTGTATTGTTGGGATAATTTCCTACTGAGGTAAATACAGCCAGAGGAAAGAACAAATGTTTTCAAACATTTTACGCTGCCTTTATTGTTTCCTCTATGCATTGAAGTGACTGCTTAGAGGAAATTGTTGATAAGCTGAGAAACTTGGACTAGGCTCTTGCTGGGACACATAAGTTTCAGTTCCCCTGACCTCTCTGGTTCAAGGCAGTCAGGAAAATAATGCAAAAATATAGGACTATTCAAAGACATGAGTAATGACAACTTAAAGAAAGTAACTGAAGTGAACAAGACTGTAGACCAGATTTCACAGTGGTAAGTCCTTACAGTACACCCAGTTTTCTGTTGCGTACTTGGCAATTATATAAAGGCCATACAATTTACTCTTCAGGGTAAGTACTATTTATCAACAGAAAATCTGAGCTGCTTAGCACAAAAATGTCATTGAGAATGAGGGAAATAAACCAGGATCCAACACCATGATTTGGAGCTGGGTGGCTCTTTTGAACAGTCACAGCATGAGCAGAGGAGCCAGCAGGGTGTGAGGACAGCACTCACTCCCTGCCACATCTGTGGGAAGGAACCTGCAGGATGGGTTGAGGAAAACACAGTAAAATTTTCTTTGACATGAGAACTGGGATGAGCATTATGGGCTGAAGGAGTTGGAAAGAGGAAAGGACAGAAGGTTGTTCCTTGAGTAATGCGCATTTAAACTGGGATTTAAATGAGAGCCTTATATAGAACTGACACCCCAGCCAACAGAATTAAAGGCAATCTGTATGTTAAAGAAGTCAGGAACACAAACAGGGAGGAGGGAGAGATAAGATATTTCCAGCACTTTAACAATTACCCTGAAACTAGATTAGAGTGGAATCCAAAGAGAGATCTTTTATCCTCTGTGGAGCAGTATGAGTAATTCTTGTTTTCATTAAAAGTTTTCATTTTTTAATGATGTTACATTTGCATTTTTCCCCCTAAAAGATAAGAGTTGATTAACAGTGCAGTAAGTTTTGCTTCTGTCTTAGCAAAGTTTGTTCAGGAAGTTTTGTGGACTTGCCTCTTCCTTTCAGCCACATGTGGCTGGTTCAAAGGCCAGGTTCAGACTGAACAACGGGGAGAAAGATAAAGCGCTGAAGGTAATCCTGTGTCCTTGTGTTCATGCCAGCTGAGTATGGACATCTTCCCTTCTCTGTGGTGTAGCCTAGACCAACCTCAGAGCTGTCCCTGCTTGTGTTCAGGAGCTGACATTTCCCAGAGTTGTAACATAGAAGTGAAATTGTCAGTCTCTTAAGCAGTTTTGCATCAGATTGGATGAACCTTCTGGTCTGTGTTTTCTTTACCTGGTTACCTCACCATTAATTTACCATCTAAGGTAGGAAATAAGAAGGAACCAGGCAGTTTTGATCTCCACCTTGCTTTCTTTCAACCTTTTTTGACCCAACAGAAGCCATTTGGAGTTTGAGAACAGACTGGATAACCTTGCTTGCAGCATTAGCAAATATATCAGCGAGTTGGTGTGACATTATGTGCTTTACTGTCCCTTTAGAATTTAAGTTCAAGTGAAACAAATGTTGGAAAAAGACATATGGCTTATGGGGACAGGTTTACTCTAGTGAAAAGTCAAGTTATTAAATGAGCAGTGCCTGCCAATTGCAGAAAAGTTGGCAAGGATACCTTGGCACTGTAGTTTTTATTTATTATTTAAAAGGCCTCATGCAGGGCTTCTGAATACGGCCTGAAAATTCCAGGCAATGTATGAACATAGAGAGTCAATGCCCAAATTATGTATTGTGGTATGAGCAGGAAGGCATTACAAAGTGGAGCAGGAATGATATTACATTACATACAAAAAAATCCTCTCAGGAAAACTTGTTAGATATAGTAATGAAGTGATCTCACATTAATAGATTAGAAAACCCTTTCCTAAGGATGAAAAGTACATACAAGGAAAGAGCTCCTTTTCTTTTTCCTAACCTTTTCTGAAATCAAAGCAGAGAAGATTCTGTAATATTTCATGGTAGTTACTATGCAAAGTTGGTCAATTAGCATGAAAACTAAAAACAAACAGGCAATGAACTTTTTAAATATTTTCTTAGGAATAGTTGTCCTATTAATTTTGCCACAGTCTTAAGGATCTTAGATCGGTAAAGAAATCCATCACATTTCCAAAGCAGAACCTAGCTGCTAGTGCAAAGGAATCCTGACATACAGCAGGTGCTTCACTGAAGAATCTGGTGTATTATTATTAAGAGTAAGATGTATTTACTTATCCCAGGGAGCTCTTACTAAGAGGCAAAACACTTTCAGGCTAATACACTTAAGTAATAATTGATTTTTATGTTGAATCTCTGAATAAACCAATGAAACATAAACATTCTTTGCAAAAATCAAATTATTTCATAGAGATATACAATATGAATTGTGTAATATGTTTAATATTTTACCATAATGATTCACTGAAAGTTGGGAACTTCCTGGAAAGCAGTTTTCAAGCAGGCGACAGCCATAAGTCAAACCACGCGGAGGCAGCTTTGCATAAGAACGTTGCAGCTGGTATCACCCAGGAACTGTCATGGGTTTGGGCCTGCAAGAATAAAGTGTACATTGAGAACCACTGAACATTTGAAAATCAGGCCTGGGGTCACCTACAGGTGGGATGACTCTGTTGGCATCAGGGCCCAGGAGCTGAGGTGGTTGAGGACAGTGATCTGGACATGGCCCTCATGCTCTGAAAATACTGAACCTTGTCTTTTTCTTCAATTTGTTGCAGATAGTCAACCCTATATTTTATTATCATATTCATTTGACCTTTTTTTAACCTAAGATATAGTATTTTCTGGTGTTTGTGCACCCTTTGAATTTTTTTTTATCTTATTTTCATGCTGAAATCTTTCCAGGAGGATAAAAAAAAGGAGAAAGAATTCTAGTGCTGAGCATCTGTGTAAAAATAACATGATCATATGGTTTGTAGTTTACTTTTAAACACATTGGGAAGGATTGCCTTTGTACAGGGGAAGCTTCAGCTCTTTTGCAAATCCAGAGCCTTCACTTTCAGTGGAACAAAATGTATCAACACTGGAAGAAACTGAGTCCTATTTAAAGCTAAAAGCCTACTAGATGGGACAAAACCCCTGCATTTTTAAAGGGAGAAAGAGGGGAGAGAAAGCCATTCATGAGAAGTATAAAATGTAATTTTGTTTTAAAGCTCACTAAAAGCTATATAGGTCATGAAGACAATCAGTCTTTTATTCTTTGAAATAATTCACATTACAGCCCTATGTATTACCACCCTTATCACAGAAAAGCCTTTAGATTTGTGTTGGCAGATAATTACAAATTGATTTCTGGACCCTCATTTTGACAATGGTTTTGAAAACCTTTTCTTTTTTTCTCATCCTTTTTTTTTTCTTCCCCCCCTTTCTTTCTTTTTAAAAGCCTTTTATGATTTCTCCTGCACCATACTGGAGAAATACTGTCACGATGAGCTGGCCAAGTGTACTAACCATTTATAAAAAAGAACCAGAGAGGACAAGACCCCAAAATATTCTGGAAATGAACTGTGAAGTGCTGCAAGTAACTGCAGTATACTTAATTTACATGTATCTTCATTTTCACACCTTTCCAACTTGAAATAATTTTACAAATAGATGGTAATTTAACAACTGGTTAACCTAAAATTTCACAACCGGCAGGTTTCTCCCTTCTCAGCCAACCAAATCCTGTTTCCTTGGTTTTTTTAAGCATTTATGACTGTCAAAAACTCTTCAGAACCCAAAAGGCTTCACCCTTTATTGCTCGTGTTTACCCTCACAGGGTCAAGTCTGTCTCCAAAGATGCCACTGAGTGATTACCAATGTCTCAGACTGAAAGTTCGGTTTGCAGTCTAAGACCTGTCCTAGAGGAGCAGCCAAGTTTAGCGTGATAATCCCTGCCCTAAGGAGGCTCCAGTTTAAAACTCAGCATGTTCCAGCTGAAAAGCACCTTTAGGTAAAGTTGATGAGTGGGAAGGGAGAAGATGAGTAACAAGAATAACCAGATATCTTGGCAGAGATGTGCTGTATGCACAGTCTGCAGTCAGTCGGTGACAGCGAGCACGGTAATCACTACTCACCACCTGCTTAGCTCTGCTATTTTTAAAGTATCACTGAATGACAGCAGTAGTGGGGTCTTTTTAATTGTTTATTATTCCAGAGATTTAAATAGCGTTGTCTCAGCATTTGGGATACATCTAAAGGATTCACAGCACTAAGAATATCCCAGGCATGCAGGTACGTGAAGAAGCCTGTACGACATGCAGCAAACACTGACAGAGAGGAACCGGAGGCTAAATTGAAATTTCTTAGTTTTACAGACTTTATTGATTTGGTTTTGAGTTGTTTTCCTTTCTAACTCAGACTTATGTATTATTAAAATGTTTGCAGAACATCAAGCATGATACCATTTTTCTTTGGTTTATTTTTCTTTCAGGGGGAAAAAAAATAATCTTTCAGATATGTGGGAATGGTGGCCATTAGCTTTAGCTAATAACCCACTTGCATGCCTTTAAAGTACAATTTTTTTTTCTACAACTCCCAGAAGGATGTAATTTGTAAACAGTATTAAGAAAAGCATATGAAGTGCCACCGTCTTCAATAATCTGTACTTCCCAAGGGAGGATACATTTTGATGATGCTTCTTGTTGTGCTTGAACCTGAATCTGAATACTGTAAAATTTAATTTTCTTTTCTTGTAATTTACTTTTTCCTATGCATTTCTAAGTAATTTATTAACCATTTCACCTTTCCCTTACATTGCAACATTCTTTTTCTCATTCAGATAAAGAAAACTTTTAACTTTAAAACAAAACAGAAAAACCAAATTCTTTGAAATGACCAATAGAAAACATAAAATTATGTGAAATGGAAACACTAACCCCCTTAACTTTTCATGTAATTAAAATAATTCAGGAAAGTGGGATGTAAGAAGGTTGAGAGGTACTTTTCATTTCTCAGGGGCAGATTCTTAGCTGAAATTAATTACCAGAGTTCCATTTATTTCAGAGGGCACTTAACAGCTCACACAGCTTGGAATCTGTTTCCTGATTCCCTTGCCTTTTTGAAGGGTATATGTCACTTTTGTCTCTGCTCTGTTGTTTCCTGTGCTGGAAAGTGTGTGTTTCTGTGTCTGTTTATATTTGTATGAATGATACTTGCTCTAAGAAGTCTTTATTTTTGACAGACAAGACAGTTTAGGATTCTTCTGGTGTATCACTGATTTGTGTCCAGGAGGATGCTGCAGTCCTGTCGCTCACACAAACTGCTGCTATAGACATACCAGCAAAAGGCAGGAATTTATGGCTGCACTTAAAGTATTTAAAATTAGGGGGGAAAATATGAGAGAATGATTGAGAAGTGAGGGACAAGGAATTAGGAATATATTCTTTCCTTATGCTTCAAATGAGATCAGGGAAGAGATGTGAGTGACGTGGCTTTTTTTTTTGTATAATTAAAGACATTCGCAGGATTCATGTTTTCTGAATGGACATTTACCAGTGGAGCAGGGATTGTATTTGCTGCCTACTCCTGCTCGAGTTCCCCTGTCCCTCAGCCAGAGGCAAGTGAGCAGTACAGCCCAGGCTGTGCAGTCATGTTCTTTTGGACCAGCTCCTGCACTCTGGTAAAGCAAATGCAAAGACTCATTTCTTCCCTGTAAAGCCAATGCTCAGACAATATTGCAGAACAAACCTTTCCTTACACAAAGGTTATTTTCTCTCTGGAGCATTCTCCTTTTTCACTGAAAGGCATTGTAGACTAGAAATTCTCTGAGAGTTCATGACACCCTGAGAGCCTTCTTTTCAGAGACAAGCTGTATAATAATAATGCAGTGACAGAAAAATCGAGGAGAGGTGGCTTTCTCTGATAGAGAATTTGCCTTTAATTCTACCCTGAAGAGATTGCAATGGAGCACCAACCTTTGTTCTTACTGTAGTGCTTCACTGCTACACCAACCATTTGTTAAATGGGAAGTAATTGAGGTTGAAAAAGGATTGAATGAATAAAGCTTTTGGCAGGGAAGGGGAGGAGGCAAAGTATGGGTTAAAGGTTATTCCTTGCAGAAATTTCATAAAATGAGAGGTAATGTGGCTTTTGAGCTAAAATTATTTGTTCCTCTGGAGGGGGCTTGCAGAAGAGAAGGGAAAGAGCAGGTTGGGGGGAGGGAGACTGAACCTGGAGAAGCACAATGAGAATGACAAACCAGCATCAATCAGCTTTGTGACCTCTTAGTGATTATATTACAAATTTCACCCAGAAATGCGCAACCTTGGTCACTTCTCCAGGTGAGTGGAGAGCAAAGGAGAAGGAACTGAGGAGGAGTATGGAGTGGTAACATGAATTAAAACTTCCTTATCCCAGAAATATTTTAGCACTGCCCTAAGTTGCATTTGTTGCATCCACAGGAATAATTGGTCTCCACATTTCAGTGAAATTCTGCAGTTCCAGTAATTTGAAATATAATGAATTTTTTTTTTTTTCTGTTATGAACTCATATCTGTTTTTAGACATTCTCTGTCACACTGACACAGCATTTCCCCTCTGTCTTCTCCCCCTGCCCAAAGAAAAAAGTCTGTCATGAAAGCTAATCTTCTGTTATTTTGGGCCTGGGGACCCTGGAGACAGGCAGAAAGGATTTATATCCTTGACAGAGTGATGTTGAATAAAAGATCACTATTATGGAAGCATTCATGTACTTCCATCTAGTGTGCCTTCCATACTGTATTGAAGTCATTAAAAATGTTTTGTTAATTCTCTTTGTGGTCCAAATGTGTGTCAACATACACATTCTTTATTTTGTATGGAGTTATTTTGTGTTCTTCTAATGAACTTTGAATTGTGGAAAACATGGGATTTTTTGCACAAAAAGGAACCGAATTTAATGACTGGTTTCGATGCACAGTTGGTATTTTTATGCACAGCCTTTACATTTCTACATGATGAAGCTCATGTTTATGCCTTGGAAAGTTTGGTTTTGCATATTTGTTAATATATTTTAAATTTTTTACTCTTCATTTGGATAGAAGGGTGCTCTCCACTACCAAAATAATAACGAGATCTAAGTTTAGTACAATTCCTTAGGCTCAATTCTCATCCACAAATTTGTCCATAAAGTGGAGAGATACATATAGCAGCTGCCAGTAAAAAAAACTTACAGATAACTTCTAGACTATTGGAATAGTGAATTGTCGTTGAGTCCTGCCCTACCAGAGAATTTAGGATAACTGCCAGCGTGGGCCATTAAAAAAACCCCAAAAATTCAGGAGAATGCAGGCTGGACGTTGCACTGAGGGCAGTGAGGATATTTGTCCTCTTGTGAAAGGGGTCAGGATCATACCAGACAAGCAGCCCCTTGGTGCTTTCTATGAGAGCTGGGGCAAAGAGGGCTGATGTGGGTTGTGAATGTACAGATTAAAATGGTGATTTAGGGAGAGGGAAATGATTTTGTTCATATATATTCCCTTAGTCAGGCAACTACTGGAATATCTTGTTTAGTTTTGTGTCCACATTTGTTTAAATTATGTTGACAAATTGAAGAAGGTAAACGAATGGGCAAGAAAAATAATTTTGAGAGAATGCTTTATAGTGAGGAATTTAGAGCTCCATCTGTTCTGCTTTTCTCAAAGAAAGAGACATGATTTGTTTACAGCTCAGAAGGGCCTTAATGTGTTGCAAATATTGGTTACCTCTGTAATCTAGTAGAGTAAGACAAGATTGGCTGGAGTAGCCTGGAAGCTGAATCCAGATGAATTCAAATTGGAAAGTAGAAACAAATAAACAACTAAAGAAGTAGCCTTAATCACAGAGTAATGCATCATGAAAAATGAAAGTCAACATACTGGTTTTTTTTAATAAGGCTACCAAAGTACAGTATCGTTATTGCCAAACTTGGTAAATAAATGAAAAACAGTGCAAAGGATTATTCTACTTGACAGAATATCATCACTGGTAAATTTTGAAAAGATTTAGACTCAAATTTTGAAAAAGTGTTGATTCTGTAAATAATGTGTTAAAATTAGAAATCATCATTAATTAAACACACTCACTTATGGAATGAGGTATTTTCTTTGTGGCACGTCCAGGCATTCTCTTTACTTACATTTTTATTACTTGCAATTATAATTTATTGCTTTCCATAAAAACTGATATTTTTCAGGCATCCCAAGCTAAATGAATGATTCAATAATTTGAAACTGAGTATTTGTTATCCTTGAGAACTGTGAAAATGAATTTCATATTGTTGAATTTAAAATGCCAGTCCTGTGGATAAATCAGTTCCTAAGGGAGCCATGAGCATCACTGTCACAAAGAGAGAAGGGAAGAGGTTGCAGGGTACAGATATTTACTTCTCTTATATTTATGGCCTGATGGTCAAAGAGGCTGAGCATTTGAAGATTCAACTGAAGTGAATCGAGTTGAAGGTGCTTCCCAAAAATCTAATCTTCATATATATGTTCACAGTTGACTGGAGGGAAAGAAAAGTTAAAGCAGAGAAATACAGGCAGGGAAGAGACTCGGGCATGAGAGGAGTCCGAGTCCTATGAAGGAACGTGGGCTGCTCTTTCACATCTCAGGAGATCAGAGAGATTCCCGTTTTGTCCGAGTGAAAAATATAATGCAGGTTTTGGTGAGAAATGGTCTGCCCTCCTGGACCAAAATCAGTTTCAGGGACACTGTTGGACAGCTTGGATCTCACCTTTTTTGTGTGACTTTTGCTCCTCATGCAGGAGATTTAGATATTTTAGCATCCTTGGCAGTGGCAGACACTGTGTCAATGTAGGGCACTGAACACAGTATCACTTCTATTACTCATTTGCAGGGAATGCCTTCCATTCTCGACCACTTTGCTGATGATTTTAGGAGATGGGTTAAATGGAGTGTGTATAGCACATGGAGTATTTTCCTGAATTCAGTGGAAACCAGATCAGTTCGTGTGTAATGTCTGTAAATTAATTTTGTTTTTTACTCAAAGCCTTGAACTAATCCAGAATATTGCAAATTGGTTTCTTTGTTGTTTTGCTTCATGTAAAAACCAACAATCATGTATCAGACAGGCAAGCATGAAGATGATTTAGCACAATGCTGCACAAGCTATTACTTTCTGGTGATCTAAACATACGCATGCATTCACACGTATGTTCAGTCTCTTTATTGTTTTTCAGTTCAGGGTCACATATCAAGGATTTTTACATAGATTTTTAAGGAAAAGGAAAAGCTGAGGCTTTTGGCAAGAGCTGGGAATGTAGCAAATCTAATAACTGAGGGGCTTGAATATGGAAACCAGCCTTGTGTCTCTACCTTTGTCTAGAAGAGGAAGAGAGATTTTTATCATGCATGGATCTGTCATCTCCTTTGTTGAAAAGAGAATAAATATCCTGCCTAAGTTATTTTTAAAAAAATTACTTCAGCTTTATCTGAAAAATATACATTATTCCCTTTTCAAATTAGTCATTTCTGCTACGCATGGCATCTCCTGCCATTCAGTGCCTTAATTGAAAGTGTAATAATTGATGCCACCTTTACAGATTTATTTCCTGTAGAAATAGTTTACACAGAGTCACAGATTTGGAAGATAAAAAACCCATTCTGGTCATGGGCTTCTCTCCTCGACTTGCTGTGATGATAAAAGTGATTTCCTGTTAAACAGGCAGCCCGGGACTGCAGTCACACATGAAGCTTCTGATTTACAGGGGTGCTCAGCACCCTGAACTGCAGTTTAATTCAGTGGGAGCTTTAGCACCAATAAATTGCAGTCAAGTATGTGTTTGAACGTATTTTTTATACTGTGTGGCAGCTTCTGATTACTTTATGGCTGTGCTCAAGCCTACATTTTTTTCCACCCTTAGTAAGTACTTAGTGGTGTATCTCATGCCTGTATAAACTCTTTGAAAAAAACCCTTCGCAGCAATTCCCCTTCCCACAAAGCTCCTGCTCTTCTTGTTCTGTATGAGCTTTGCTTTAATGCAAGCAGTATCACAGGGCCCAGAACACTGCTGGCAGTGGTTCAGCAGGGTTTATCAATGCCGTATCTGCCTTAGCCAAGTGGCACAGGTCTGCTGTGCTCTGACCAAGCTCAGAAGTTGCTTAGAGGGTTATGCCTGTTGACGACAGCACAGATCTCTTGGAGGCACAGAAAATTCTTGAGACATCAGTGTTGATGGTAATTAGGTTAACCAGTGTATGCGAGGCAATCAAGTGATCATATGCATGAGTGAGCTGATATACAGAAGGTATCATGTTATTAACCACTGGAGTATCCATGACCAAAGAAGAAAAATACCAGGACAATTAACAAGCAGGAGCTGCCCACAAAAGGCACCATTATTACCCAGTACTGAACCCTATTTTGTGTGCATTGCACACAGTAGTTATGAATATTAAAAATAATAATTAAAAAGCCTTCTGAGGACTGCAAATCAAGCATTCAGAAGGTACGCAAACATAATTCTTGCATTTCTTGCACTGTTTTAATTCAGTATCTTTCTGCCTGTGTGTTACAGTCCAGTGCCTGATTATATGATCACACACTATTTTTTTCCACGTAATCCCTGCATCATTTAGTGCAGGAGGAGACCTATTCTTTAGATCACCTGGGATCTGAAATAGCTCCATTTGCAAGCTGATAGTTTAAACTCCTAGCAACCCAGACATGCCTGCATAACCAGCATGCTTATCTAAGGTCTTCTGTCTCAGGAAATAAATTAACCCTTTCAGTCACAATAGCTTACCATGAAAAAAAAAAAAAAAAAAAGTGAAATCAAGTCACATGTGATTTTTGTTTGAAAGCATAGCAGTCTTTTACTGTTTGTTTGTTTGCTTGCTTTTTTTTGTGTTTGGGTTTTTTGTTGTTGTTGTTTGGTTTTGTTTGTTTGTTTGTTTGTTTTTGTTTGTTTTGGGTTTTGTTGTTTTTTTTGTTTTCTTTTTTTTTTTGTTTTTTTTTTTTTTTTTACAATTTGGAGTGTCATTAATCTCTTAAATATTTCTTGGTGCTAGGGTATGAGCAAGAAGGAGTAAGATGTCATAAATGAATTCCTGTCTATTTTGTTTCCTTTGAAAACTGTAGTTTCTGTTTATTATTATGAAAAAGAAATAATTCCATGTTGAACTTGGACTGCTGCATGGAATACAGGAGCACCACTGCCTTTCTAGGAATGTGTTAAATCAAAGCAGGGTATATTCCTGAATAGAGATTTTTAATAGGAACTGTAAGTGGTTTTGAAACCCTATTACTGTGAACGCTGGAGGGAAGGAATGTGTTACTGTATCTACTTCTGAGCTGTATTTTGAGAGTCTGCATGAGTCGTCAAAGGTGCCTGTGTGAGATGTGACCTTTTCAGTTCGTATTTATTATGTCTTCCCAAATACACACCGTAGCTGTACAGTGCCTGTCAACATTACATTTCATGAAACTGGTTATCTGAAGGGAAGAGTTCTCTTTTGATACTTAAATACTCCCCTTCTGAAGCTGGTCCTGAGAAAGGGAAAACCACCGTGAAGAAAATTGTAAAAAGGAGGGGAAGAAATATCATTAAACCTCTTTTCTCTCTTTCTGTTTCAAAGTCCTTCCTTCTATTATCTCATACTTCTCCTTGTGATCTGTTCTTTATATTTTACTTTGTTCTTCTGGAGACTTTTTAAGTAAATGAAACGCAAGTATCACATCTCCAGTACAACACAGTGAATTTATACTATGTTGTATATAGACCATGTAGGGCACCTCCCTCCTTTCCACAAGTGTCTCAGCTACAGTACCTGGTTGTTGTTACCTGCCATCATCATGGAAGAAAGTATTAAAACATTTTCAGCATTTTCAAGACTTTCAGTTTCTCCTTCTAACTTGAAAATCTCTAACTATAGCCCTTAAGCTCTCAGTGGGGCTGAGTGTCTACAGTAGGGTGGACACAGAGGGATCAGAGCCACAGACAAGACACATATGAAATATATGTGAAACCTATTGAACACATGGCAAATAGTCTGTTGTATAACCCTAGCTACCTGATCAATATGCCACCCTCTTTCAATGTCATGGGTGGAAACCTGTGTGACCTACACTGGTTTGGTGAAGACTTGCCTCAAAGGTGTATTGAAGAGTTTTGTCCCTTCTGAAAACGCTACCTGCAATTAAAAAAAAAAAAATCATTAAGTGTAAATGCAGGACATTCTGTGAAGTGAGGAGTTAGGATTGAATTGGTTTTGATTGTGGACAAGAAAAAATGTCAGTAGTGTGAAAATTTAGTTCATGTATCTGAATGTGTGAGAGGGTCATATGAGACAATCTGATTTGTGTCGTTGCATTTTCTCAAATCTTAAAATCTGACCAGACTATCAAAGTCTCCAGTTACTGTGTGGTTGTCTTTATAGTAGTATGCCCTTCCTGAATGCCCACTGTGAAAACAGCTGTGCTTGGTGAGCTGGATCTCATCTTGACTCAAGCCACCTCATCTATCTTACTGCTCTGCACTGTTGCAGACAGGCTGGAACAGCTCTGAGCACAACTGGACTCTGACCAAGGCCTTTGGGCAATCCCATAATGTTTCCAGTAAATCAAAATAAACTGTCCAGCTGCTCTTTCATGTCCTCTCGTTGTGCTGTATGTCTTGTCTGAAATGGGAGAAGGTCTTTTATTGATTATTTTGGCAGGGAAAGAGAAACAGCTTCCAGAACCTTCAGGTAGCATGCATGGGTGATGGGAAAGCAGCTGGCAGGGATAAAGCTTGTGGGTGGCTGGGGGAGCTACATGAGTGCTTGAGAAAGAGGGAACCACAGAGGAACACAGGTTCTTGATCTTGTGATTGCAGAACATGTCCTCTCCAGTGTGGTGCTGACAGGAGAGCCAGAGCTAACTTTTGTTTGAAGGAGTCCTTTTTGCTCATGACAAACATCACCAGAAAATGGGGAGGCTGAGATTTACCACTTCCATGACTTTGATCTTTTTATTTATCTTCTCTTCATCCACGAAAAAGTGATAATTGATCACCTGGAACATCCTGCATAGTCCTCATGGGCACACTTCCAATGGAGTGTTGGTGTAGATATGTACACAGCAGCATCTTTACATTAAATGCTCTCTGGGCCCCATGTTCTTTGCTTTGGATGGGCTCCACAGTCTTAGGGGGTGTAAACTAGATTACTCTTATTTTTTTATGTATGAATCAGCAGATAGGTCTGTGCTTTGTTTCTTATTGAACAACTGGATAAAAAGCATGAGGTCAAATGCAAAATGCAAATGTTTCTAAACTACCTTTTTTTTTTTTTTTTTTTTTTTGGTGTTCTGAATGTCTGCAGACATTTCTGCAGGTCTAACAACTATATAATGTATAAATCATTATAAACAAGGCTTGAAAGGAACTTCACTGTTTATACTGTAACTTCCCTGCCCTTTAGCAGTGATGAAAACTGAAAATACCAGTGCATCTTGAATTCAAAGGAGGAAAAAACCCAGATGAGAGATCATAAAGGGGTAACACAGTTCAGCCAGACTCAGCATTTGGAATATTAAGCAGATTTGACCCATGCTGAGAAGAGTCTGAAGAGCAAATTCTTCTCAGCACCATCTCTTATGTCAGGACCCTGATTAACAAAGACATTTAAATAATGTCACTGCACTTCATACAATTTGAGCCTATTTTCTCTTTTGTATAGCTTTTGAATGTAATTTTTTTTTCTTTTACTTGCCATATTTGACCTCTGTGTCCTAATAGTGGCAGGCAACGATACTTTGAATTATTGTGCTGAATATAAATGTAAGCTTCAAAACTAACAAAGCTTTTGTTCCTTTCCTGATGAAAGCACAATTCTGCAGTTGCTTTAAATATTATAGCTCCAAGTCTGCTGTTGCTACTTGTACTAAGGATTTCTCAGTGAATTCATTAGAGGTGTCTGTTTTCATAGCCTGGCTTGTACAAATAAGAAGCAGGGATTTGAGAGTTCAGGGTGTCTCTTGCTGTGCTTAAGCTGCAGCAGCGTTACATGTGCAGAACCTGGGTTTATGTTGCTAGTGAGGAATAATGCAAGCTGAACTCAGAATTCTGTCATTAGAGGCTTTAAGTCTCTAAGGCCAAAACTAAGGCCAAGTTTTGGTATTTGTTAACTCACCTACGTGAATTAATGTTTTCCAGGGGGCACACAGAATTTTAAAGGAACAATTCTAGAAAGATAAAGGTAAGGGAAAAGCCACATGTCTTTTCCAGGCATGTGAAAATAATTTCAAGGGTCAATGGCTTTGCAGTCGGAATTAACAACATGGTAACAGAAGGAGGAAGAGGAGAAGGTGACTGCAGTTCCTTTTTTTTTTTTTTGTATGTGTGTATATAATGCAGAGAAAGTGATGTGCAGAGAATGCTCCTAATGAAATAATGGTTCTAGAAATAATGACTTTTTCTCTTCTTTACATGGATTTTTTAGTTTCTTTTTTTTTGTTTTTCTTTAAGCCCTCTGAATAAGATCTGTTTCTAGATGAAGAAGAGATAGAGGAGAAATGGGTGGACTAAACCTATTTCTAACTGTATCTGGAGTTTTAGGGCACAACAAACTTCCAATGATGATAATTTCAGCTTTCAAGTGGTTTTCTACATTTATGTTTTTGGAAGAATGGAAATGAAACTGCTGTTCATTTGATTGAAATATCAGAAAATGGAAGTGCTTTCAGAAAGAAACTGTTCTTCCCGTATTGGGTATGCAATTCAGAGCTCGCCCAAAGCCTCTGTGCTAAGTTTCGAGGTAGCCTGAACGGAAGGAAATGACTGCCAAATGCCCAGATGGAAACTCTAAATCAGGCAGCACACAAACGTGGGATTGCCTCTGTGAAAAATAACATTTTTCGGTTGTATTGCAGATTAGGAACCTGTCATACTTCATCGCTGTCATACAACCCTAAACATTTTTTGGGGAGGTACAGCCAGCAGAGTGAAGAATGTGAGATGACTAAACACCTTTTTATGTAAGAGGAAATATTATCAGATTTGGATTTCATTGCACTCCATACCATGTACAGGTAGCGCTTCTTCCCTCAAGCTTTATTCTAACCCCTTAATTCATTTGGTTTGGGTGGCATTAAATGCTTCCCCAAGTTACTCCAAATCAAGGCTTGTCAGTTCCAGTTGTATGGAGTCAACCCCACAGACTGGGAAGGTACTTACAGAGAATCATTTCTTCCTTCCAGCAGGTTCTCACTTCACTGTCACACAGCCAAAGAGAGCTGGTGAAAGGGCAGCTTTCCAGCATCTTGACACCTGGCTTTCAGTAATTTTCAAGCAGGGAGCTGGGATATTTCTTTTTATCAGTAGAGATATCTTCAGGGTTGGGGGATGAAATGAAAGACTCTGCATTACACGTTTGAAAACTTTGTACAATGTGTGATGATTTGCCAGTATTTAGTGGCTGCTGTGTAATCTGTCTCGTCTGTAAAGATCCAAAATATCCTGCTGTCGTTGCATTAAGGTAACTATTTAACAAAGCATACAAGAATTAGAGAAAAGGAAGTGGTGTGTGCTTAAGCATTTTTTATAAGCTTTACAAATCACTGTATGCAGGCATCAAACACAAATCTGAACTGTAAGAGCAGTGGGTTTATCTTTTATTTAGAATAAAACAATGTGGTAATGTAATAATCACATTTCCTGAAGTCTCATGGAGCCCAAGAAACCTCTTCATACCAACTACAATGTACCATCCCCAGGGATGCTGCTAAATTGGATAAAATAATTGGTTTTTGTTGTTATTGTTGTTGTTTTTGTTTGTTTGTTTGGTTGGTTGGTTGGTTTGGTTTTTTGTCATTGTTGTGGTTTTTTTGGTTTGGTTTGGAGTTTTTTTTACTATGATGATTTCTTCTACCAATAAGCAGAAGGTCCTGATTTGAATCAATATTTTTTTCAAGTTCACTTTGCATTTTATCAATTAATATTGCCCCAAGATTTCATCTATCATTGCAATGTCATTTCTATGACAAGCTCTGCCCATTATTTTCTGTTTAATTAACGTGTTCAGCACCATTTGGGAGAGAAACAAGTGTAGGTTTTGCTAAGAAGAAAAGAGATGCTGGTTCTGGTTAGGGAGGGAGGTGCCCTGGTGAGAAGTCAGGAAATTCACATGTCCAGTTTCTCCTCAGAAGAAAAGATCCTTATGAAAGGATGGGCACAGGGCTCCTGCATCCACTACTCTCTGTGGCTGGTGGGTTTAAGGTGCTGTGGGGGATTATAACTCTGAAGAAGAGAGACTTTCCACTGCTGGATCTCCATGAATTCTCTTTATCTGCTCTCTTTCTTTGCCCTGTGCTGTCAGCATTTCTCCTCAGGGAAATTCCCCTAAGTCTGAGAAATCCACCGGGGGCAAAAAGACAATGTAATTGCAGCTTTGCCACAGAAACGTGTCATTAACCTAAGCCAGCTGACATGCTTTTGGAGAAAACTATTTGCTGTATAATTCAGAACCCTGACTAGACTACCCCATATTCTTTTAAACCAAGACTGGTACAAAGCCAGATGGAAAACGAGGATGCTGCAATGCTTTCCTTGGAAAAGTGTTTGGGTTGTGCCATGTCAGGCATGACAGCAAATCTGGACTGTGCTGCTAAGAGAGCAGCTCCACTCTTTGGAGATGGGCATCCCACTGACACTGAGCAGACTGTTCTACAATTCACTGGTGCCATGCAAGAAGTTAGAGGAGATACAACATTTTTAGCTGATTTTCTGCGTTTTTGTGTTTAATTTATCTTGGAATTTGAAGATCTAATTAAAAAATCAGAATTATCATACATACTTAGGAAACACAAGTATGTGGCACACAGTATTGCCTGATGCCAGGCTGGGATAGTTTCTATATTTTGGTAGAATTAGGTATTATAACTCTGTATTTAATTTTTCTTTTCTTTTATATTTATTGCAAAAGGGGCCTAATGTGATACTAAAACCACATCCAGATCAACTGCTTGCTTTTGGGTAACATATGGATGACCACTGCAAAATATTCCAATGCAGAATGGAAGTAAGTTTAATGGGCTTTGCAGTAGTGTATTTCTCAGAGCTTATAACCAAGGTCTGAAAAAGCCATAGGCAAGTTTTCCTGTTTCTATTGAACTTTTGCATTCAGAGTAAATTTCCCCTTCTTTCCTCGGTGCTTCGGGTGCATTGCGTGTGTGTTTCTGTTGCGTGTGCTCCTGAACAGGCTTTTAGAATTTGGACTCGGATCCAAACACATGAATTCTTCAAGGGCAAAGGCAGCATCACTTGTCATTGATTCTGCCAAGCATTTAAGAAGAAGTGACATTTACCAGGGCTTGTTTTGAAGATTTATAAATGCAATATAGATTTGGCAAGAATATCTGCTTCAATAAATGTTGTGCTGCAGCCTGTAAGCATGGGCTTTACCACCAGCGGATTCACGAGTGCTATGTCATCCAAGTAAAAATAAATATTCAATAAACAATTTATTAGGGATGTGAGTTCACTTCTGCTTCATTCCACTTGAAAAGTCTTGACATCTGTTGCCTACATAATGTTATTAAGGACACAATGAAATGAAGACAAATTAATTGTGGAATTGTCAAAACTGTGTCAGGGAAACTTTCCCTGGCTAACAAAAAATGATGCAAAGAATAATAGGAGAGGGGATGTATCTAGGCTGTGTACATGAGGGTGCTTGGTGTAACAGCTAGGGATAACTGAATCCTAACGCCTGACTAGAAGCTATTCTTTCATGGGCCTGACTTTTGTTTTAGGAAAAGTGCTTTGCATTCCTCAGGGACATTTGAAGAGCTCACACTGAAAGTAATCAGGATTTACTACCATTATGGTCCTCCATTTGGACTGCCCAGATTTGTGTGATATGGCATTAATGTGAATAATAACAGGAGTAATAAAAAAAATCACTTACTTCTTCCTATTCCTGTTAGCAAAGAGAGGCCATGTAGTGTAGGGAGGGTGGGAAAGGGTCTGGTTTAGCTTTTTCAATTCAATAGTTACACAAGTTCCCATTTGGTAGCATTTTCACGCACCCACTCGTCCAACCACATCCTACAACGCCCCACGCCATTCCAGGCTGCACAAAAAATCAGGGCAAAGCCCCTTTTGGGCAACTGTCTAGCTAAGCTTCACCAGGTACTCATGGAGAGAAAGGTTTGTTGGAGTGTGTTTATCCACACAGAGTAGCCTGCTCAGTCTGTAGGGTGATAAGTGGCCCTGTTTCCATGTCAGGTACCATTGGGGGAATCCTGGGGGACATTGGAATGTGCAGGAGAACTGCTCTGGGACAGGGACACCTGGGGACTGCAGCACACCTCTTATTGGTGGTGGTGCTCGGGCAGCTGCAGTCTGGTGTGTTGGGACAATCTCATTTAGCCTTGACTGTAATGGGGATCTCAAAAAAACCCCACAATATTACACACACACAAAGTATATAAACATCACAGTCAACAAAACAGATTTTTTCCTAAATACAGAATGGATGTGAAAAAGACTTAATTCTCTTTTGCATAACATATCAATGTGGATAAGAATATCTTTGCTGTAATACTGGAAATCTCAACCAATCCTACTGTGCTTTCAATCAAACAGGATGAACAAAAATTATCTTTCTGAGTAATGCTGAATACATTTGGCTTCTAAAAGTGTCATAGATTCAAGGGCATACCTTGGTACAGCATAGAGCAAAATGGACCTGACTCTTGCTAAATATAAAGTACAAAATCTCAGTCTTATTTGTCTGTCAAAGACAGACATCTTCAGTTTATGTGTTTGAATCTTTGGCATTTAGCTGAGAGAAGGAAATATTTTCTTTTATATCATATAATGTATGTAAAGTAAAATCTATAAATACAGTTTATATATAGACATAGACATTAATGGTGAGTAGGAACAGCAGATTAGCAATAAATCACTGCATTTGCAACTCCCTGTGTTTGTTTCATTTCTCATAGTAAAGGAAACAAGTTAATTCTAGATTTTAGTTTAGTTTTTGAAACAAATAGTCCTAAAGTATAAAATAAACTGATTGTTTCTCTAGATAAAAATAGAGTATTTTTCCTGTTTGAAAGTGCTAACCCTGTGTGAGATGCTGTGAATAGGGAACAGCAGATGAAGGCCAGATTTGTAGCATGTAAAAGGGTGAAGCAGAACATTTTCAATAGTTTATGCACTCACTGCTCTTTCCTTTCTAAAATTTGTGCCTTTTGGAGTCATGGCAGCAAACATTTTGTAGGTAAGTTGCCTTGCTGAGCTACAGATTTGGGGAACCAAACCACAAGCATTTTGGATTGAGAAGGGTGCAGTTCTTTGTGTTTTTATTCTGATATTAGAAGCATGGAGGAGTGCATGGAACTCTTGGACACCTTAGCTCTTGGTTACACTTCCAGGGAGAGTCAAAGTTTCTCTACTAAGAAACAGAAATTGGGTCAGTGATACAGAGAACTTACTTTAAGTAACAATATTCTAGTAAAATGCGCAGTATTCTGGCTTTTTAACTTTGTGTCTTTTGCTGTGAATTAGCTTAAACTGCACTCAGAGCAATCAGATTGATTGCTGCAGGTTTCATCTATCCTGACTGTTGTAACATGGGGGTAGCACTGCTCTTAATTAAAGCTACATTACATTTCCCAGTATTATTTATATGCCTATTGGAGTAGTTTATACATGAATAGAATAATCAGTGTTCCTTTCTTGTTACATTTATGCCTCCCTTAAAAAGAATTAATATGCAGGTTTTGTTTTCTTAACATGGGAGAAAAATGCGTGTGACATTTAACTGGGATACCCTGAGGAAGTGGAAAATAAGGCACATGAATGTTCCACCACATCAAAAGTATGGTAATAGGTACCAGTCGATTATCTAGAAATATATCATTATTTCTTAAAGCTGGCAGCCACTGATCAGGAGACTTATCTCCTGTAACAATGCTATGTGTGAGGCAGACAGGAGAGCTACACCACCAGTGTTTTGAAATGCTTTAACATCATTGCTGCTTCACTTCAGTGTTTGCTCTGAAGGAGATTTGCGGCTTTGTACAGCATTCAGAGTTCCTGATGGACAAATTCCTGGAATGAAGGATGCTTTTGAAAATATATTCAATTCCTTGATATTAGTTTCTACTCCTTAAATAGTAGGAATATGCTGAAGTTAAGAAAAAAAGCAACTACCTGCCACTTAGTTTATGCCACATTGCAGCAGCTCCTGGTGGACTCTGTCGCTGTTCCTTGTTTATGCCAGCCCAGTTCTACAATATTCAAATGCTTCATGAAATGCATTTAATGACTTTAACCCCTGAAATTGTGTATTTTTATCTCAGTGATGCAGAGGGAGGAGTGAACCACAGAGCTTGTGTCTCGCTGCAAGCTGAAGGGCAGATCCAAAAGCAGATGAGTGTGCTCCTGGGCCTCCTGCTCAGCCCTCTGTGGCTCAGCCTGCAGGTCCAGCCTGTGCCTCGAACCATGGGCTTTGCCCACAGAAAGGTCCCTGTAGCTCTCGGTGAGCACGCTGGGTATTCTTGCAGCTCTGTGCAGTTAGTGTTAGACCTTGGTGGCATGCAATTAGCAGAGCTATTTCAGGGTATTCAGATTTTAGCTGAACACAGAATTCAAAAAGGTAAAATTGCTCCCAAGACTGATGTTCCTTCTGTTTTATTTCGGTGTTATGCCACTCTTTTT
>VXAU01005701.1:756606-783819 GCA_013399695.1 Formicarius rufipectus | reverse complement strand
TTTTTCTGTTTTTTTGTTTTTGTTTTTGTTTTTTTTGGTTTTTTTTGAGGCTGAAACAACGCCGGGGAATAGCTGGCGTAAGGTTAGCTGTGGGCACGCTACGGTGCCTGAGGTGGCTGCATAGGAAACAGCAGTATCAACTTACTGACAGGGCGGGGGTTGATTTAGGTAAAACTTCTATTTTTCATCCGTGTCTTATTGGAACTCTGATGTGAGTTTGAAGCGCTGGAGATAGAGCTGAGAGGACATATTCCCTTAACTCTGGTTTCTTAAGCTCTGTAACAAATGCTTTGTTTTTCTTTCATCTATTTACTCTCTTTTAATGTCGCATTTATTTTTTATTTTTCTTTCACCATTAAGGATGGTAGTGAGCTCGTACTGGTTTGAAATGCATTAGGGGAAAATGTTAAAATAGTGCTGCAGGAGGAAACAAATACACTGAAGATAACAAAAGACACACCATTCTAGTGACCAGTGAGAACTGGGGCCACAATTGTTTCTTATTCTCTCTTACTGAAAACACGGTTTTGTGGAATCATAAAAACTTGTATTGCTCAGGACTGAGAGAGGTGAATTCCCTGTGTGCATGCAGGTACCATGGATGAACTCTTCTTGCTTTTATTTGAACAAAGCTCTTCAGAGCTTTCAGTGTATTATTCTTCAAAGTTTATGACATTTATTGTGTATTCTTTAGCTTTTAATAGGGTTGGTATTGGTTAAAGTGTTAGAAAGTGGAACTCTAATGATTTTGGACACATAGTTCATAAAGCAGTAGTTTTATGGCTATGCTAATGATTGTAATGTATATGTATTTTAGCTGAACTTTTTATGTTGCCTATTCTTCTAAACTTAAAGGTTATCTTAAGTTTTTTCTCCTGCATGAATTTATAAAATAAGCAGAAACTTGAACATATATGTATACAAGTATATATACACACACATTTAAAACTTTTTAAAACTTTGTTTTAAAAATAATTTTAATAATGCTACACCAAAATAGTCATAAGTTCACAGTGACTCATTCTGTCTGTTCACATAAAAACATGCTCTGAGCAGCCTTAGATTTAGATTTTTGAAACTATTTGAATCCGTCTTATTGCATGGCACGTTTGAAAAGGTGTGATTTGCATTTGAAAGGATGAATCAGAACTAAAACCAGATTAGGCAGAGATTGTTCCCCCTCCCAAAGATCTGGAGTCATCTACTGTAGCCACTAATATCTAACATGGCTTCAGGTAAAGTGTTTTTCCTCAATAAACTTAACATTTCTAGTTAAGAAAAGGAGAAAGACGGATCACAAAAGCAGTTTCAGAGAGTGTTTTCATTCGTTGAAGCCTTCATTCATACTTACATTAGTTCCAGATGTTTTATTATTATTTTCATTAATGAAAAAAATATGAAGTTTGGGATGCAGTCCACCTAAATCCTGCCCAAAAGTGGACTTTTTTCTAAAACTTGTCTAAATCCCAGACAACAGCACAGTTTGAACGCTTCTTAGGAGTGTCTAATCTTTCACCCAATTTATTTTTCTCCTCCTGAATGAAAATTTGATAAATAGTAAAGTAATTTTAACTTCTTCATGCTCAGAACTGTCTGCTTTGGCAGAACAAACAAATCTCCTACTTTTTTTAATCCGAACTTTAGTAAACAAACAATAAATTGCCCCTCAACACGGTGGAAAACTCTAAAGAGCCCACTGGATAAAGCACCCATCCAAGGAGCAAGGTGGTCAAGTTCTGTCTTCTGCTAAGGCTGCTGGTGCTCTAATTGCATCCAAAGAGGCTGCCCATACCAACAGTCCTGCTGTCTGCAGATGGTGATGGGCATATGTGTGTGTGTGTGTGTGTGTGAAATAGATACCGAATCAGAAATCCCCTTTCCAAGTTCTAACAACTAACAACTTCCCTTCGTGCTTCTACCAACCAGGTTTGACTCCTTCCTTCTGCTGCTACAGAGGATGGGTCTGTCGGTGGTTTCTCACGGGGAGATGGTAGCAGGATAACCATATCTGGAACTTTTATCAATATTAATTTGTAGCGTTTCACTGTATGTGGCATAAAAGCAGAAAGTCTCTTCAATTATGTGATATTTAGCTATTAGATAATTGCAGATAATTGCATGGGCAAGTTCTATGAACCAAAATATTACTGTGACATCTAAAAATCTACAAATCATGTAACAATTATGTTTGGAGTTGTGTCATTATTTCAAGTATAATTACCATGAGATTGGCAGCGCTGGTACTTAACGAGTAATCACTGGAATTTCCCCTCATAGTTGCTCTTCTCCCTGCTTGTAAAGTTCTTTGTCACACAATTTAAATACAGAGATAACATAAATTGACCTCCACATGTGTTATACTAAAACTGAAGTCCTTAATGTTCTAAACCCTCAGTTTCATGGGGGAAACAGGGAAGGGACAGTGTGCTGTGAGTGGTGAGGAAATGAAGCAACCTTTCAGGAGACACCGGCTAGTGGAATAACTCCTTTCCGTAGCTGTCCAAAATAACCCTTTTATATCTGTTAAAGCTAGTTTGTAACAAGTTAAAATTCTGCTGAGACCAAAGGCTTTCAAAATGTCCTTGCATGATATACTGCCTTCCTTCCATTGCAAGGAAGTTTCACTAGCAAAATTTCATTCACAAAACCGCATACAGAAGAGAAGAATCTGTAATTCACTCTTGGGTTCCAATTGAAAAAAGTTTTAGGGGATTTGTTTGTTTTTTTTGTTGGTTTGTTTTTTTTTTGTTTGTTTGTTTTAAATATTATTTATGTAGGACACATTTTTTGCCAAACTTCCAAGTTATTAAAATGTGGCTCTCTCCTTTTTTGTGTTTGTTTGTTTTTTTCATTTCATTATTTATCAGGTTTTACCTGGCGGGATGATTACACACAGCATGTTATTGGTCAGGAGCTCTCAACCATTCACAAAATCCACAGCAGACGCCCTGAGGTGTTTGCATCTGAAGGATCTGACACAGGAAGGTAAGTCTTCTATGGTGTTTTTGCCTGATAGGTTTTTGGAAGGGTTTGCAAATGATAAGGAATAGACTGGCACAGAAGTGAAATTAAAAACTTAATCAAAACCATTCTTTATATGATAGAGGAAAAATAGTCGCATATTTTAACATAACACACTGAACAAACACACTAAGTGTTAAGACCTTGAACCTCACTTTTCTGATTATCATCAAGTTAAGAAAATACACTTTCTGGTGTTAATTAAGGTGTCAGAATTCAAAACATCAGGTCTTTCATTCAGTTTATGCCTTTTCTAGTGTCAGTTCAGCCATCTCTACTTATGACTGACTCAAAAAGGCAGATTTCTACAGTAGCTCATCCACAGGAGACATTTTATTTTGGACTAGGCATGGAGTGGCATTCTGAATTACTAATTATATTTTCAAAGTCAAAATCTTCCAAAACATAGCTATAATTGATTTGATGGCCATAGATTCCTACTGGAAGTTGTGAAATCTGTCCAGGAAGGAGAGATTCATGCAAGTTCCCATGACAGAAGGTAGTGCTGGGACATGGCTTGAAAGGTATTGAGAGGTGACTTTGCAGTTATTGCAAGAGGCACATCTGTGATTCTGTAAAATGATATGATTGTAGAACCTGCAATTATATCATCTTCATATGCAGTTACAGATATAATGATTCTCTTTTACCTGGTCTGTTCTGTCTTACAGGCTTTTAAATGCAACCCAACCACACAAACCCCATAAAGAAATTTTAGGAACATTAAGAATTACAAATAGTGCTTTCCCCTACATGATTTTAAGAAATACAATCTCAAAAGCAGTGAAATTGAAAGAAAGTGCTTTTTGTAACAAGACTTTCCTCATAGTGGGATAGAGTTTGAGCTTCTATCCTTAATGGGCAAGGTATTGAATGCTGGACTTCAGATCTGCATATACTGCAGTATGTGGTTTGCATATTCTTTTCTATATTGCTCTTTTATGGAAATAAAAATACTGCATAATTGATATTGCCCCATGGCTTTGACTGTGTTTGCCTCGCTTTGTTTTGATTTAACTGAGTATTTGACCCTGTATTTTCTTGTTTGTTGATTCAAAAGCATTCTTTAAAATCACAGCACCATAGATTTCAGAAGTGCAGTAAAGTATAAACTTAACTTCCAAAGAAGATAGTGATCTTTAGATTATTACAAAGGTGATAACAACATGTGGTTGAATCCATAAACATGTTTTTATTTCTTAGATACAAAAAAGGCCATTACTGAATGGATTAGGATTACTCTCTGCACCTGGTATCAGAAATGATTTTCAGTATCTCTGGGAGATATAGTTTTAGAATGTAGCTAAAACTTTTATTCGTGAGAGCAAGACAAAACAGGCTAGATTTCCGTGAGGTCAAGACTGTATTCTGCAGAGTTCCAGATTCATAGTTATATAAAAATAAAAAGAATAAGAAGAGATGAGAAATAATTTAGGTATCAGATTGAAAACTTTTAGAAGTTCCTGTTGTGACCAGGTTTGAGATATTTTGCCTTTTTTACTAGAACTGTGTGTTAAAAAATAATCCATTTTGTGTATTGACACTTCAGGAGCATCAGAATTCCAAATGTGTTCACATATAGCAGTTTCTATTGTGGATAGATTTTCTGCAGTTACCAAGCTGTGCTTCTGAAAGCATTATCTTATGTGCCAACAGTTTAAAGCATTAATTGATTTTTTTGGTTGTCCATTTGCAAAGTATTCTGTAGGTCAGAGAACAGTAGGAAATTTGGTGTCTTGGTGTCTTGTAGATTCTGATCAAGTGTGTTATATGTTCAGTGTGCTCAGTGTGCTTGCTAGAATCTTAGGAGATAATAATCAAATAATTAAAAAAGCAACTTATTGTAGGTATCTAATTATCAAAGAAACATCATGGCAGGAAGACCTTTTATTAAGGGTAACGTGTGTAATAAGACAATATGAAGTCATACTAATGAGTCATTAATCCCCACAGAGCTGGTGAGAGCCAGAAAATAGACTCAGACACTTGAAAGGTAAATTGACTTAGGCTAAATTAGCGCATATGAAATCTGATGAAACAGAAGACATGGATTTCATCTCAAAAAAAAAATGCTGAAACTGGAGTTTGATTTCAAGATGAAAGTTCTTTCTTTGTTGGCTAACTGGAGTGTACGTGATATTTCCTGGGTCCTTATTAAATTTCAAAAAACCCTCTCTTGAAAGAGGCTTCAAGATAAAGGGAAAAAGTCCATTCTGCACTCAGGGAATAAATGTCAGTTGTGTTCATTGGTGCAATTAGGAACAACCACAAACGTTTCCAGCAAACTTCAATGTAGGAAATGGGGTATAGCAATATTTCTATAATAAAACCATCATTAAGTCAGTAATAAGATTCTCTCAGCATTTAAAAGGGAGAAATTTATTCTAAAAAGTGCGGTATCTATTAATGGTGAACACTCTAGAAATAGCTGAGGTGCAGTAATTTAGATATTTCCACACAAAAGCTTACAAAGTCCTGGGCTTTGTAGGAAATCCATAATCATTTCTGTGGATAAAAAATTATATATGGTATTGTCTTTTTACTCTAAAGTTCATTGTATGCAAAGTCATTTTTCAGAACAAATTAAAACTGAAAATACTTCCCAATAAGTGCACAAGAACTCAGCTCACAGACACTTCTTCTCACCAACTTCTTTTATATATTTGTCTTTCATCCATTTTCCAATATTACTCTGTCAAATTTAAAAGAAATATTTTAATTCAGTTGCAATAATAGCTCACTTAATGCATTTTCATTTCTGCTTTAACAGTGATATACTGTTGTTCTAACATACTACAAAAATAAACTACAAAAACTAAATAAACTACTAAAATAAACTAGAAAAGTTTTAAAAACTCTTTCAAATGTATTCATAGGATCTTATTAAAGTTGTAATGAAATGTAAATCTTTGTAGTAGTTTACATTTTAATTGTTTAAAAATTTACAGCATAAAATATCTCATCTACTGTGGAATGTAAACATGAGTGCAACTACTGTCTCCATAGGAAAAATGAGAAATCTTGGACCCCAGATTTTGCTTTTACAACCAGTGAAACTGATTATATACTGTAAATAATGGTTTGAGAAGCCGACCCAAATACTGTCTCTTGTCTGTGCATTCAGTTCCCATTAGGTCCAGTGGNTTGTTTGTTTTTTTGTTTTCCTTTTCTTTTCAAAGTTAGTGAAGAAAGGAGAAGATAGGTGTTGGAATTAATCAATGAATGAAAGATGAGTGTTGGAAACTGGGATCTCTTCTGTGAAGAGAGCCTCTTTGGATTAGTTCATGTTTACTGAAGCAGAAAGCATACAGCCCAGCTTTCTAAAACTGCAGAATAGCTTTAGTTTGGCTTTAGGTGGTGGATAATGTTTACCTGCATGTCCACGCTCCATCATAAGGCAGAATTTCAAGCTCTGGAATAAGAGAAAAATGCAAACAGCATGAGAAGGAAGCAAGACTTATGGTAAATTACGTCAGGTTTGCTGTGGTGCTCTGTGCAGTAACCCTTCTTTTTCCCAGAGTTTTTGTGCCTGATGGGAACCTGCTCATTTTACACTGGAGAGAAGTGGAGGGTGTTCTGGTATTTCAAAGTGAGCAATTCTGTAAGCACTGCTGGTTGCAATGCCACCACAGTAAATTAGATTATTAATTACATTTATTGGTACTAAATTTGTAAGGGCACACATTTGCTACAACTGTAAGCCTGGAAGGATGTCCGGGACTTTGTGCATGAAGTAATATAATTAAACCCTAGATTTGGAAAATGATATAAGGGTGCTCTCTCAGGCTGTGCCCCTATGTAAGTATCAAGATGTGGGCTGGTAAAATGAATTTTTATTTATAGTGACAGAGAGATTTTGAAAGTCAAATTCCTTTCCTGAGCTGGAGAGCTTTTCCACCTGGAATTGTTCCTTTACTGGAGAAGTGTGTGGGCGTGTGGGTAGGAAATAGTGACACCTAAAAGGTGATTTCCCTCGAAACGGCACGTCACTCCCAGGGAAGGAAGTGCACTGGGAACCCTCTCTCTGCTTTTGTACACAAGGAATGAAATAGTTACTGATGCTGACATTTAAATTATCATCATCATTGACATGTTGTTGAGATAGATGAGGACAGCTGGTAATAATTCAGATTCATTGCACACAGCACTCTGAATCCCATGTAAACACCTCTACACTGCCGTCGTTTAATCACATTTTTAGCTTTTCTCTGCAAACGTCACCGAGATCTGTCTAACCAGCTCAGGAAACACCACTGTTCTGTGAATCCCAGGCACATGAGAAGATCAGAAGAGATGCTTGTTCCCCTTTCAAGCCGTTTGCTGCATCTGGCTTGCTCTCTTGTTTCTGCATAGCCAACAGTGTCCCTGTATTCTGTAAATTGGTGCAGGGCCAAATTGATGTTGGATCTCATCATCATCCAGCAATTTTTTTAAACATCTTAGAACTGTCTCATATTTCTTTGGAGTGCAATTTATTCACGCATATTTTCTTTTTACAAGCGATTCCTTTTCTTCTGAATGTAGCTTTGCCTTGATGTGGCATTTTATTTGATTTACTGTAGAATCATTAGCTTTGATTCATGCCATAAATTGTAATAGTACAAGATTTTTTGACTAATTTTGCTGAAACACTGCATTTTCTGTGCTTCTGCGATTACTAAGCTTTCGAGTGACTTTTTTGTTAAGTATTGAACTAACTTCAGTGTGTTGCAGTGGCTTTTTAATTGGCTTGTTTGTATGTTGGACAGGCTGGTAACTTTCCTTTCCTTGCTCTTGCTGTGCAGGACTTATGGACAGACTGCAGATAATGAAAGAAATTATGATGGGGAAAATGATGTGAACTTGGCCAAGTCTCTTCAGCAATACCTTACATATCTCGGTATTCTCTCCCAGTCTGCAACTACAAATCTGTATCCAAGGAAGACAAGTGACAAAGCTTCAGTCAAGGTAGTATTTTTAATGTGGTTCCTATATTCTGTGCCTTTGACTTCCTTCTCAGAGTTCTTATTTTTCAATTATCTCCTCTGTCTCAAGACCAGAGATTGTTTTTTACTGCTTCCTCCAATTGATTATCATAACTGCTCTAACCAAGTTCTTTCAAAATGGGTCACCTTCAGCATTGTAAAAGCTTCAGCTTTTCAAATCTGGAGCATTTTGCCTTAATTAGGGAGGGTTTGCATGTGATGAAGGAAGAGTGGGATAAAGGTGGTAACATCTTCACTGACTGATCTGAAACCCCTCTTACAGCATCTGAACCACTCCTTTCCAAACACTTGACTCAGTTACTGTGTGAATTCTTGCTGGTGTTTATGCATTTTAGAATGCAATTAATATAATCTTTAGGCAGATTTTCATAACGGGTCTGATTAATTGTGCCTCAGCATTTACTACTTCTTACTGATCACAAGGAAAGCCTATCTTGACCAATTAAGGTTCATATATATACATTATAAATGCATAGCTAGCTAGGCAGACACATCACAACCCCTAAATCATGAGTGCTGACGGTGTTCAAAACAACAAAAATGCCTATTTGAGAACTAAACCAGTTTTTCCTCTGCTAGTGAAAATCTCACTGTAAGATGGAGCTTGATAAATTCATAGAAGTTATTGGATGAAGGGTTTGCATACAACAGGCCCTTGCAGACCTGTATCTTTTGCTCAAAAAAATGTACACTCTGATTAAAAAAAAAAAAAGGGTTGCTATTATAACAATCCTTAAAAAAAAAATTATGTACTATTTGCATGCTTATAGCATAAATGCAACAACCTTAGCTAAAAAATATAATGCAATTTTAGGAACAAAAATCAGGTGAAGAAAACACAGTGGCAAAGCCAAACTCCCAGTTTATTGCAGGGACTAACTCAGAGTCACGGACCCACTGCAGTGGATCTGCAACAGCAGCTCCTGACAGCAGCAGCAGCTGTGGCAACCATTTAGTCCTGGTTATTATTCTTGTCAGAAGCACAAGTTCCACTGGTTCCAGTTTCACTGACTGACATACACAGCCCTTTATGATTTATAGTGGATGTCCTTAGGTGCCCAGCTGGGGCAGGAGAAGCTTGCAGGCAGCAGCAAGGCAGCTCTAAGGAGGGAACAGGGATCACCTTCGTGGCGCTATTCCTCCCCTCTCTCCTCATGAGCCGTAGTGAGGATGCTCTGTTTTGAGTCACTGGCTTTCAGGGACAAGAAAACTTGCTCAAGAAGTGTTTCAGTGGGTCTGGTGCTGTCATGCAAGTTCATAAATAATCCATATGGCTGAGACCTTCTGTGGGGAAGCCTGCTGTGATAACACCACCCACCAACCTTATCGAGTGTTGCCATGGAGATGGGTACTCTGAAGCCTGGGGGAGTGGGATAAAGAGGAGGAAATCTGGAAATGAGGCACATATAGGAGCAAACTGTACACTTCTGTTTACTAAGGAGCATTTTAAAACAATAGACATTGAGTCAGATGTGTTACCTGTAATTTAAAATTTAAAAAAAGGAACCCAAAATTATCTTAATAAATAGTAATCAGTCATGGATTTTCAGTGATCTTGGAGATGTTTCCCTATCCTCTGCAAATAAAATGCAACTGCTCTTTAAAAGCGAGAAGACGGACACGGTATTTTCACCTTGATTCATTGTTTTATTAATGGATTGACATTTAAACAAAAGAGAAAACAGGATTTTTGCTACTCCAGGAAGAAGCAAAAACCCCTAAAATTTAATAATTTGAAAAGAGAAGGAAGGAAAGTAACTGCTTGAGCTGCCTTTGATATGGTCATACCACTTGAAATTGAAAATGGCTACCTTATGCACTATAATTGCATGCTTCAACAAAATATTGGTACCTTATTTTTGTATTTAATAGACAAATCAAATCCCCACATTAAATAATTGTAGCAAGCTCTCATCTTTTAACTTTCTTGCCCTTTTCTGATTAAAAATAAGGACAAGACGGAGGTACTTTACCCTTCTTAAACCTAGAATTGCAACTTTTGGGCCTTTGCCCTTCTTAAAAATAATTTTCTTTCAAGTATATATTTACCTCTGCCACTTCATTCCTGCTGTCAGGGAAGAGGAGATGTAACGCTACTCTGGTTGCTTTGATACCTTACCTGCTATGAAGTACAGCTGAATCTTGCAGAAATTTAGTGCTTCTAGACAGACTTCCTGAGTGGATTCTGATTTATTCCAAACCTGACATCAGAGGTCTCTGGCCAAGCATAAAACAAAGGAAGATAAAAGACAAAGAGGCTTTAAAGTATTTCTTATAGGCTGAAAGTGTTATTTTGTATCTTAACATATATTTAGTCAACTGTTTAACAAACTTTCAGCCTTTAGTTGTCTTACTGTCTTCCACGTGTTTTATGAGAATAAAACTGCTAAGTAGGCACCACACAAACAGTTATGCACAAAGTTGTAAAATAAGGCATCTCAGAACCTAAAGTGGGTAACTCTTCTCTTATTTTCCTTGTTCAAACAGCTGTCAGCTTGAGGCTTTATACAGCAGTGACAGAAACACCACCAGTAAACTTAAATCATGGGATTGGCCAAAATTCCCATAGTGTCTACCATTTATTGCAAGAGCTTCTTGGAGTGATTTCTGAAGCACTTGAAGTTCATTGCTAACTTAGAATTTTTTTCTTAGTATTTAGGCACTGTCTGCTGCAGGCTGTAATTTAGCTGACTGATAATGACTCTGCCAGGGGATAAATAGCAGCAACTCAGGGCCTTTGGTGGGTCTGTTTCCTGAGGATTACAGCTGTAAAGAACATTTCACTTTAGTTCCTCTGAAGAGAGTTGTTCAGAAAATGGGCACTTGGTGGCATTTGTTACTTGAGCATTAGCTAGTGAGGTTTTATGTTCAATTTTCTTGGTTTTCCCCCAAACACTTGGGCTGTATGGAAGTTCTACCCTTCACAAAATGCTGTGTTATTGGTCTTTGTGATTCCTTTCTACCAAGCCTGGATATAGTATGGAAAATATCATACAGCCAGACACATACTTGTAATGAGGAAGCTTGGTTTATCTTAGCTGAAGAGGGAAGAAATGCAGACACTTCAAATCACGTGTGAATTCCCCTGCCCTTCTCCCCTCCAGCTGGAACAAACCTCTCTGATAGCAAAACACCCTGAAAAAACCACTACAGCGTTGCCATTGCTCCAGCAGCCGAGGAGCAGGGTGCTGGGTTTGAAGGGACAGCACGAAGCTGGTGTTCCTAAAGCTCATCGGCTGTAAAGCTTTGCTGCTGCTGCTGCTCTGTGTCAGCCCTGGCACAGCAGGGACGGGGGGTACCTTGAGGAAACCTTTGAATAAAGGAAGTGCTGGAAGAGAAAAACAGCAACTGATGCAACAAAGCTAAACAGACAGGCAGGAAAAATGATCTGTATGGAGACAAATACTCCTGCTGTCTGCTCTTCGACAGCTGTTAGCCAAGGCACTGAGGGGTGGTCTCACTGATCTCACTTTTAAAAAAGTCCAAATGCTTCACCACGGGCTGCAGGGGGACCACAGCTCTGAGTCCTTCCCCTGCCTCCTTGGGGTCCCTCCCACGGGAGATAGTCCTCGATAGGCTTCTCCGACGTGAGTCCACCCCCCGCCCCCGGTCAATGCTTCTTCTACCCAGGGAGAAACCTTCTTCCAGCGTGGGTCTCCTTCTCCACGAGTCATGGCTGCAAGTCTCTTCCAGGATCTCACTCCATTCTGGGCCTCCCACAGGGCAACAGCTCCTTCAGAAATCCACCTGCTTCTCCATGGGCTGCAGGGGGGGCACAGCTTTGAGTCCTTCACCCCCTGCTCCAGCGTGGGGTCCCTCCTTTTCCTCCTCCTGCTCCAACCTTGGTCTCTCTCACTCTGCATTGTTGTCTCATGGCTGGAATTTCCAACTATCCCACACTCCTAAATTCTTAACTATGTTATCCCAGAGGTGTGACAGTGATTCTTAATTGGCTCAATTGTGACCACGAGCAGGAAGGCGCTCCTGGACCTGGCTGTCTTTGGCTGCACAGGACAGGGGAAGCTTCCAGAAGCTTCTAACAGAAACCATCCTGGGAGCCCCCCCTTCTGCTAAAATCCAGCCACAGAAACCTATGACACTGGGCTTGAACAGTTCCAGGAGATTGCAATTGCACTCCTTTCATCCGACCAAGAAAAATATTTAGTCGTCATGGAAAGAGAAATGATTTGAAATGTGATCCAAATGTGCTTATAAAAGTCTCAAAATCAGAAGAAAAAAAAAAACACCTAAAACTGCTTGTTTTTTTTCCTGAACAATCTTTAATTCTTACACATTCTCTTTGCCTTCTGGTAGCCTGACCAGTGACTTCTTTAATGCCTGAGGTGACTGCTTTGGGAACACAGAGCTGCACGGAGCTCATTTCAGACACAGTGCAACAGCACAGGGCACTTGTGGCCACCACCCTGCATGGCCAAGCACGCTCCTCCTCACACATTCCATCTCCCAGCTCCACTCTGGGACTGGGCACTCCTTTGGCTCCTTCAGAACACCTCCTGGACAGGCTGTAGGAATAAGGAAGTCACTGCCACACTTGTGCTAGGGCTGCATTTCTTGTTGCAGGGGTCTCTATTTTATGGTTTTGTGGTTGGAAGATTCATGGAATTGCTTTTACTCTTTTCTCCTGACCTGGTCTCTGAGGTCTTCAGGCATGGTGGGTCCTACCTGCTGCTAAGGTCTTTGTCAGGCCTGCATGCCATTCAGGCCCTAGTATGTACTATGGGGAGAACGAAAAAATTATCTCAGTCTTTAGAGAGTTTCGTGAATTTTCTGTTGTTTTGGTTTCTTTGTTCTTCAGTTACTGACATTCATTTTCAAGGTAGGCTTCTTGTATGGATACTGTGATTGCAGAAGTCTCCAAGTTTTAGGTCTTTTTAGGTCTTTACAGAAAGAGTGATCAGACCCTGGAATGGGCTGCCCAGGGAGGTGATGGATTCACTGTCCCTGGAAGTGTTTTAAAAAGGACTGGATGTGGCACTCAGTGCCATGGTCTAGTACACAAAGTGGTGTTAGGTCATAGGTTGGACTGGATGACCTCAGAGGTCTTTTCCAACCTAGCTGATTCTGTGATTCTTACAAATTTTAAAGCAAGCATTTTGGGTGAAAATCCAAAATCTTGACACCAAAGAAGCTGCCAAGAAAGGTAAAGGTCTTTGCAGAACCACAAAGGGGCAAAGAAACAGGTGAAATGACCAGTTAGTGCAGGAGAGTTATGGCTCAGTAGTGTAGTAGTGCTGAAAGGGGAGAAGGTGCAAGTAAAAACTCATATAAATGATTTAAAAGAAAAATTCATGTCTTTGCTGGGTTGAAAATCAATTGTTTGAATTTTTGTAATTGATCTCCTGAAAGAACTAAGAGTTGTGATAATTATTTAAAAGGATTATTATTTATTTTGGAGAATCTGAGTGCACAAGTGCTCGAAGATGTACTCTGAACTTATCTGTAAATAATAATTACTGTGATTAACTAGTAAGAAATTACTCAGTCGTTGCTCAGTTTAATCTGGAACTTTAATTCAAAAAAGCAGCACCCTTATTTATCTAACACTGATTAAAATACAGGACTGAATGAAGATCACCAGAAATTGCTCTGATGACTGACTGCTGAAAAGTCAAACCCCCTCCTGTGATGTATACATCGAAACTCTACTTATATAAATGTAAAATTTAATATTTCATACATGAGGGATTATATATAAGTAAGAAAAATGTAATTCACAATGTGCATGAACACTTCCATAAAAATATTTCAGAAATAATTGATAAAGGAATGTCTCCCTGAAGCTACAGAATTGCCCATCTATTATCATATTTCCACAATGATATTTAAACATTTCACAAGCATGGATGTATTTATTTACCTAAAACCATTAAAAAGTAATGGCAATACCCCTACTCCACAGACAGATTGGACAGCTTTTCTAAGAACATGCAATAAATTTTTGGTAAAGTGTAGACTAAAAGCTAAGCCTCAAATCCCACAAATATATTTCCGTTTTGGTGCAAGTCAGCGTAAACTCATTCCATGATCAGTGGAGAGAAAAAAGGGAATTCTAAAGTTGTGATCCATCCACTCTAAGTTTATCAAATAAGACATTCTAGTTTCTATCTTCTTGGCATCCTGCATGAATCTGGTGTAGATTGCAATTCTTCCTGGAAGAACTGGTAGCCATACTCTTAAAGCTCTAACAGAATTCATGGCTACAAGACCTAGAAAAATTGTTTGTGGCAAAAGTACACAGTCTGGTGATTTAATGTGGCTTGTGGTTTATTTTTTTTAATTAACAATTTAACAATGGAGCAGTAGCATGCTCTTCATGTCTTAGACCTGACACCTGCCTTTACCTACAGCCTCCCAGCCTGTGTAGGATGCAGTGGCAGAATTTCCACATCTAGCATAGAAACTGTCATTTCCCTTATCACACAGCTATCTTGTAAGGATTAATTTTTGTACAATTATTAGATACAAGTGGCATAGAAATGTTATTATAAATGATGTGTGTCAAGTCTGGAGGCTTATTTTAAAGGGCAGTTAATTAATTTCTAGTAATTCCCAGATGAAACATAGATTGATATTTTTATAATCTTAAATACTGATTGGATAATAAGATTTGGTTCTTTTTCAGATCCTTCACTTCAAAATCAACTTTCTTTTTTTCCAAATACCATGTGTTTGGAGTTTCTGTTTCTATAATTTTTCCTGCAACTTTGCAGTTTTTCTTGCAAATATATACTCCTTCTACTCCAGCACACTGTACTCAGTAAACGGAAGATGATGGAGCTGATACAAATTTTACGGTGTGTTCCATATTTATTTTCTCATCCCACTCATCAAATGAGAGGGTAGAGCTCACAGAAATTTAAGATTACTTTTATCTACCTCCATGCAAGTGTGTTGGTGTAGACATTTCACGACAGCTGAACAATTTTTATTTTTAATGATAAAAGTCAAGCAGTTGTCCAGCAAATGGGTGGTTGCTTTCAATGGGGTTGTCAAGTATGCTGTAGGCATTGATCCTGCAGATCTCTTCACTTACATTTCTTAGGTAAAAGTACTCTCTAGGTTCATATGTTAGAGTTATAAATTTATTGAATTGTGTTAATGTGCTCAGCTTTTGGCAGATGAAGATCTTCATGTTTCCATGTAAATCATCTTTAGATAATGAGTCAGCTCAATATACCAGCATATGCCTACAAAAAATGTGTTTAAACAGCATTCACTGAAACCTTAAGTAACAGACTTGTTGGCTTATGAGCAAACTGTTCTCAGCAAGGGAAGCTGACACAGCTGGGGAGATCAGCACTGATCACCTGCACAGTTTCTGCCATCCACTGGGAGTTGACTGTCACTTTTTGGTTACTGCTGGTAATGTTAGGGAGCTTCTGAACACAGTAGCCTGATAGGTAAAGATGCCTCAAATCTTGTGTCCCCAGGTCTAGGCTGTAGGCAGGTGGAGCAGATACTGCCAAAAGGCAACACAGGACACATGGTCTAATTGTGGTTGTGGGCACTCAGACCACATGAACACAAATGCACACATAATAGAGCTGCTCAACCAGAGCAACAGTCAGATACCGAGTTTATTGAGAAGACAGGACAGACACAAGACATGGTCAGACAGTTATATTGGCCAGCCTGCTTACATGCTTTTTCCTTTTTCCTAAACATCCTATAATATCCCTTGGACAATGGCAAGATGTTCTTCAGTCCCACACCACTGCAGGCAGTCACCCCTTCAGTCTGCAGGGTGATCCAGAGGGCTGCTCCCATCCACCCATCTGGTGGGTGGCATTCCTGGCTGTCATGGCTCGTGGCTCATGCTGATAGCCCAGGGAGGAGCCAGGACAGGGGCCCCTTGGCAGTGATGAGGTTGTTTTGGTTCATCCACCCTTCATTTTCTCCAGGTATTTCGTCATTTATGTGTGGAGACAAGCCAGGTTATCATGTAATCTGATGTGTAAAACTAGCATTTTTTGTTTATGATGGGCTAATGATGAATGCTGAGGAAAGACCACCCAGAACTCCTTCTACACCAAAGCAAACTTTGTTTTGATCCATAGGATGGAGGTGTGTCAGAAACAGAGAAAACCCAGCAGTTAGTTACGAAGGCTAAAGATAGTGAGTTACTTAGCAGTAAAAGAAATATCAACTAATGATAAAAATTGTCCATGCAGGAGAGTCTATTGGTTTGGCCTCTTTACCAGTTTCTGGACTCAGAATTAGGCTTCCAAATTCCTGGGTTTTATGCACGGTATAATGTCATTATAGTGAAAAGGTCATTATAAGCTGGTAGGAGAAGCTTTTGCTCCATTATTACTCAAAAAATTGAATTCTTTCATTGGCTTTACCTATTATTTTCAGACAAACCTAACACTGAATTTGGTGCAGAGTGTGTAACATCATGTCCTCAGCACATTCTGATTGTAAAGCAGTTACCCCCTTTCAGCCTGCTTGAACCTGGCTGGAAGCCTGCCAAGATACCCTGACAGGAGAGAACTGTAAGGGAACAGCAGCTGAATTAAGGCTTTGTTAGCAGAGGACTTGCTACTTAAGGACAGAGCTGTACTGCTTACTCAGCTCCATCCCGGGGACTTTCCCACTGTAATCCACTCCACAACAGTTGGCCCTCAGGTTTTGTTGTTGGGCAGATTTCTCTCAATTCCTCTCTTGATTTAAAGGTAAATTGAGAGGCACAAATTCATGGCCTACACTTTGACTTAGCAATCAGGCAGTGCCGCTTGTGCCACTGTTCATTTTCGAGGTTCACAGGAGTACGTGCACCTCCACCTCAGTGGGTTTACATGAGGCAAGTGTGGGTGGGTCACAAAGTATCCAGACTGCCCCTGGTAAAAAAAGCTAAACTTCTTTCACTCCACACAGTGAGTTAAGGTATGAGAGAATTTCATTCCTGGCAGTCTCTGGAAAATATTATTGTATCTCACCATGGGTGAAGAAGGGCCTTCCACAGTTTGCGGTGGTTTTATTTTCTAATTTCAGGGCCTACACAGCCACTGTCTCAAAGAGGCACAGTAAATTAAGGGTTGTAGGTGGAATCATGCTCCAACAAAATTTAGGTGGTAGCAAACATTAATTAATATCTGAAAATGCATCAGACTGAAAAAGCTAAATGAAACTTAGGGTGAACAATTACTTCTTTATGCATTTCTAAGGGATTTTTTTTCTGGCTCTCTATACGTTCAAGATTTAGCAAATATATCTGCAAGAAAAGAATTATTTTGTCATAAACTTGATCCATTTTTTCTGCACTTGTGCCAAACACTCAAATCAATCTACCCTTTAGTGGATAAGCTGAACAGCCCTGGCTTGTAAGTATCTAATCCTGCCCCCTCTTTATTTTTATTTTTTTTTAATAAAACATGTAGTTCATAGACTTTTGCATAGTGCATCTGCACAGTGTAATTTAATGTGCCCTTCTGTGAACTTTCTTGCAGGAAATGTCAGTTAGTTACATACCTAAACCATACAAGACATTGCCCTAACAATTCCATCTTCAGAAAGGTTAGTGTGGGGGGTTTTTTGATAATGTGGGAATTATTGAGATATTTGAAAACCTTATTTGAAAGGTGGTGAAGGAGAGGAAAATCCTGTGCAGATGGAGAAATAATTTTTTTTTTAACTGAGGTTTTTAGTAATTCAGAGTACTTTCAAAAAGTTCTATCAGTGACATGAGATAATTAAAAAGTATTTTACCTATTAAAAAAATAAAATGTTCCTGATAGTAATAGGGGCTTGTATTCTAACCCTAGTCAGTATAAACCATCTATATGGTTAGTAGTGCATTCTTTTTAAGTTTTGCACATTTCACTTAATGTTTGCTTAGGGGTTTTTTTATGTGCTGTTACTGGCAGTACTTCATATAAATCCAGTTTAATCAATACAGAAACTCATTTTCTTTTAAAAATTTCCAGCTCCCTGTTTCCCTTTGCTTCTTCATAATGTTTGAAGATTATCCAAAGGCTCTAACATGGGAATTTACAGATTCTTCTTTTCACTAACCATGGCTTATGCCATTTAATTTTGACATAGGTCAAACTAAGTGTCCATGTTCAGGAGGTTAGCTTGCAAAAAACACTCCAAATAAGATTATCACAGTGCTCTGCAATTATTCTTAATAACTTCAGATGTAAATTGCCACTGGATTCTAACCTACATATAACTGATATCTTTTGCCTATATTATTCTGTAAAGAAATAGATTTATTTTTTTTCCCCATGCCACTTAGACAAACCCATAGTTTAGGATTGTATTTATCTGTGTTGCAATTTTACTCAGATTTGTCTTGGTCTGTGTCAACTGCCACATGTACTTTTGGTGTTTTGTTGGAGATGGGGGCAGTGGCGAAGGTGATGTTTTCCTCCTCCAGGTGGAGGATTGCCATACAGCTGTGAGACACCCTTAATTAAGTCAGAGTAGGCTACATCAGATGGGCTGGTATCTGAGTGCACTGTGAGCACAGCTGAGCTGTCACTGCTTTACTTTAATTAGACTTTTTATATTTCATCCCTTACTGCCCAAGGTGTGACCTGTCAAGCTTCTGAGAGGCTGCCCCTGCCTGAGAGAGGTGCAGTTCTGAGCCCAGGACTGGGACACACTTCTATCCAATTTGTGTGCAATCACTTGGTGGGTTTGTGGTCCTTTCTTTCTTGATATGGGTCTTGTCTGCAAGAACAGAAAATCACTGATGTGTTTATGTTAAAGTGTATTGGACTTGTTAAAGAACTCATGAAAAACCTGGCCACATCTCCTGACCCCAATCTTTCACAGTGGTTTGACAGTGTCCAAAACCAGTTTTATTAGTAAAGCTGAAGAGGCAAAAGAGGCAGCTGGGTATAGAACAGATCCAAATTAGTGTGCACTTACCCAAACTGGGTTGAGCTCACTTCATAACTTTCTGAGTCTCAATGGAGAACATCCTCTTTCCCCCAGTCATGAATCTCCCTTTGCCAGCTCCCTGTTCTTCTTTCCCTCATCCCCAGAAGGTCCTCCGGAACGCAGCAAGGCAGAGAGTACAGGAGTGGGAAAAGCAGAGGGCATCTTATGGGACTTATCAGGGAACTACTTGGTGTGTCTGGGGCTGCTTTGTGCCATCTGCAGCTCTTTCTCAGGAGCGAGTCTCATCAGAGTGTTCATCACCCCACGCAAAGACCCGTTGTCGCTGAGAGATAAACACGTACGACTGCAAGTTTTTCACGCCTGGGATTTGCTCTGAGGTCGGTAAACAGCGCCCAGGTTGCATTTTGAGGCGTGGCTCCCCCTTGGCGCCGGTCAGAGCGGTGCGCACCCTGCAGCTGGAGCTGTTTGATGCGCTGCCCAGGCGGCACTGAAAGGCTCCATAGCAGATGTTTGATCTCCAGCTCTAGACTCTTTGGGGCTGCCCTACTGTAGCCTGGTTTCTTGGCTTTCACAGAGCACGTTTCTGTGTTAAAGACCGCCTGCAGAAGGCCAAAGGCTTGCGTTGGTGGATCACAAGCCAAAGTAGTCAAAGTGCCTTTTGTCCCTGCAATAAAGTTGCATTAACCATAAACCTACAAATCATTATCTGGAACTGCATGATGAACCTCTTCAGTAATTTCTAAAGAGGGGAAACCCTCTTAGAAAGTGAGGGATATGAATATTTATTATAAAATCCACTGACTGTTATCAGAAGAAATAAAATTGTTCAGATGGAGAGCAAAACTATTGTCCAGGAATAAAGACTCAGCTAAAATCTAAAAGTTTTATTTCATCTCTGGAATAGCTTATCAACCTTCTTATTTTGCTTTTTCAAATTACATCTGGAAATACATAAATAATGACTTTTCTGTCTGAGTCCTACTAATTGCTCTCCTCTATGTGCATATTCTCTTCACTCTCTCTGTGTTTTGCAGCTCCTTCTGTCCTAAATTACACTATCAGTGCACAGGGACATCAGTGATTCACTATAATTTATAGCAGTGAGAGCTGAAGCAATTCCTGTCCTAAGTTTACCACATTGTGATGTAGTTTGTGTGGCACCAAGAAAGCACAGCTGAGAAGCAGAACCCCTTCTTCAGCACACATACCACTCTGGGGTGCAGCTGCAGCAAAGTGTCCCAAGGGGATTATAAACAAAGAATCTCATTGGAATCATTCTGGATCGAAGTAAATCACTCAGTTAAAATTTATACTTAGCAGGGAATTAAGGAAATTTGTTTTTGGATTTAGGAGGGTGGAACTGGTTTGTTAAAAAAACAAAGAGTTCTGCCTTCAGGCTGTCATCATAGCAAAAGTGTTGCTAGGATTAAATGATAGCAAATATAATTTCCATCTGGTGTGTCCATAGAAATTTGAAACTGAAACGAGAAAACTGTAGTGCAAGCCCACCTTTCCACCTTTTTACCACCCTTCCATCGCTTCTTCAATAAAGATGTGGTTATTAGCCAGACTGACACATTTTTACATTCTTATTTAATTTACTGTGCTGTTTTACCTGAAAATAATAAATTAATTAAAAATCAAGCTAAAGGTTGTTTTGACATTTTTTGTACTGTCAGAGGACAGATTGGAGATTTAATTTAGTGTATAAAAATAATTTAAAATAGAAAAAATATTTTATGTATGCCGAAGAACTGATTTACTTTCTCGATGTTCTTTTAAAAATGACATTTCTAATTTGGCATCCTAGTTTATGCTAAGTAACCTGAAAAAAAAATAGTTATTTCCACAAGTTGAGTAAAAACCAAAGGGAAAGTGGATTTACTAAATTTTCTTTGTCTGACTGTATACAAATAGTGCATCCATAGTTAACATTAGGTTTGGGTTGTATTGTTCCCTCCCTAATCTCTTTCTCAGGCTTTTTAATAATTTAATAAACTCTTTTATAAAATTTGCACCAAAGGGATAGTGCCTCTTTGAAGCAAACTCAACAGTTTGAGTTTTGCAAAGGGCATTCACATTACAGGTTCTAATTATTGTTGTCCTGGTCGGTCAAGCACTAAGGATTATGCCTCAGATTCTGGCACAACAGTAACCATTCAAAGCAATGCTGACCCATCCCTTTTTTCCCCACCTTCTACTCTCTCTAGAGCTACATCTACAATGATCCTATCAGGTACTACACGAGGCCAAACCCCAAGGAGCGAGGACCTCCTTTGGCCCGGCCGTCAAAACCCCATCAACAGCTCCCTGAGACCCTCCGCGCGAGGACCTTCAGCCAGACCCAGCCAGACAAGTTCTCCCCAGAGTCAGAAACGGGGCTTGACCAAAAAGCCCTGCTGGCTGCCCTGCATACCTACATCACCCAGAACCTCTCAGCTCAAAGCAATGACAAAAGCTCTCAAAGCAGGACTAAAGGGTCCCAGGTTTATGCTGATAGATTCTACTCCACGCAAGTCAGTCCTTTTGATGGAAGTTTTGCCAAAGGAAAAGCAGAAGATTTTAAAATGAAGAAGCTGTTCCAGCCAAGACCTGCATCTGGAGTGCTGAGGCCAACCCCTGAGATGCTGAGTCATAAATCTGCTTCCCGGGATGATCCAAAGGACCCTCTGAGTGCAGTAGATGGTAAAGTAGATATTTACTTATTTCAGCTTACCTGAAGTTTCCCTTATGCTCCATGAACATTTTTGAGAGAAAGAAAATAAAATTAGACATTTTTATATATCTCCTACTATTGGCATATTTATATCTACCATAACACAGTAACAATGTTCACCATTCTAACTACTCTTTCCCTACAAACATCTACCCACATTCTTCAACCCACCTTCCATATGCATGCAGAAATATATGGCACTTAGTAAGACAGAGCATTTATGTAACTTGTTATATTTTCAAAGCATTTTACAAACAACATGTAATTATGGATATATCTTTGCTATCAAATCTGGTTTAGTGCAGTCATCCCACACTATAGAAAGGGAATGTTTAAATGCCTGGTTTTGTTCCCTATCTCTTTATTTGACTAGAAATTCAAGGACCATGGGTAAAATTTTAAGTTAAGCACAGAAATTAACAATGAGATAAATTCTGGTGCAGAGCACAGAGAAGGGAAGAGTCTGTCAGTTCCATGAGTAGGTGCACACTGAGTAGTACAAGAAGTGAGGTTGCATCTAGTTTTGTCTGGACAAACAACCCATCATCTTTTTTTGCTAATGCTGTTTTAAAGTGACTGGATCCTGGGTTTTGTGGTACATGATGGTCTCACAAATAGTTAACTGGAGATGGAGGGTACCATCCCACAGGATTCTGTGATACACTTTAAGTACTGCTTTGTAAGATGAATCTTGGGATTCAGATAGACTTTATCATTCTGATTCATTTTGTTGTTTCTTTAATCTAAATACTGATGTTATTCCAGTGATTTAGAACGCCTGAAAAATGAAAGAATTGATCCTCAACCATTGTCAAACCCTTACATCTGTTACACTGCACTCATCACTATCCCAATGGATTTTGGTGATATGTGAGAGTGCTCCTTTACATCCCTCTTGTAGTTGTTATCATCCATAAGGTGTAATGTTCTTTGATTTGTTTTGTTGTTTGCTAAAATCAAACAAACAAGAAAAACCCACATCCGCCCACTCCCCCTAAAAACACAGAACACACACAAACACACAGAATGTCAAAGTTGCAGCAGGGAAAAGATAATGCAAAGATAATTGCAATCTAAAGGATGCTCAGAAGTGAAAGCATTCTTGGTATGGTGCCCAGAGATAATAGGTTTCAAGGAACAAACTATAATGTAAAATCAAATCCAGGTGGCACTGTAAGTCTCTTGCACAGGTTAGACAATTTTGTTGCTAGACTCAAAACAAACTAGGCACATGCTGGTTTCATTATCCTCCAGCTGTTCCACTTCACCTTTCCTGGTAGGAGTCAACCGGGAAAAAAATGCTTAACACTTACAGGGAATAAATGTTTCACAATTCATTGGGTTGTACTACTTTGACTTCTCATACATAATATGCCCTGTAGGAGCTTCTGCCATTGCACTTGCTTTTAAATGTTGCATAGACATAACATCATGAATTGTTTGAGTAGGAAATAATATGGTTTCCTTTGTACTTTTGAGCCACTTAAAAGTGGTGAGGACAGACCTGGGTGCATTCATTGCTCAAAACGCTGCCTGTTGGAATGATGGTGGTTTGGATTCAGATTTCCCAGACTGACTGAATCATCTCCTTCTTGCTCTTAACCTTTCTCCAGACTCTCTGGTGCATCAGGGGTTTTGTACACTTGCAGGTTGATTCTCTCTTGCACTCTGTAAACCACAGAGATGTTAAAAATCCAGAAAGCATGGGGTGTTCAGTTCTCTGCTGCACCTGATACCGGATTAGACAAAGGAACTGGACTGGGAGAACAATCCAGAAGGCACTGAGCAGATTAGTTCTGAGAATGCTGCAAAACAGTGGCAGGTAAATCTGTTAACAAGGCACCCTAAGGGAGAAATATAAGAGAAGGAAATGTGGAGCTGTTTTTCTATCAGATTTGGAAGCTGTTACCTCTAGGAGTAGCAGGATGTGCGTGGGTACTGCCTTTGTAGTCACTGTGTAGTACTGGAATTGCTAATCTCTCTTCTGCACCAGCTGTATTTAGAATTTGTGGTTTGTTCTAGTCTACTAATTTTTTGTGTGTGTTAAATATTGCACAATACATCTCTGTTGCTTTGAAAAGCTCAAAAAAATTAGTAATTCACATGTCCTTAAAAAATAAAGAGAGCTTCCATATTTATGGAGGAAAGATGTTTTTGTACATCCTATGTCTTGCAAAGCTGGGATCACCCTTTCCCTGCAGCACTCAGCTGCTGAGTACAGCTAACACATGGTCAGTAGGGTGATGGGGTTGAGGAAGACAGACCATCCTGTGAGACTTCTAACAAAGTTATGCTGCCACACCACGTGGTAGTCAGGCAAGCTGGCTTTGATACTCAAGCCAGTGGAGTACGAGGCATGATCTATGTGCTGTACAATAAAAAACTGTTTTCCCTTCATAGGGTGCTATTGTTACCTACTAGGGAATTCCACTGGTGAAACTTACATTAAAAACCACATCACCTAGGAGATAGATATATAGATATATAGATATATAGATAGATATATATGCGCGTCTACTGTCATCAGGGTTCCAAGGCAACTATGAAAGGTAACTTGCATTCTTCAGCTGGAAAGCTGGAGCTAAGGGAGAAACGTGCTTTGCAGTACAAGCCCTGTGAAACATGGCTGAGCACTGCTGAGTCTATTTAGAAGGGGTCGGTGGGAGAGTATAAGGTATGAGCACGTTCAAGTACATTTGCTGCTTAAGTGCTGTGCCATCACAGTATCCATCTGCTTTTTGGTTTTTCTCCAACAATATTTTCTGATTTTAATAAATTCATCATATTACCCAAAGGTGTTTGCAAACAGATGCACTGATTTATTTGTGTATCAGCCTTATCCAATAATTTGCAAATTATTGCAAACATGGACAAGTGCCATAATAAGAAGAGAAAACATCCGTGTCTGACATGGATTAACATCCTTTCAGTAGTCTCATGAAGTTAGCAAGACTATGTAGACCTACATTTCACCAGGCTCTTACAGACACTCTGGTGACTGTCACTGCTAATGTACTAAAAACATGAAGTTCCTCATGTTTACTGGTTTTGGTTATTGCCTTTGGTGCTAAATTATATGCTTAATACCAATACGTGCTAAAAGTAGCATATAATACCAAAGTTTTACTCATGTCAACACAAGTATTTAGCAGCTCATTAGATGAACTGTGCCCATGTGGCAATGGCCAGGGCAGGAGCACCAGCATCAGAGAAACAGGAGGCTTCTCTGTGTAGTATTGGGGGTTTTAGTGAACCAGGAGGACCTGCAGTGAGCCTCTCCACATTGTCTGGATTAGGGCACATGGCCATTCCCTGGTGTTATTCCCTGCCCTGTTCCCCCATTCTTATTTTGTTGGAGATTGAGACTTTTTTTTTTTTTTTTTAATTGACTGTGAACATGTGGAAGTGCACTGGAGAGATAAGATTTGCCTAAGATAACAGATACCAAGAAAAGTGAGTTTGGAAAAGAAATGAAATGGAAATGACAAAGCTACACTGACTACCCATTGTTGAGTAGCTCAGTAGCTGGTCTAGACAGCTGGCTGTGAATCAAAAGAAATAAACATCTAGTAGTGTTACATTAATATAATTCTTTTAATTATATTTGTCCTGAAATAGAATTCTCTTTTAAGATTTGTCTTCAAATGATGTTTTGTTTGTAAAGTTTTCGTTTTGATTTGGGTCTGACATATATTCTGTCTTTTCATTGCTGACTTTATTAGCTGTGCTTCAATAATTTAAGTTTTTCTGTCAAGTCATTGTCCCATAGTTCTATAAAACATAAGAACAGAAATGATACCTAAGCAGACACAAGGCTCCTGTGGTAATCTGGCAGTGCTGTTTTTTCCTACAGCTTGATTTGCTGCATTGCTGCCATGTGTAGGTGGCCATCTGCCAGGTAGCTGTTGTGCTTCTTGGAAAAGTTTCTTGAACATAGGTTGATCAAGTCTCTTGAAAACTTTGCAGTTTGGATCAATTTGCTCTTGTAGATTACCTTCCTAAACTAAATTATTTGGTCATTATGTTTTTAGTATATTATTAAATTCCTAATGGGGATCGATACAATAAAAGGAAATGTGGAAAGCGTTCAAAGTTTTCTCTGAAGTGTTGCTAAGCTTCCATCAAACTCCCATATTCATTTTTCTGCCTCCCAATATCTTGGCTGAGAGAGTTTGGCAGAGACTGTGAGTTTAAGTCGTTGGTTACTGAGCACTTGCTTTCCTCTACAAAGCACTCTGTGATTTCAATACAGTACCAAAATCTTTGTTGGCTGTCACAGCTTGAAGTAACATCACAGATTTAACCTGTCTTTTTTGTTGGTAGTTGCATGTAAGTGTGCTTGAATCTATCCTTTTTAAAGTAAATTTCAAATGTTCACAGCTTGCAACCTCAGCTGAATTTTATAATTAAATCAGTAGAATTTTGTAATATCATGGTAGATTATTGGAAAGAGGTTTCCTTTTCACCTTGAATAAAATATACATCAGAATATTTTCCCCCATGTGTCAACATGCTCTTTGACTCACAGTATACTTACTATTCAAGCTGCTTAAGATTTTTGCTTTATATGGCCCAATTTTGAGAAAATGGCATTAGTTGGGTTGTTGAATTATGGGTCAGATTGGAGGAACTTAATTTTTGCCTTGAGTTGGCATTGGGAAGCTGATGGTTAGCTGCACACTCTACCCTCTTCAGTTAACACTGAGGGGTCCAAAAAATGTGTGCAAGGTTTTGGCCTCTTTTTCCCAATGAAAAATAATCTTTGATGCTTGTCTCCCTGCAAAATCAAAGCTCTTCTACTCCCTGTTCCCTGGAACAGAAGAGTCTCTTAACTACTACTTCTTTCCTAGTCTCTATCCATTTCCTCCTCCTTTTCTGTTAAAAAAAAAAAAAAGAAAGAAAAAAAAAGAAAAAAAAATTCCTTCTTTTTAAGCCCTTCTTACATCAGTGTTTTTCCCTATTTTCCTACGTTTTAATTCATGATTATGTAAGCCTTAAAGCTGCCAGCATGGTCTCAAAGTCTTTGTGATGAACATGTCCAACCACAGGGCTTAGCAGGGAGAATGCTACTATTAAGAAAAAAGTAAAAGTAAGAGAAAAAAAGTTGAATGTTGCTTATATGTAAATTCATACATTCCACAGAGATTTAAAAGCAGTCCATATATTCCTCTTCTACATAGTACTGCTATGAGAGTTTTATTGCCTGCCTGCAGATGCATGTGTCTGCTAAATTCCTTACCAAGATGAATAAGCAGAACAGAGGAATGATTCAAAATGTTTTGGATATGCTACAGTAGGCCCTACATTTATGTCTCATACTCCACGGGATGTTAGGCTGAGTTTTGCAGAGTTACACAGAGTGATACTGAGCTGTAGATGCAATATATGCAGTGAGAAAACTGCCTTCCTCGAAGAGCTGCTATGCTCCATCTTCTGACTCACCTGTAATATCCATTGTCCTTGAATTTCCTTACCTTCAAAACTTTTATCACATTAAAGTTGTTCTGTTGTTTTGGTTTTTTGGTTTTTTCTTCGGTGTAACTGGTAAAATATTCATGGCTGACAAACCAAAACAAGTTTTTATATATATATATATGTATGTATATATGTATATATGTA
>VXAU01005701.1:674664-756576 GCA_013399695.1 Formicarius rufipectus | reverse complement strand
TATGTATATATGTATATATATATAGGGGGCTATTTAATTAATTTTATTTATTTTTATGTTTATACACACACACATATTTGACAAAATACATATGTTCCAAGAGAAATCAATACAGTTTAGAAGGTTTATCCTTTACATATGTATGTAATGGACATATATCCATATCCCCTTCTAACTGAATAGGAGCTTTTTGATTGAAGGACAAAATATCTGACTCTATTTTTGCCCAAGAACTCTGTATAGCTATTTTTCTTGCAAAAAGCAACTCAACAGAGAAACCTGATCTCTAAGAAACAGTAGTGTTGTTTGTGCTGTTTTGCAGCTCAAAATAATTTAAGCTACCTTGAGACTTGTCTTCAGTACTTTGAGTCGGTTTCGACTAGGAAACAATGCTCTTCTTGTAAGGAAAAAGTGATCATTTGATGCCCTCTCTCTAGGACAACTTGCTGGGTTGTAGTGGCATATATATATCCCTGAGTCCCGAGACAGACTCACCTCTTCATAAACTTTACCTGTCATTTAATGCAGCAGGAATGTGTTTCCTCCTTTAGGAAACAGGTGCTCTCCAGGAAGGAAAAGCTATCTTTTAGGAAAAAAAACAAAGATACTTCCTGATATAAGCACGTGTGTCATGTGTGCAGCTAAATCATGTGCTTATGTTGTTTTGTGATCCAGAGACACTGATTAAAGATGTGTTGAAGGACCTGGAGAGACACCAAGTGAATGTGGAGACTCTCAGCTCCAGAGAACTGGATGAGATCGCTGATACTATTGCCACTGCAATTCAAAGCGCTGACATCCTGCAAGGAGCACAAAAGGATGGAAAAGCTAATGAAGGCAAACCAGAAGCACAAACAATGAAAGGAGATGCTCAAGGAAGGGTAGAGGTTCAGACTGGATTAATGGGAAACAGTGTTAATATACCAGGTATTAATTACAAGAGTTAAGTACAACAAAAAATAGGTACCCTAATTTTCCTCTGTTGTTTCACATTAGTGACAGACTTTTAAAAATCAGTTTTAAAGAAGACAGAAGGGAAATTTCTGTATTTCCCCAAAGGCTGCAGAATTTTATCTTTGTCCTTTTTTCAGGAGGTTCTTCATTTACAGGAAAAACGTATGTTTGTGAATGCTTAGTCTTCAAGCTTCTCGAATAAGATAAACCTATACACCCTATTATATTGAAATTTGTAAATTGCTTTATGCTGTTTGGTCTAATTTCCTATTCTTAAGAATGAGATGTTTAAGCAAAATGACAATGAAAATTATTATATTACAAGGTGTATTTCAAAATATGAGGAAAAAATGTTCTATAGGTAATCATTCTTTAATGTGCCACAGTTACTTGCAGGAGAAAATCTGAGGTACAAAACCACTTGTTCCCTTTCCTGCTTAGAGAATAAGAAGTGTTATTAAGGTTATTTGCTCCTGTCTGCACACATATTTTCCTGGTGATGCAGATTCAGGAGGAACAGTAATTGCCATTAATGAGTGGATACCACAGTGGGGCTTGTTGCCACTCACCCATTCTGTGTTTTGGGAATGTTATAATATCTAAGCCAGCAGAAATGTGTACAATAAATCATAAACAGTTATTGTAATGTACTGTCTTTTTTCATGGTGATACACTGAAATCCTTACAAGTTAGGGATATTCCAGTTATTTTAATTGCCAAATCTTTTTGTAGATTAAAAGGAGCAAACTGAGTCATGCTGAGAAAGATGAATAACCCTTAGATCATAAACCAAAAAGCCAGAATTGTTTGACTGAGGTAAAGGATGTGACTGAATACCATCCCCGTAGTTGAATTGTAACATGGTTTTGGTGAATAACGTCTCTTGAAATAAGTCATCTTCTTCCACCAAAATATATATGAGGGATGTACATGTTTCCCTTTTCTTTAACTCAAAATGTTCATTCAGCAAGCTAGAGCCATTTTATTGTTTTGTTTTGTTGTTTTTTTTTTTTTTCCTTAGATATTGGTAAATTGATATGACAATTGGACACTTAATTAGCAAAATAACACTATTACTTTGGCTCTTGAAGTACTCTGGCTATTGATCTTGCATTAATTTGCTATTGAAGTGGGGTTAGAATAACAATAACAAATTATACAGTGCTCTTTACCGTGCCCTTTCAGCTTTGATGTCTTAATGTTTAAATTCCATAAAAAGGCCACTGCTATGAAGCAGCCTATGAGAGTCTTTGTTTTTTCTATAAAGCCCTTCATAACTATATATTTTTGCTTTTCATATCCTACAGATAATGGAGTACATGAAGCCAGTGCAAGAACTGATAAAGAGGTAGAGTACCAGTATTTTAAAAAAAACCCAAGTATTTCATCTCAGAATATCAGGTTTCTATGCAGTGAAGGTCAAAAACACAATTCTGAAATGTAAGACTCATTCTGTGTCTTTGGTGGCTATGATTCTATATCACAAATAGGCAAGTTGTTGATGCACTGAAATGTCAAATAAATATTTATTTAAATCTAAACCAAAATCAATTTTGCTGTTCAAAAAAAAAATCAAGTCCTTTTTTTGCCTTTCTTTAATTTGTAAATAGAGAGAATTTGTGACTGATTTCCAAAGTTCAGGCAAATTCTGGCTTTCCCTCAAGTTAGTAAATTTTGAGTATTGAGGTGTTCTTGAAAAAGCTCTTCCCTATTCTTTGGTTCTTAGTTCTGGGGAATGCAATCATCCCTGCTCAGGTGATTTCCTGGTTTTCAGAAGTAAACATATTCCCTCTGAAGGCATGTGTTGGGATGGGGGAGCACTGTATTTCAAAATTCCCTCTCCTTGCATGGGATCTACCATTCAGTTTTATGTGTTACCATTAATTCATTGAATATCAGAGGTATTTCAAAAGCTTTAGGCATTACACCTTGTACCTTGGCTAGTAACATCAAATTTAGCATTTTAATCCAGATTTCTTTTACAGTATTCCTCATGAGCTTTGAATCATATCCTATGGACTTCTGTCCAATATTTAGCCATTTTTGAGGCACATTCATCTTTCCTTTTCTGTGTTTCATAAAGCAGAAAAATGTCAAAGGAATATTTTTAAAAATTGTGTGAAACTTCTCCTACCATATACTCTATCAGAAGCTGGTACTCCAAGACTCATAAATGGCCCAATCCTCTTGTGCTCACAGTGAAATCTCTTCAGTCCTTATACCAAGCAAGGAAAATACACACAGGAACAATGTGATAGGAGCTTTAACCACCTACATGAAATTCTTCAAGGAATGAAGTGCTGCATTCACAACAGACATGCAGAGGATCCCATGTATAGATTTGTTCAAGGCAGCTGGAATAGGGGATGTGATAGAATAGAATATATTGTGACACACAGCACAAAGTGCCCATGAACCATCATTTCCTCCCAAATGCTTGGCTGCAATAAAGTTATGTAAGGAATTGTTCCAGGAACTTTGGTTCATTTGCTTATTGTTTTGAATTATTAGAATTTTTTTCTGTTATCATATGTGTAGCTTATTGGATAACTCACATACAGTTTGTAACCATTTCTAGAGATGAAATAGAATTGGTCATATAATGCCTGTTCCCTTACCTGTGTTATAAGTGGTGAGACCCATGAGGTATGTCTGTTTCCAGGCCCAACACATAGGCACATTGATAGATATTTCTATTCTTTCTTGTTTTCAGTAACTTATCTGATAATAAAATTTTATTTTGTCAATACTTAAACACACAGACACATGAAAACTAGTGGAAAAATATAGTGGCATAGTTTAATGATTTTTTATTATTACTGAATAAACATAATGTTCTTAACATAGTCTGGTAGTCTATAGGAATTTAGAAAATGACCATGCAACAGTTGTATGAGTAGACTGTACCATATGAATTAGTGTTTGAAAGATTAAATTCAGGTTTAGTTCAGTATAACATTCTTATGTTTAATTTTAAGAATAGTATTATTCTTTTGCTACAGGAGAGCACTGCAAAACTAATTAAATTCTTGAATGAGAACGCATTACCTGAAAATATGCCTAAAGACCCTATCCCTGAAGAATCTTCTAAGACAGAAACCAAGAAATCTGAAGAAACTGACTCTTCTTCCTCAGGAGAAATAAATGCTGGAGTGGAAAATGTAAAAAGCGAGACTTTCTCAAGGGAGCTAACAACTGCAGAGACCAGTGAATCCGATTCCAAAGACCCGAGCAAGACCAGCTACTGGATTAAGAATGCTTTAATGCAGGATGGAAACTCCTATGAAAAGCCTCAGAAAAGTGTGGGACAAGGCTTACAACTTGAAGTGAAGTCATCTGAGGAGAAAAACTACGGCTATATTGTGACAGTGAAAGAGTAAGTACAGCAGCCAATTTGAATGGCATTTTTAACTGGAGAAAAGATAAAGTGAATGCACCTAATGAAATATGAATGTGCAGGAGGAAAATGCCACAGGCCTGATTTTTAATACATCTGAAACTGTTTGGAACCTGTTCAGCACTTTGATGAAAATACAAGAAAACAGTTCCATTTTCTTACAGTTGCCTTTCCTCCCTTGCAGAAGATATTAAGTTTGTAGGTCTTGTGCTTAGACCTCTCTCTATCTCTCATGTTCCAGTGACCTTCCAATATGTCAGTAAGTGTGCTTATGGTTAGGATGCAGGCTTTAAATATTTGACTTGAAAGTAGGCTAAATATCAATGCCTGAGTCATTCTTTCAAAGAATGGCACACAATAATAAAACACAATATTTTCTCTGTGGATTCATTTTGATCTGGAAATAACACATCTAAAAATCCAAACATCACATATGCAGCTAGTTTAGAAAGGAAGACCTAATGATTTCAGGTCATGTCAGTAATGAATTTGACATTTAATACTACCCTTTCAAAAGACAACCCCCAGTGATAGGTCATTATGGGAACATTTGAGATTTTAGAACCATGTAGGCACTTTCACATCCTATGACAACAATGTTTTACTTGGTTAGTGCTCTTGACTCATATTCTGTGAGAAACTAGGAATTTCTAGGATAAGCTTACAAATCACTGCCCAACATCATAGAGAAGCTGAGATAGGAAATTTAGCATGGATTAATTCTTTGGACTCTCTTAAACTTATTAATAGGATTGAAGGCAATAGGATCGTGGAGGATTCGTGATTTTACTGTAGTGTGCTGCTCTGAAATGCATGTGGCTGCATATCAGAAACAGAGCAGAAATTGTTGGCATACCCTAGTTTAACCACAGCCCTTGGTTCCTGCCCATGGATGTTTTGTGAGGGAGTTTTTCTCCATCTCAGCTTCACTTCCTCCAGCTCTTTTAATTCACATCAATCTGGAAGGCTCCTTTATACCCAAGAGTACCTTAATGACACCATCTCCTTTGACCATCTAGACTTTATTTGGCTCATAAATCCTGTAAAGCTTAGAGCTTTCAGAGCTCTGTGTAGTGGGAAATGTTCTGAATTTCAGTGTTCACAACCTGGAGATTCTTCACTGTGTCATCTTATCTGGTTTTCTTCCTAGCTACTGTCCCACTGATGGGTTTTCCCTGAATTATGGCTGTTATTATTCAATGAAACTTGCTGAAGAAGATCATTTGTCCAAATGTTCTTGGCCCTAGAGGACTCCATATACAAAAATATAATTTAGCATAGTTTTTGTTCATCCTCTTTACCATTTTGAGTAGGAGAAAGACAAAAAGTACTTTTTAATATACTAGATTATTATAATTTTAGTAACTTTTGGACACAATGCTTTTAGATAGCTAAAGTGAAAGAAGTCCATCCTTGACTAGATACTGGGGGAAATACAGTTAGAAAGGATGAGGAGAAGCCTGAGGTACTTTTTGCTTTCTTTGCCTCAGCCTTTAGTAGTAAGACCAGCTGTTCTTCAGGTACCCAACCCCCTGACCTGGAAGACAGGAATGGGGAGCAGAATGGAGCCTCCATAATCCAAGAGGAAATTATCAGCAACCTGCTACACCACTTAGACACAGATAATTCTCTGTGGCTGGGTGGGATTCACCCAAGGATACTAAGGGAGATGGTGGAAGTGCTCACTGAGCCACTTTCCATCCTTTAACAGCAGTCCTGGCTAAGTGGGAAGGTCTCAGTTGACTGGAAGTCAGCAAATGTAACCCTCATCTATCAGAAGGGTTGGAAGGAGATCTTCTTCACAGAAAGGGTTGTCAAGCCTTGGATCAGGCTGCCTAGGGAAGTGGAGAAGTCACCATGCCTGAAAATATTCAAAAGATGTGTATATGTGTCATTCAGGGACACGGTTGGACATGGCAGAGCTGGGTTAATAATTGGACTCGATGATGCTGGCGATCTTTGCCAACCTAAAGGTGATTCTAATTGGCGGTATAGTTGACATTTCAGGGGCAATCCATTTACTATTAGCTTCTGGGGTTCTGCAGGTATGAGCCAGAGGAGATACTAGGACTGCTCCATGAACTGCTAAGATGCCAGCATTTACTTGTGCCACAAACTGAAGATAAACATTTCCATCTAATACTTGAAGAAAAGATTTGTGATACTTCAAAGACTTGCCAAAATGGCAGTCTGATTGTCAATGGCAAGAACAATAGGTCACTTCTGCTGTGTTTGTCAAGTGACCTTTCAGATGGTTGGAGCAGTGCAATCCATACCAATCCATAATATCCATCAGTGCTAAGGGTTGGAATAAACTGACAGTTTCGGTGTAGAGAGTTGTCCTGCAAACCCTCCATTGTGCTGCTTCAGCGCTTTATTATGCTGAGAAACCAATCAAATTGGTGATTTACTTTGTTCACTCTTTTCACCTTAAAAAAATTACTATTCTACCACTGCTGGATTTGTGTGAGAGAGGTTTTTTTTGCTTTCTCAGTGTAATGGCTTTGAACTGTTTTAGTGATTTTAACTCTGAAATTCTAAAGTAATCTTATTTTTAAAGAAAATTTGCTACAGGATGTTATTTTCATTTGTATTCTACTTTGATCAGTTATAAAATCCCTACTCTGTTACAGTGGGGATGCATCAGTGTGAGCTGTAAAATAAGAGAAGTCTTTGCCTTTGGACAAAAGAGCTCTTCCTATTGTCTGAAATTGTAGTTCTTTAAGTTTGGAAAACATTTGTGTGTGTGTGTTTTTAAAAAAAATGCCAACACTCTCATTTGTTTGGCAGCATTTGCTCTAAAATGAGGGCCTAGATTCCACAATCAAAACATTTACACAGTGTTTAGTCTCCTGAGTGTCTCCCGAGGAAAGCCAAAGCTTGACTTTCCAGAACATGCAGTTCTTACCACCTCCAGTAACACTAAATGTAACTTCTGTGTGCTCAGGAGTTTAAATAGCCAAGCTGGCATGCAATTCCCCAAATATGAGAATGAGTATCAAGACTTAAAGGCACTGAGAAAAAATCTGGTTTGAAAGTTTGTCTCTTTTCACTGCTTATCACAGTCTTTCAAGCTTCAAAATCAACTCATGCTTGTCTGAAGCCATGCTTGGACATCTAATGCAGAAGAACCTGTCCTGATTTGTGATTTATCAGAACACGTGTTTGAAGTGTTTCATATAAACACTAGATCACAGATTAGATCACAGACAGCTCATGGCATCTCTCTTAGCTTGTGAGCCAACTTCTGGCACTGTTGTATTAGGCAATTTTGTGGATGTTTCATGTTTTGTCATATGTTAACTCACAATTTCAGACTGTCTGTGTAAAATTATGTGGGCTGTAGATCCGTTCATGACTTGTTAACTGAATTGGATCCTGCATGCATGTCTGTGCATTTCATTGGAGGTAGCTGCTATTCTGCTCAGGTGCTGTGGAAAAGCTGAAAATGGGTCTTGTGTTTATAGTATAAAATGGCAATGGAATATGATTAGTCTGACCCGTTTAGTGTGCTGAAGGGTTAGGTTAATTCCAAATGCTTGATATTGCTTCTCCACCTTTACAAATGTGATAAATGATACTGCTTTGCATACAATGATTACTTTTCTCAAGATGGCATTCAGGTTAGGACCCTGAAGCTGGGTTGGACAGGACTCTTGGTTTATTCCCCAAGTTTTCTGCTTTCCTAGGCAGGTCATTAAAGAATTGTCTTCTTATGAGCTTCATTATTTGTTTTCCCTACCAGGTGGAAATATTTTAATCGCATTAAAAAATTTAATTTAAAATAAATGGGAAAAATGAATCACAAGATCTACAGCAATGAAACAGGTCTTATATGTTTTATTGTTCTCAGTTTCTGGAAGGTCTTGGTGTTTCTCAGAAGATGAGCTTTTCTATTCCAGGAGGCTTTTCAGCTGCTTTTAGAAAATAATAACAAAACGTTCTTGTCCTTTAATACGCATATACAAAAGGAAACACTGATTTGACCTTCTCTGTATATCTCACTGTTCTTTTTGAAGTTGTTATTCTACCTACAAGTGCCCTTTGCCAAGAGAAAGAGATTTGTGCATATTCTTCAATTAACTTCTACAACTGGCTTTAAAAACTGAAAAAGATTATAAAAATACATGAAAGAGAAAATATGTTGCTGCTGAAATCTGTAAAATCAGCAAGGGGCAGCATTAGTGATGTTAAAAAAGAAGTTGAATGTAAAATTTTTCTTTCTCATTTTGTCACTTTCCTTGTATAAATAAGTTCCATATGTGTTCATCACTGATTTTAAAGCCCAAGGTTTTGCTTCTGGCAACACAGCTTGATCCCTATCTGAGTGATACACATGGAAAATCCTTGCCTATGAAATTATCCAGCAGGCACAATTTGGTTATTGTGTCTCAGTACCAGAACTGGTAGAGACATAGTTCTAGAATCTTCTGTTGCTACCCCTTCACACACAATTATTCATGATCCCCCGAGTTTTCTAGACATAAAATCTTTTTCCCATCCATAATTCTCCAGTTCTCTTGCGGTAGTTAGGAAGTGACAGAGATCATATCCCCCACATTACTTCTTCACTGCCTTAATTTTGATATTATATATTCCCGTAGGAAAGTGATACTTCATGCTTCTTATTCATCCCCAGGAAATTAACAGAAAAATGGTAGTTAATGTGGCTTTGCCACAGAGAACAATAAACACTGGCTTTTGTTTGGTTGGGTTTTTTTTAATGCAAGAGTTCAGCTTTGTATATTTTGAATCTATTATCTGTTATATGTGCAGAGATAATATGATAATCTGTTCTACTTCAGAACAGATTTTTTTTCAGAACTTTAGCTTTTGCTCTTTCAAAATCTGTCTAAATATATTGTGCTGGAACATGATTCTCTCCTGCTCTTGTAGATCACGTTACAAAGGAAGTGTCCATGGAAGTGTCCATCTTTCCCTCCTCAAAGGGCTTCCCTCTCCCAGATGTTTTCTTTTTCATTCTCTTGGGACCAGCTCTGCATTTTTAATTATAGAGGAACATAGACATTTTTTTAATGGACGTAGCTGGTGACCAGCCCATGTGTTGCACTGATGACAGTCATGACAAGGAATCACTCTGGTCCCTTGAGCTGATGAAAGGCAATGGGCAGTCATGGGAGCGTGCCTGGAGTCCCCAGTGGTGCCACAAGGACTCCCTCCCGTTTGTACTTCCCCACTTAGCTGAACAGAAGTGGCTGTTGGTGTAGCTTCCCAGACCAGACATTGCCAGACACTCCCATTTCTGTCATTCTGTGCCTCCTGTGCCACTTTAGCATCCGTTTTGGGGTCTCACAGGCCAGGTCTTCGGGAGAGCAGGTACTCCACAACCCCTCTGTGTGCAGGCTCAGGTGACTCTGCTGACTCCAGGCTACAGAACTGCACATGACATAAGCCCAGACTAGGGGTGGGACTGGAGACTGTGCTTTGTCTCTATAAACAGTGGTAGTTGTCAAACCCCTGAGATGCTGCAGTATCTCACAATACCCTATGCTCAATACTTCTGGTATATCATAGTGTTTTTCAGTTAATTACCACCCAGGTCATTATGAAACAGTGATGAATTTTAAACTTTTGAAATGAATGAGAATTAAAAAGCCAAAGATCAGGATTCCTGGGAATGCAGCATACTGAATTGTAATGCAGTCTATTATCTGATAGTACCTTTTCGTCAGTGCAGTTATGCCCAATCCTGGGAAGCTCAGATATAAAAATGTCATCATTTCGTTTTCATGCCTGATTTTTGTTTTAGTTTCTTAGATCTGATAATGTGTACAGAATGTAAATGGTTGACCACTGAAAATTAGAATGAAGTAATTTCATAAGTAGAAAATCAGTGAAGACTAAACCCGAACACCCAGAATAAATTGGAAAAGAGAAAACATTTTATTTATTTCTTTTGAGTAGAAATTCTGCCTTTGTATTGTCACTTATTTGAAGAAGGTGTACTACAATTTAAACACTAGATGTATCTATTATAGAAAGAAATTTTATTTGTTAATAGTGTGTAGAATGATTTTTATAAAAAGACAGTTTCAAAATCTTTAAAGTTTGGATCTCTTATAGAAATCATAGAATAGTTTGCATTGCAAGACACCTTAGAGATCATCTTGTTCCAACCCCTCTGCCATGGGCTGGGACACCTTCCACTAGACTAGGTTACTCAAAGCCCCATCCAGCCTGACACTGAACACTCCCAGGGATGAGACATCCACAGCTTCTCTGGGCAAGCTGTTCCAGTGCCTCACCACCCTCACAGTAAAGAATTTCCTCCTAACATCTAACCCAAACGTTATCTCTTTCAGTTTGAAGCCATGCCCCCTTTGTCCTGTCCCTACAGTTCCTGATGAAGAGCCCCTCTCTGATTTCCTTGTAGGCCCCCTTCAGACACTGCAGGGCTGCTATGAGGTTTTCACAGACCATTCACCCAGCTGAGCACACCCAACTTCCTCAACCTGTCTTCATGAGAGTGGGGGGTTGCACTCTAGTTCCCTTATCAACTAATATTTTTGTTTCTTTAACCTCTTCCTTTTAACACTATGATGTCAGATATTTGTAATTTTTAATTTAAACCATTCACATTATAAATTGGTCTGGGCTTCATGCTGCCTTGAAGGAAGATGGATAATTTGAAGGAAGGGAAAGAATGAGAAGTCAGAAGCACATTAAAATGTGTATCATTAGTTGTCCTCCATCTCATTTATTAATAACTTTTATGAAGAATTATTTTATATGAAAGAACAGTTTAGGATTTTCAAGGTTTTTTTTCATCAGAGATTCAGGGTGCACGACAAGTGAACTCCATAGTTGTTTCTAGCATTCAGCTTCAAATGCATTAGGGAGTACTTTGGAGGGGTCCATTTCGGCCTCAGAAGGGAGGGCAGCACAATTATGGCACGGATTATTGCCATTATTTCGGTGCTTCTACCGGTGACAAACCATCTGTATGAATTTGTTACTTTTAACACAGCTGGAGGCAGGGCATGTTTGAAGTAATGCAAGTTCAGGCTGGCATGGTGTCACACTTCCATTACAGCTCCTGAGAGCTGATCCGTCTCAACTTCTCTCTCACTCTGGTGTTTCCATGATGCCGTTATCTCCTCTGACCTTCATAGCCTGACCACCGCCATTGATTTTTAGCAAGTGCCATTTGTGTTACAAATTGGTCTGAACTTGAATCTGTCTGTATTAAGAGGCTTAAATTCACACTTACCGGTGGTGGGAAAAGAGGGAAAAAATTACAGAAAGTGGGAATTTGCTGAGCTGTCAAAACAGAAGTGAGCTTAAAAAGGTTTTGTGGCTAATAAAGCCTTTGAGGAAACAAGCATAGAAAAATGAAAGTGCAACCCAATGCAATAAAATTGCATTGTCCTTAAAATGATTATGATAACAGTGCTGTGAAGTCAGGCAGCTCTCACCCAATCTGGTGAATAGCTTTGTGCTCAAAAGTTATTTGGTTGCTCTCATGAATTCTGGATGAATGTGAACCATTTACAAAACTAATAATTTTTTAACTTAGTGTAAGACTCAGACCATGTTCAAACTAGAATGAATCCATGAAATACCTTCCCTCTCTTAAGTCTTTATTGGGGATGTGTGTTTCAAGATGTGTAAAACTACACTGAAGCATGGACAGAAGAACTCAAACTCAGACAGACAGGGCAGGCTGCTGTAACAGCACAGGCTTGAAGCATCAGTGCCCAGGACTTTCATTATAGATTATCAGATGAGTTACTCTCAGAGGCATTTCCAGACAAGAGAAATAAATACAATTTCAGTGTCTAAATTTATATTTTTTTTTAGGCTTGGTAGGCTCAGAAAGAATTTAATGGCAACACCATAAATTACTTTGATGCTAAAATGTTCCCAGTAGTCCTTGCTATGGCACTCACCTCCTCTATGACCTGGAGCAAGTCCCTCTAATGTCTCAGTTCCTTCTCCATTGTATGGATAATATGCATCTTTCTTGTGACAACTGAGACTTCCTTTGTGTTTAGAAAAAGAGAAGTAGGAGCTGGAAAAGGCTGGATTCAGTAGCTTCTTACTGGTGGTTGCCAGCCTGCTGAGAATGGCAGACTCATGTCACTGTGTTGCTGTGTCTTCTCCAACATGCTGTGTGCTACCTAAGGCAGGAGCAGTCACTCCATCCATGGGGCAGGCATGGATGACAACATGCTGTGTTTATTCCCTCCTCAGGCAAATGCAACATCTCTCCTTTGGATTCAGGGTGTGTGGCTCAGATGTTGGCAGCAGCAGCTAAAAGAACCAGTTTTGGAAAATGGCCTTTCAAGTCAGAGAACAGCAATATTGTGAGCAAAGAAGTGCCACGAAGCCCATTCCCAGGAGAAGGAGTCAGTGGAAAGATGGGAGTGAAAATCTCTTGTGAAAGTTTGGTAAAGCTGCACCTCTTTATTGCAATAACATCAGCAGCTCTCCCATAGCTCAGTTACCACTGACATTTGCACCCAAAAATCTTCATGTCAACCTATTTCATACTTCAGAAGCTGAGTTTCCCCATTTTGTCACTTGTTAAAATATTTACTAATCTTATCAGAAAAAAAAAAAGGAAGAGAAATCCAAAAGAATTAAACTGTATGCTTAGAATAAAACCTTTCCTAGTATTGTTTACAGCTTCTCTGAGGTGGAGAAGTGCAGTGATCACCGATTCTGAGACCACATCAATGATTAGCTACTATTTTTAAGGTACACATTTTAAGTCCTGGCTATTTATATCTGAGGGTCACTGAGCCTGTGCCTCCAGGAGGCAGTGCCAGGGATGCTCTCCTCCAAACTGGCAGCACCACACATGGAAGATCCTCGGGCCCAAAGCACCTTCTGTTGAGATACAACAGACTCTCCCAGGAGAAAAACTGCTGTTGCAGCAAAACTGCAAGTTGTACCTACCTTTCAAATCAACGGGAGATAAATGAGATGCTCTTCATACTGACTTTAAGGAGAGTGAGTCACAGAGCAAGGGCCAGGGTGTCACTGTGGATTAAGAACTGGTTATGAGATAGGAGAGAAAGATTCGTCATGAACTGCTGCTTCTCAGCGTGTAGACAGATTAGTGGTACCCCATTGGCAAATTGTCTCTGTTAGGAAGAACTGTGGAGGATTTAGAAAAATTCCAGATGGATTTAAATACATTGAGGGATTGAGGAGCACAATGGCAGATGAAATTCAGCTGGACTAAGTGTGACAGAATAATAGACATAAAGAAAAATAGTATTTTAGGGTGGAAAAAAAAAACAAAGAAAAAAAGAAAAAGTATTCTTAAAACTCCTCATAGTCTGTGCTCTGACACTGTGGAAAATTTGGAGGAAAGATTTGCTGTATTTATATGCATGAATCCTGCCCTGTGTGGTGGCACATATTTTCAGACTTGAAAATCTAAAACAAGGCATGCAGATCGTGAAGGTGGTAGCCCATTTCCCAACTGTGCATTTCTAGAACAAAAACTAGTCTAGTACATATCACTGAGGCCAAGAGTTCAGCAGGAGTTTTTTTAAAAAAAGAGATTTTAATAAGTATTGAGCATATACATTATCACATTAACTCATTGTGTGTAGAATTATACCATAATCTTACTTATTTTCAGAAGGAATACTTTGGCTGCAGGGTATGAGGCAAGAGGAGCTCACTTCTGATCTCTGCCTGCTCTTGGCCTCCAGTGCACGTGGTGCACAGGGAAAGGGCATGGCTAAGGTTTTATTGAACACGAGGTCCCTGTGTTTCATGAGGTTCATATAAGGATAAAATGGCATTGTTCTGACCTCTGGAGTCAGATAATGAATCAGTTTGACTCTAGTTTTCTCATGTATAATATTCTCATTCATTTGGTCAGGTGTTCCAGGCTGGGATGGATGGATGGATGAATAGATAGATAGATAGATAGATAGATAGATAGATAGATAGATAGATAGATAGATAGATAGATAGATAATGGATGTTTTGTTGCTTTTTGACTGGACTTTGGGAAACTGCCTGAATACTGGCAGTTTCATACCAACCTTCACACCTTTTAAGTTTTCACTCCAAATTGTGGAAATACTGTTTTTTGAATACTGTTACTGAACAACTCTTTAAACATCTTTACATCTTTCATTCTCGGCTGTTAGCAGTGTGACCACAACAGTGCCCAAGACAAAAACAAACAAAAAAAGAAAAATTTAAGAACTAATGTGGGGTGTTTTTTTTTGTCAAAACATTGTTTTTCCCAGGATAGACTGCTCCTTAGGTTGTCCTTACACAGCCATATCTCTCCTGACTACTTCTCTTGCCCTCCTTCACAACTTTTCCAGAATTTTCTTGGACTCTATTTCTTAGTACTTATCTTTGGGCTGTCCTGTATTTATTGCTGGTTTCAGAAAATCAGGCAGTAGCATGTCTGAGGGGGTTTAAAATGACCTCCAGGCGTGTGCTGGTGGCTGCTGCTGAGAACTGACTCAGTGTATACTTCTGGGAATGTGCTTCCTTCAGCACTGCGCTTCTCATTCCTTCTTTATCCCAGCAGCAGGATCTGGAAGTTGCTTTCCTACTCTTTGCCCTTTTCTCTTGACTACTTTTAGCAGGCAAAGAAGTCAGAGCTGGTAGGGACCAGCCCCTTGCCCATGGAGAGGCAACGCCCAAGTCCTGGCATTCTGGCTCCTCTGTTTCTCCTTGCCAAGCAGTGCACTGAGAGGAGAGAGATGGTGGGAATGGAGATACACAGGGAAAGAAATCAAGCCTGACACTGGCCCATGAAGGTGGGTAGTTAAAAATGATGAAGCTGCTTTCACCTGTTACATCAGCCCCCCTCTACTGGATTTAATACTTTGTATTCATTAGAGCGAGGAATAAGCAAATAGACAGTTCCTAGTAACACTCCTAAGTCATTCTGAAGAAGCTGCTTCAGACACCCCAGAGTCTTGTTGCTCAGCCTGAGCCCTGTGACAAACATACCTGCTCTTTTCCAGGCATGGAGGGAGGATGACAGCTGGTGCTGGAGCTGGCCAGGCTTCTCTCTCCAGCTTCCCATCAGCAGGGGGTTTGCCTGCACCTAGTCAAGGTCCATAGTGCTGCCAAATGGTTTTAGCAGCCAGAGAAAACTAGTTCTGAACATTATTAATCCTAAAGGCAGACTCCTTATTTGACTCTCTAAAGCATTCCATATGGTATTCCAGACCCATATTTTTGAACTTTGACTATTTTTTTTATGTTTAAGTTTTTCTCTTCAGTGCTAAGGAGACTGTGCTGCATGTTAAGAAAGTGGCACTGTTATAGACTGTTGTCCTGTAAATGAGAGGGCACCGATTTGATGTCAGTCAAAACAGAGACATTATTGGGAAATGGCCAGGTGGGACATCCTTAAATAATTATTTGAAACTATGAAATGCATATTTCTTAAAGTTCACTATTTAAAAAGACCAGAGAGGGGGAAGTTCCTCTCAGATCAGTATTAAAAAACAATCTTTGACACAAAGGAAGTTTTTTTGTGTCCACTATGTGAATGACTGTTAAAAATCTCTTAAACATTCCAAGTAAATATAGAGGTCAGCAGGACCAACAAAATGATGTTTTTCAGATCAAACCTCAGATTAGGTAAGTACCACCACCAGAAGTCACTGATCTTTGGCAATTGTCAGACCAGGTATTCTGGTAGATTTTGTTTTTTCAAGCATAGGGATTAAAGAACCAAATGAGAAAGAATCTTACAGTTCTCACCCACTACTTTGACCTGCGTATAACTCATACTGTTTAATAAAAATTAGTTACTGAATAAACTCTTCAACAGATTTAGTCTATTCAGCTTCTGTTTTCAAGAGCTTTGGGTGTGTGTCTTGTTATCCATGTGTTTAGTACCTGTTCCCTTTAAGGCACCTTTCTAGGTTTAAAGCTGGAATGTAGTTGCTTCTGAATTCAGAGTGAAAGCCAGACTGCCTCATTTAGGTACCAAACTTAGAGCTGCTGCATGCTGTGCATATTGCCCAAGGATGTCATCCACTTCATTTCACATCACTGAGCTCCCTGAGGGACAGGTGAAGACAGACCCACACGGGGAGGTTAGGCACCTTCTTCCACTGATTAGAAGGGACTTTTGAAGACTCCAGAAGACAGCCCAGACTGCAAAGTATTTCCCTGTTCCATTGAGACATGCCAAACAAGCAGGATATTCTGGGACCCGGTGTGTCTAGTGCTCCTCTGCTGACAAACATTATGTCTAGCATCTTCTACCTATCTTCTGCTTATTACTGCAGGGTTAGAAAAAGAAGCAGGTCTTAACAAAGTTGGTCTGAGCAGTTTTAACTCCCACAGATGAGAAGAGTGCTCTGTGTACCAGAGCTGAGAGATAACACTGTCCATCACCGTCTTGATGGCCCAGTGGTTTATCTTCAGGCCAAAAGGCAATGGAGAAAGATGGATAACATGCAAGACAGAACCTGACTCTTAGCTTTCCTTTCTTCTGCTTACTGAGGAGTAAGGAAAACTGCTGGTCTAAACAGGTTTTGAACACGTGTGTATTTTCCATTAGTAAATACAGAAAGTCTGTTTAAAGTAAACATCAGTCTAAATAAAATGTCTCCTCCCAAAAAGTTCAAGGTTCAAGCTGGGTTCAAGCTCTACTTTATGCTCTGATTTAGATGTGTATTTAATACTATTCAAGCTGAACTCAGGTGTAACCAAACTTTTGAACATCCTCCAGGGCAAGTAAGTGGAGCAGAGATGTGACTGTATTGAGTTTGGATAGCAAAAGATAGTCTGGGTGTGAGTGGCATTTACCCCCTCAGAAAACACACTTACTAATACTGCAGGAAGGACTGTAGTTAAGCATTCAGGCAACTTTCAGGCTGCAGAGAAATGCCTTGCAATTTTAGTGTGGTACTCAGCACTCTTGAAAGTGGACCAACTAGCCTTCACTGCCTGTGTTCTGATTTAAGCAAATTTTAGGTGGATTGAACTCTACTTAAGATTTTACTAGGGATTAGACTGACATTTAGGTTTAAAGAGTGCAATTCCCAATGCCAGGTCTATTTCTGTACTGTAGATTATTCTTCATTTTTTCAGAAAATGATTCAATTGAACTAATCTGACAGGGCTGACTGGATGTCCATTATGGTGCTGCATTCCAATTGCTAAGCAGAGTATTGAAGGGCACTAGGTACAGTCTGGTAAAGACAATACATAATTTGAATGATGGCACTAAGGGAGCATTTTGGAGTTCAGTAAGTGGGTTCCCAAAGACACTTGGCAATTGGGAGGAGGAAAAGCAAATGAGAGCAACTGCTTGTGAGACTGACATAACCTCAGAATAACACTGAACTATGTGTTGCTCTCCTCAGGCTGAGAGCAGGCTTGGCAAACACCAGCAATCAAGCCATCTGTATAACTGCATCAGATTTTTTGCTACCAAAATGGATCAATTTGTGGGATTGTTTTGACAGGCATGTTGGGAAATACAGAACATATAGTTTTCATCATTGTTTAGTTCTGTTTTTCTTCTTGTTCCCTTTGACATTGCTCACTGGTTTATATTAGAGTTTGAGCTCCATTTAGCTCAGCATGCAGAGCTGGCCATGCTGCCAATGTCTGTCCCTGCAGAACTCCTCCTGTGCCTTCATTTACATGTTTTCTTGTTGTTCTTTAACCAGAAGGGGAAATTTTGAGCTTTGAATGCATAAATCACTAGGTCCAGGTCAAAAATAGTCCATTATTCAAAGTAGTTGTTCTCACTCATCAGATTTGTCGTTTATCTGGGGAATTTCTTGGGAACGTGGAATCCATTTGTACTGTTGTTCAGATAATTGTAGCATGAAACTGAACTGGTCTTGAGGTCCGCATCCAACCTGCAGCACTACTCTTTGTTGAAATGGTCTCACTGGCCATTTGTGAAGCACACCAGGTCCATAGGAGTCTTATATCCTACTCATTTGCCCACAGGAGGTCTTTAGCAAGAAAACTCACCAGTGAGGCAGAAGTTAACTTCACCTTGACAGCAGGGTGCTCTAAATATCCTCTAAAATCTGCAAAATGCCCTCTAAAATCAGTCAGATTCCCTGTGCTTAGAAAGTTTGGAACGAAAGTTTTGGTAGGAGAATGAGCAAAGTTTTTATCGTAACTAGAAGTTAATTTTCATGTTTTGTATGTTCACTGTTGTGACATCTGCTTTGTATTTGGTAGGGAGTAATATATACAGTCAATAGTGCTGGTATTTCTATTCTCAGATCCAGAAGGGATGCAAGTCTAATAATAACAGGTTTTTATATAATAATACCAGGAGCCTGACAAGGAAAGTTGGTATAATTACCTAATTTTTATGAACAGTGGAATAGAAGGTCAGGATGTCTTGACTGGCGTAACTTGATAGACCTCTTCCAGATGAAGACATACTGTTCCTCATTCATAATTTGTTCAGCTACAGATATTCTCTCACTTATGTATAAAACCACTGAAAAAGGTGGGATTGTATGGACATTAAAAAAAGAAAAGCGGGGAGGGCTAACTAACAAAGTCTATACATTTTGTAAGAGGAACTAAGGAGAAAATCACTTAACGGGATTGTTCTAAGTTGTGCCAACTTTATGGGATCAGATTTTAGAAATTACTCCTCATCACTGCATTTTTCCTGTAAATTGAAAAGTGTAATCCTTAATAGTCAATAGCAGAGGAAGATTATCATTCAGTGTTCTATTATTTAAATTACCTCTGTAAGTGGATTGTTCCTTAAAATATTTCTGTTTCTAGCTTACTCACTGGGAGGGATTTAGATATTGGAAGATACAGAATCTTATTTTCACCAGACAATCTAATTTTCCTGTATTCAGTGTCCAGTACACTTTGTGGACATGCTTTGACAATTACATAAAGTTGGATCCCAAATCCACTCCTGAACATTTAAATGGATTACACTAATTTTCAGAAGTGCTCAGCAGCTCACATTAAAGTTAAGAGATATTTATTCCTGTACTTTCATGCCAGATTAATCTCTAAATAAAATAGCTTTATAGCCTAGATCCTGCCTTTTTGTTTGTTTGCTTTGTTGTGCTGGACAAAACTCATGATGAAGTTACAGGGAGCTGATTGGCTCAGTATTGTTTTGGGTGAACTAAGCAGGGCTAAATTGGAGGATTTATTTTTCACATGGTTAAAATGGATATGGAAGTTTTCATGGTTATTTCATGATGTTAAATCATGACCTCATAGTCTTGCAGGGAGCTAGGGAGTCATTTCATCTGAAGGGATACTGCAGTACTACCGTATAACATTGGCTATTTTTAGCAGAGATATAGGACATATTCTTCAGGAGGTATAACTAGCTTTGTGCAAGAGCCATACCTTGAAAAGTGAAATTAAACACAAGCAGGAGTAAAATATTTTGCAGATGATACTCTGCCAGACTTTGAAACTATATATATCTACATAAACCTCAAAGGAAATACTTATATTTCATTCCCCACTTATTTCTAAACATGTCAAAGTATATTCTACCAAGAATATGAGACAGAGATTGGTATCTGAGGGAGACAGAGTTCTGCTATGGGTTCAGTAGGGTCTGAATCTGTAAACTAAAATACAATTAGGGTAACACTCACAGATAGAGATGGCATTAGAAGATTAAGCAATGGAAGAAAGTTAGTTACACGTGGATTTTATATACTTTCTGCTTCTCTTTTCACCTTCCAAGCTGTAGAGAACTGAAGATGGAAAGGATCTCAGAAGAATTATGTGTGAGGTGTATCACATTTTGGTTTAGCTGCTTTTTTAGCACAGTTAATTGAAAGAAGATGCAAAAGAGAAATGGATAACAAGTGGAATGAGAGCAAAGGCAGGAAACCCAAAGTAAGAACTATATCAAGATCTCAGCTGGCAATACCTATATCATCTGCAAAAAGGTGCTATGCCATCCAAGAGTTGATTCTTCCTAAGGCCAAACTCTACATCAAAAGTGATCAGAAATCTTTAGGTTGATCAAAAAAAGTAATGGTAAAATCAAATCATAGAATATCCTCAGTTGGAAGGGACCCACAGGAGTCATCCATGTCCAACTCTTGGTCCTGCACAGGACAACCCAAAACATCATATCATGTGCCTGAGAGCACTGTCCACATGCTTCTTGAACTGTCAGGCTCAGTGCTGTGACCACTGCCCTGGGGAGCCTGTTCTGTCCCATTAAGCAGAACTGTTAAAGACACTGCAGAAGGCATGCATTTTCTTTGCCCCTAAAAGGATTAGCCAGCCTCAAGAGAACTTGGAAACATAAATAGCATCTGTGGGAGAGCCTTTTGCTGCCTTGGGTTTTGCCAGCTCATGCTTTGTATCTCTGGGGCCCATGAAAACTGTGATTCCTCTTTTAAGGATTCTCTTACTGAAATGCCTTATCACAGTCTCCCAAAAGAAAATGCATATGAGTTGGGTCTGTATTGGACCTGGAGCCACCCTGTGCCACGCTGCTCCCAGTGCCAGCCAGCCCTCTCACCAAAAGGAGATTTCCCTCCCTCCTCTCCCACTTGATGCTGAAGTGACCATCTGGTCAGTTTGGACAAAGTGGTGTGAACACTATCCCTACCCATAACTTCTCCCCAAGTCTTTGGCCTTGATAAAGTACTTCAGTTCTCAGGGATGTCTAAAGAGTCTTCTTTCTACTGTTACAACTTCTTTCTGGAGTATCTCACTGTTTCTTACCTAAACAATTATTTTTTGTCTTTATTTATGTAACTGTCCTGGTTATAGTAGCCAGGACCAGTTTGTCACTGTGGGGTGTGTATCCTAAACCCTCTATATCATTTTCTCATGAACTGCTAACAGTGGATCATTTGCAGCAGCTGCTCAGGGCCCATCTGACTCCTCAGGCTACAAGCTGGTCTTTAGGAACTTCTGTGAGATAAGGAAGTTTTCCTGTCTTTACACCAATGATTCAGGTGTGAGAACTCCCCTCCGGGGAGCCATCAGTGCCTTCACACCCACCTGAGGGGTCATGTCTGCTAATGGGCCATCAGCGATGCCAAAAATATGCCATGATTCACCTGACAGAGTAAATCACCCATCGTGAAACTCCCCATCCCGGGGGAGGGACTGGGCATTCCTATCTGAGCCCAAGAAGATATAAGCTTGGAGGTTTGGGAGCTCTCATCAGATCTAGAGTAGGACCAGAGCCTCACCAGGACTGTAACTGCCACTCTTGACTGGACTGCAGCCATCATTTTCACCAGCAGGTTTCTTCCTTCCTATTTACTTTGCATTCAGGGGGGCCATGTGGTGCTCAGCACAGGGGTTGGTGAGCTCCATTCTGCTCGTGCCCTGCTGGGCTGTACATCTGTTTCTGTGGGCCAAATGGATTTTCCTTCTGTATCACTGTATTTATTGGGATATTTTTATTAAGTTATTATTCTAATTGCAATCCCTTTCAGAGCTGGATTAATTTCTCCTGCTGGTTTAACTTCAAACCAGCTCAGTAATGCTTTCTGTTGAATTAATTCCATAGTTGTTGCATCCTCACATCAATAGAGGAAACACATTGCTAAGTAAGACCCCACTCCCTAATAACAGAAACTTAACCAAGCAGGCTGGAAACTAAGCATAGTATGTGAAAGACCCCAAATATTTTCTGTTCCACAAGGACTGTCTGCTTGCACTGTGCCACAAGCAGAAGGATTGGTCACGTATGCAAAATTGTCTTCTGCCTTCTCCTTACATAAGCCTGAAATCAGATGGGTGATATTGGTGTCAGGTGCTGTTGCAAAGTACTTTAATTTGGTTAACACTGTGCAGGTGGAAATGGTGCTGTTCTCCATGTAAATGAAGTTAAAGGCAATCACTGTGCAAACCATACAACACTGAGCAAAATGCAACACTAAACAAAAACAAAGCAGAAATTTAGTGTGGAAAATTATGGTCTGTCAATTTTAGAGAAAGGTTTTGAATTTTCTACTCTCCTGCAGTACAACTGTCCTAGAACAGTTATAAAGAGTATTAGAATGTATCAGTGTTGAGAACTTGGAAAAATTGTATTGGAAAATGAAGTTATTGTAGCCATTCTCAATGGAAATCCTCAAATATGATAGTGTGGTCAATAATAGCACTGGTACCAAAGAGTATTGGTCCTTCATCGTTCCTGTGCCATTATGAGTGACAATTTCTTAGCCTATCAAACTGCATCTGAGTTTGTGAACCTATGTGTTGAAGTTGGATGTTGCATGAGAGTCACTAACACTACTCCAGGATACTCAGGCTTGCCAAAGAATGGCCCTCCAGCACCATTTTCTTTCCCATTTTCCCTCCAACCTTATTTCTGGTTTGTAGCATTCAAATGCTCTGATTACACCCATTTACAGCTGCTGCATTGGCTTGTTGCAGCATATCTGATTTTTGAAGCTGGGGAATGCTTTTCCAGGGGAGGAGGGGTAAGCAGGGAGTAGGAGATTGAGCTTTTACAAGTGAGGCTCCCTTGGTAAAAGCTGCACACCAGTGTACACAGCAGTCTTTGCCTGCATCAGACTTGCTATTACAGAAAAAGCCCACTTGCTGACACCAATCATTCCTGTAAAATTTAAACCAACATCTTTGGGAGAAAAGATGTAATTAACACATACCCAGAGTCACTATGACAATCCTCTTTCATAGTGATGGGAATAATCACACTTTTACCCACTGTCAGTCCTTGAAATATAAGGGTTTTATGAATAATCTATAGTACATTTTTCATTACAGAATCAATCAGATTCTTTTGTTACTTTCACACAAGAACATTTCTGTCTTAGACATCTAGAAAAACTTAAATTTGTCTGGTGCCTTGAGGGGCTACCTCTGCTTGTGTGACAGGAGGTCTCTTGAGCATTTTGGGTTAGAAGCATGAAGGGAGGCTGAGCAATTCCATCCTAACCAAGATCCACATAAGGCATCCCATTATTTAAACAGAGGTGCCCTTAGGGCAGTGTATGCAGAACCCAGTGGGAAAAAAAAATTCAAAACCAAAAACCCACAAAAAAAAATAACACCAAGAAAAACAAACAAATAACCTCTCACACACCAAAGAACCCCAAACCCCCCAGTGTTCATTGCAGACAATAAATAAAATGGTGGCAGTGATTACTGTGATGTAAAACTAGATTCAAAAACTTAAATTGTGAGGCAGAAACAATGATCTTTGAAAAAACCAAAATCCACAATTGTCCTCTTAGTCCTGTTGAAACGAGTCTTCTTGCTATAAATCCTTGAAGGAAAAAATACAGAACCCTTTTTCCCCTGGGTTAATCTCATCGAAGTTGTTTCTGCTTTACTGTGGTATAAGTTAGATTAGCTTGTGAGGTTTAATGTTATAGTCTTTGGGGCTTTAACATTGTTGAGAATAAATCTATGATCACAACTTAGAGAGTGTTGTATCTGTTGTTTTCACTGGACATTGTTATATCATTTTGCTGTCTTTTTACTTTCTTAATACTTTTTTATTTGGTTCCACAGTACTGAACTGCATCAAGGCTATGTATGGTCTGTGTATTAGGGATGGAGTGTTCTTAATGCATCTTTAGAGTTGTAACAACTCTAATAACCTAGAATTCTTTCTAATATAAATTCTACATCTAGATAAGTATTTTTTTAAAATGATAGCAGTCTTCTTGTGTTAGGCTTGATTGCAACCTGTTTTCTAAATTAAAAAAATGTAAATGTGGCATTGACAAAGGTTAAAAAGATTTAAAGGGGGTTTTGTCAGCAGTGTATGCACACACCAAGCTAAATCCTATGTATCTATTCAGTGTCCTCTGGACTGTGTGCCTTGCTCTATTGTTTACTTTCAAATCCATAATAATTTTGTATCCTTTCACTGGGCAAAGATTCATTTTAAAAACTAATGAATTTAAAAATACACTTTCCCCTTGTCCATTTGATACTGAGCCCGCAATTTGACTTTCATTGTTTGTTTCCCTCCTGGTCTCGTCAATCCTTTTCTTTCTTTCTGTCCTTTTACTTTATTACATTTTTTATTGAGGACTGAGATGAACTGGTTGCTGCATCATGGGCCCATTACACTTCCTAACAATTCCATTTACACCTTATTGTTTGTCTTATTGCTGGAAAATTCAGGTGATTCATCATGCCTGAAGAAGCACCTGATCCCAATTCCCTTGATATCACGATCACTATGTGACAGGAATACAGTTAGTGGTGGCTTTCAGACTCTAAGAGGCCAAGGTGATAACTCTTTTGGGACCTTTAGCCTCTCAAGTATTGATGAGTTCCATTTTTGTAATGCTCTGTTTTCTTGCTCTCTTTCAACAGCCCCCTGAGTGTGGAAAAGGGCTTGGAGTTAATAAAGGCAGTGGCAGATCTCCTGAAGCTGCAAATGAGTGTCTTCGATGATGTCAAGTATGTACATGGAATTTGTTCCTTTTTATTTTATTTGATTTCTCATTAGTTTTGAATAGCTTGTCTTACCAGGAAATACCCACTTTTTAATGCCAAAACTAATGAGAATGTGCAAGAAGCAAAAGAGTATTGTGATGATCTTTGTAATGTTCCCTACACATAGGAGCAAATTATTTTGAAAAAAAATTGTAAAGACTTGAACTTTCCTGTACTTCCATAGTGAAAAATAATCTCTTCAAACTACTGTTAAAATATCATCAACCTTATGCAACATTTTCTAGGTAAGGAAAGTCTTGTGAAGGGTCATTATACCCACCATTGCCAAGGGGAAAAACTACATCACAGGTGGATAAGAATTTGGGTCCCTGGCTTCGAGTCTGATATATGGCACACCAGGTCATGCTGCTTGGCCAGCTACTTATTTAAAAAGTCACAGGGAGTTCAGCTAAGTTGAGCTACTGCTTTTCCTCCTGTGATTCATACTGATGATTGCTCTGCGTGTTAATGTCATGAACCAGAAAGTTATGATTTGCTGTGCCCAGTGAAGAGTTTTAGAGTGGGGATTTTCTGAAAGCACTTTGGTAGGAACATTTACTTCACAAAACTTCATTCTGTCTTTATAAAGCAGAAAATAAAAGTAGTTTGATATAAAAGTAATGGAAAAGAAGGGTCAGCTGTGGGAGGGTTTCAACAGCTTGCTGGAACGAGCCTCATCTTGGGTGCACAGAAAATGACTGATACCTGGGCAGCATCCAGCTCCTGCCTGTGATTCAGAGGGTGTGGGGCTACTTGCTTTTGCCCATGAGTTGAGTTTTTGAAGTGCAGCACCTTTCTCAGCCTCACCTGTGCTGCCATCAGCCTTTGTTTAACTTTCAGCTACAGAATGTAATTCATCGTTTAATTCTCTGGTTTGTCATGGTCTGATGATGTTTTATCTTTAGTAGAAGTGTTCATTAATTGGAAGAAATTCTACCCCTTCTATTACTGTATATGTAATATAAATAGAAGAAATAGACTACTGGTGAGAAAATCCTTTCAGAAACCTGAAAAATACCAGATACATTGGCTTTAGTTATCGAGAAGGAAAATAGTCCCATACTTTGTTTGCTTTGTTTTGACAGTGTTTCATTGGTAGTATTTCATGAAGTACATTTTTACAAAACCTGAGCTTTTTAAATTACAAAAACTGATGATATTCTATTATCGTCCCTATAAAGGAAATTTGCATCCTTGACTTTGAGTACGAGCAGATAAACTCTACTGCACATTTAAAGGAATAATCCCATGGAACAATTTCTCTGCTGGAATCAGCAGGTTCTGCTTCATTTACTTCATTCATTTACAGTACAAGAGCACTTTCACCTACCATTCTAATTGTTAGTATAAAGCCTTTTGCTTATTTTTTATCATTTGATAAATCACAACAACACTGGGACTAGCAAGCTGTGGATTCCTTCTCTAATGAAAAATATCCCTCCAGAGATATACCTAGCTATGATCAACATTTTCTTTATTTTAATGTGCAGAATTGGGGAAGCTGGTTATTTTGCACGTGTTAATATGCAGTCATATGACTGTACTGAAGGTACTTGTATGGCCAGTATTGTTATGAGTTACAGTAACTCCAAAAGAGGACTGAGCATACACTCTATCCATACAGTGTTTTTATCACTTTGCCTTTTTAGAAGATCTGTATATCTATGAAGGGTTATCCCAAATCTCAGACTAGTGAAGAATTCATCCACAATAAATTTTCTTTGTCCAAGAGAATGAGATGCTTTGACTCAGGTTAAACCCATGAAATCCTATAGAAATGTGGAGCTGACCAGCAGATATAGCAGCTTTAGAAAAAAGGCCTTGCCAGGAGTTGACACTTTTTGGATTTGTTGTTTTCTTATCACTGCACCATATCAGTGGAAAACAGTGTGACTTTGAGGGCTCTGATTAGCTTCTGAGCAGCCTCATGGAGAGGAGTGTCAGGAAAAACCTGATGTTATGTTGTATCCACCACTGACTTGTCAAAGTGTGAGGAGGTGGCCTCTCAGGAATATGCTTCCTATTTGGGCTGTGGAATCATGGGTGATTTACATTATTGTATTTCACTGGCAACTAAAAGTATTCTTTTTCTCAGAGATTCATTTTAAAAAAGAGGGAAATTTACATAGAAAAAAACTACCAATAAACCTGAAGATGGATTTTATATTTATGGATTTATAAAAGGGGTGGGGATTGTTCATACTAGCCTGTTTTGAACTCAGACCTGAGTATTTCCTTCGTTGAAAATTCTCAATTCTCTCTCTTCCCTCCAAGAACTCTGAATGGTTAGAAAGTAGCAGTGTGGACTTGGATTTTTTAGATCAGTGCGAAGGTTTCAGAGAAAAAAACATGTTAATGAGAATCATTTGAGAGTATAGACAGTCAATTATCAAATAGGAATAGCATAAGAAGAAGGCAAGTGGTGAATTCTTTTAAAGTACTTTTAATTCTCAGTTAAGAGTTTATCCTTTTTTTTCTGAAAAAAAAAGAAAAGAAAAATGAGAAATGAAGAGACTGTTTCACTAATAAGTAATTACCTTTAGTTAGTTTTGTTTTCACTCTTCCCTGTATTTTTCGTTTTTCCCTTTGCTTTGGAGTCAGGTAAGTGAACAATTGCTTTTGCCATGGATTCCTACCGATTCCCTGTGTTAGCCCCTGATTAGTGATGCATGGCAGTAATCAGCTTATCTTCTGTCTCTCACAATCCTGCCAGCTCCAGCCCATAGCCTTCAATTCACAGTATAGCCTCAGGCTTGGCTTCCAGAGCACTCAGTCCCACTTCTGCAGCTGATTTGTTGTCAAGTTTGCACTGACACAAACTTTGCTCACCCTGTGAAGCAGATGAGTGGTAATAGATTTAGGGAATTTATAATTAGAAATATTTCAGTGCTGAAAAAAAGATCCAGCATGTTCGTTGTCACTTTTGGATACAGCCTGAATCTTTATGGAAGTAATAGTTATGCTTAATATGTTTTGTTAATGGTTATGTAGCTGTCAAATAAATTCCATTATTTCTTATTACATCATTAGAGACCATTAAAAGGATATTAGCATGCTGATGTAATTATGCAAGCAGACGTAAAATGACTATAGTTATGATTTTATAATCTAATTATGGGTGTCCAATGCCCCTGGTGATTGATTGTTGGACTGGTATCATGGATTGAAGTCAGATGGATAGTAATGTTAGAAGGGTTTGCATATATTTAAAAAAAAAAAAAAAAAAAGACGTTGCAATCTGCAATGTTGGCCTTCATGTAATTTCAATTCTTCACACACTATAGAACAGACTTACAAACACGAGACTTTATCAAGAAACATCCAAATATAATAAAAATACCAAAATCTGTAAGCTCACTTCTAAAGGTAGTGGAAAGGACACTTAGAGTTAACAGTCAAAGCCATTGATTTGAATGTAAACGAGTTATTTTGTTTCTAATGAGAATACAAATTATTTCCAGACTTTTGTTTAACGTTCTCATACTTGGAATATTTATTGAGAACATTGCTAAGGGGAATTTTTTGCTCTGGGCAGGGCTGAATACCTTTGTATGGGAAGAAAAGAGATTATTCTGATTTCATAGTATTTCAGACTTTATTTCCTACCCTTCTCAGCCTCCAGTTAAGAGTGAGGTTCAGCTGAATATTACATTCTCTCTAGACTGATATTATTTTCCCAATTGCCATTGAGGATCTTTCCCTCTAGGTGTCTCTTTTCCCCATTTTGTTCTCCTTTATCTTCTTCCACCCATTCATCTTAATGGCAGCTTTGTCATTTTTGCCTTCTAATATACCCAAACTCAGTACTCAAAGAACTGTCTGTTCAGGAGTTGTGACATCTTGACCAATGTTTCCATTTCCATATATAATGTTTCAGTGGAAAACCTGTAACAGAGCACTCTGTATTCATTCCATTAATTTACATTATTCTCTGTCTGCTTTTGTTGTTTTGAAGTGTAACAATTGACTACATATAAGCATATAATCTATATATATAATATTGGGAATGAACTGAATACTTAGGCTACATTTCAAATGCTAATATAAATAGACTTTTCAAGTTGAAAAAGCTGATTCTGATTAATATAATGTCCTGGACAGTAAAGTCATAACATTTAACCCTGCCATCAGTGGTTGGTTGCATCTATATTGTACATCCAGAGCTAAGTCAAAAGAACAAATCACTCATCTTTCAGAGTCTACAGCTCCAACACCCATGATTCAGGTTGGTCGGTCAGCTACCACCTGACAGTGCTCCCTTCTCCCTCTGAGGCTACAGATGAATTCAGTGTTTTAATTGAATAGCCTCTTACACAAAAAATGAAAATTCAGGTTAACTGGATGTGTGCAAGGGATCTGCGTGAAGACTTTGGCTGAAAATTACCTTTCAAGCTTTGTAACATACACAGCAGTGTGGTTTGATGGTTTGAAAAGAAAATACTATAGATTCAAAGGAATTACTAATTCCAAAATGTAACTGCCTGACTTAAAAGGAAAATGCTTTTATTTTTGTGATAAGAATGAACAAAAAATTGACTTTGGGCTGAACTCAAACCGTTTTTTAAATATTTTTTTTTTCACGTGCCCAGCCTTTTGAATAATTCTAATTATAATAGAGTCCTGAAATATTTAGTCATATTTATATATTTTTCTACAGCTATCTGTGCTACCTACAGCAGGAAAAAAGTTCTTGGTTAATGAGTAGCTCTTCAGTGTTTCATTTTACTTTCATTGTTCAGTGTGTGATTTCAGATTGCACTTTATTCAAATTCTGCTTTGAGGTCAGAAACCCCATTTCCTTCTGTTTTGGTTTAGGTTTTTTTCCTGTGGTGCTCTTCAGGATGCTATCAAAATGCTTGGCAAACATGAATCAATATATTTTACTCCTATGAGATACGAGGTTTTATTAGGACCATGCAGAGTTGGAGTTATTCATGAAAAGATTGGTGTCAAAGCATTTGCCAGTATGAGGTGTCCAGTGTGATGTCTCATAGTACAGCTTATTCAGCCTCTTCTGAAAAGAACTTCACTGACTGAGACAGGGATCCCATTAGCTTCAATTACCACCCTGAGCATTCAGCAATTCCAGAAGTCAGCTCTGTTTAGACAATGCTATTTGTTCTATAAAATAAATGAATAAATTCATGAAATGATTTGGCTTCAAATGAGTCTGAATCTGGTACCAGCAAAATTCAAAGTAACAGTAGAAGCCTTACATCTTCATCATTCCATACCTTATTTGCAACATTTTTCCTGCAGTCTGATAAAATTGAAGCTAATATTGATGTTCTCTACTACTTGACCACCATTCATCCTTGGATGTCAGGGATCCTACTCAAAAAAACACATTTTGAAAAGAAAGACTGCATTTCTGTATATGAAGTTAGCTCAAGAATGACTTTTTCTATTATACCTTAGTGTCAACTATGGTTTTATTTTTTAATATGTGATTCTAACAAAAGCTTGAATTTGGATAACTTTTGATAAGGAAAGTTACAATCACATTCTTGCCATACTTCAGATCTCCCTTTCCAAGTATTGGAGTTAAAGACACTTTACACCTCCTTTTCAAAGGTAAGGCCTTACACAACCAAACATCACCTGTCATTATCCTTCTTCTTAGGAAGAGCTGAAATGGTTGGGCTGGAATAAATACAATTTGAAAAGCCAGCCAAGCATCCCAGTGAAAAGGACTTGAACTGAGGAAGATGTCTGAAAATCAAACCAAGTAGTGGAAGTTTGGAGAAGCTTTAAATATGTTCAAATTGGAAGTGTTGGGCAGGCATGATGAGTGGAGCTCCCAGCCTCACCTATTATGAACATGTGCATTGGCTATAGTGTCCTAATCATGCCATATAGGTTTTGCTCATTGTTTGTCATGTTACTTTTATAACACCTGAAAATTGCAATCAACCAGCTAATCACATTCAGTCATCCAGAACCTAAACACTGGAACAATACTTGGTATTTTCACTTCACTGTGCTGATGTACTATGACATGTGGTGTATGTATGCTCTATCTGTGAACATCTCAGGAAATTACTGAGAGGCAGGATGGTGTGAGGGAGGATTATTTAACCACTGAGCAGTAGTGGGGCAGTGTCTTGTTAGTTTTGTATCTGCAAGCTTCCCTGTACTGTGCAGATACTCCATGACTTGTTTCTCCTTGATTTGCTGTGATTTTTTTTTTTCTCATGTTGTATGTTGAACACTTGTGGATTGATAGTCTTGCAAAGTTTTATTTTAGGTTGGCAGATTCTGGATTCCTCTAGATTTACTGAGAGGAATGTTCTAACACTGTGCATATGGAAAAACGTATAGTTCATCCTGCTCTCCTTAAGATTCTGTAGTGTAAACTAGCAATACATTTAATTTTTATTTCCATTCCATTTATTGTCCAAAAATTAAGCAATATTTATATTTCAATCTGAACTGTGCTAAGCTTAGTCTTAGTAAAAAGTTGCACCTTTCAAAAAAGTTGAGCAGTATTTGTTGCTCTCTGATTTTAAATAGCAAACCATCAGACTGTGGCTACTTGACATAATTTTGTTTAAAATGTTATAAAAGCATAACTCAGAAGTAACAGCTCCTTTTATTCAAACTTAACTTCTTCCACAGATTTAATGAGTTTGGGAAATGAATTATCCGAAAAATGCACTGCTGTAACTCATTGCGTGCAGGCATTTATAAGAAAATACATTGTGTTTTCTGGTAGATATTGTCTTATTTGACAGCTAATTTATAATATTAAGATGCATCAGTTTTTAAAGGAATGATAAGGAAACAAAAATAAGGTGAAAGCTTCAACTGTGCATTTCCTTACTTAAAAATAAGTGATTTCACAACCTTAGCATTAGTCTTGTGGCTTTTCCCCCTGAGGTACAACATATTTTGTGTGCTTTTCTTTAATGAATGAACATATAACCAAGATCATTTTGCCTTCTTCACTATAACTTTCCTGCTAGAAAAATATAAAAGTCATTAAAACAACAAGAAGGATTTTGGCCTGCAGCATTTTATGAATTTTAGTTGACAGAGACAACATAAAAATCTAAGGAGATTCCTACAAATAATACGTATGATGTTTGACTTTCCATTGCAACATTTCATCTCATTAAAACAGAGGATTTGCACTTTTGTAAGCATCTGGTGTTAGAGATACATTTCCACAAGTTCATAGGTCCCTACTCAAGAGAAAGTTTTTACAGATAAGTGACCTTCTGAAGTTTACCTTTTTTATCTTCGTATTTCTCTACTACTCATCCCTGTGTGTGACTTAGAATGCTGTCAGATTCCTTTTTTAATAAAATTAAAGTTCATAATGTTACAGGGTAGGCAGGATATATTCCTTTCTTTCAAGTAAGTCACTGAATATGTGCATTTAATTTATATAACATTTCACATATTATTAACAGGTAATCATTTCCATTCTACAGATGGGTAAATTGAAACTCAGGCAGTTTGCTTCATTTTCCCTAAAACATTACAGAATTTGGTGACAGATATGAGAATAGAAACAGAGAACTGTGATTCTCACTCTTCAACTAAAGCTTGGTTCACAAATAGAATTACTAATATTAGAAATTAAAAGAGATTATAATGTAGGGATATGTGTGAAAGAATAATACCTTAGATGAAATATGGAAGAAGTATCTTATGTCTTCGTGTTTCTTGATCCTCCTGCCCTTGGCTACCTGAATCTCCTACATGTTCAGAGAGACATTTTTTTTTTCTCTTTTTTTGTGACCTGGATGGTCACATTGAATGAATATTACAGACCTGCTGACCCAGCTGAGAAAGATAAATATTTCTTTTGCCTTTTTTGTTTCACCCCAGCCAGTAAATATTGCATTTCTGGGTCAACAAGTTGCACCGTGACCTGCTTGTAGAAAGGTTTGTGTTCCTTAAGAGCCATAAAGACTGTCAGAGCAAATATACATATGTAGGCACGGCTGGAAAAGCCCAATAAATTCCTCTTGCAGTGCCTTCTTTACAAAGGAAATATCTCTACATCACAGATGGTAGGAGGACGTCCAAGAACAAATGATCTAGTTGGTCCTCTCAGCGTTAAAGGAGAAGCCAACAGGTTCTTTAGAGGGCAAGCAGGAGGAGAGCTCTGACTGTAGCACTGAGTTTCGTAGCTTTTGGAACTCAGATTGGAGCAAAGTTTGGGTTTGTTTTTTCTTTCGGTTTTGGCTGTGCTGCCTAATCCTCATGGAAGGAATGTATCCCTTACATGGGTCCTGTCCAAGCTCAGAGTGTGCTGGGCCTGTATCTCTGCAGCCATCCCAACTTGTGAGCCATGCCATCAGTAAGGGTGAGGGAGAAGTCCCTCGTGTAAGGGGAGCATGAGGTGGCTGCCATCCAGTAAGGATCTCAGCTGGCTCCATCAACAACACGGGTGTGCAGAGGGTGAGTACACCTGAAGGCAGTGGAATGCCTCGAAGGCTTACTGGGTGAAAATCAAAAACTGTCTGCTGTTTGTAGGTGCAAAGGTAAAAATAGGGAGAATGGAAATAGAAATACAAATTTATTTTTTTTTTTTAAATGCCAGAAATTTTATCCTTTAGTGTAATCCTTGGGGAGTGAAAGAAAAATCACTGGACATTTAAGCAGCTTTTTGAGACCATTTTTCCACTCTCTCAAGGTCCAAGCTTTTTTTTTTTTTTTTTTTTTTCCCTTTTACCATGAGAAATTATAGCACTTGTATGGTTTGTTCTTTTAAATACTGTAATTAAGAACCTTATTTGCATGGCTGGTAAAGCTGGCAACTTTCATATACTCAGCATGGTGAAAATGTCAAGTTTCATGGCTTGTGACAGATTAATAGAAAAATTATTTTAAAAACTCTGCAAATTATTCATAGATATTGAGTAATCATCAAAAGTTGCATTTTGTGAAGAATAAAAATAGGACAAACTGAGTGTAACATTGATCTCTAAATTGAACATTGCCTCTTTTAAATCATTTAAATTGTAGCCTTAGCAAAATAATCTTCACCTCAGATGAAGCAAGTTGTAAAATCTTTAAAATGCTCTTTCATCATCTTTTGCAGTGTAAATTAAGATCAGTGTACTTAGTGTGATTTTGATGCATATAGATTAAATGATTAATATAAAATTAACAATTAATGTAAAACAATAAAAACTCCATAGTATTGATACCAGAGACCCACCAGACAGACTGCTGCTGTTGGAAGGCATCCCTTTCTGGACCAGCCACCCTTTTCCTGTGACTCCACTCCTGAAATTCCTCCAGTGGCAGTAGCAAGTCAACCAGAACACGTTACATGGTTTGAACACCTTGTGGTGCCCTCCTCTCTGCCCCTGCAGTGCTGTTCCTCAGAGGAGAGGCCACCACAAGGTGTTCAAGTCCTTACCTCATCTATGAAGACTGCAGCTTACAGAAGTAAACCTGAGCTGCAGCCATCAAATCCAAACCCAAGTTTTGCTTCATGTAGTTACCTTTGCAGAACATGATTGCTCTGAAACTGTCAGTCTGTCTGATCTTTGTGGTCTATCTTACAACTCCAGCTTCCTGGTGAAAACCCCTCTAATAAATGCAAGGTAGGAAGTCAACCACCAACTGGTGAGCACTGCAGTTCATGACCTTTCCTTAGCAAGGATTTCGTTTTAGTTCCTGGTCATCAGACACCACATGTGATGGGACTAAAACAAGTCTGTAACTCTCTCTCCATGACATACATTTGTTGCCAGAGAAGGGCTCAAAAAGTTCAATTTGCTAGAACAGAAAAAGATTTTTTAATTGATCACTGGCTGTGAGTACGTACCTGCCAATAGGAATGTGAGAATACATACAGCTGTACATTGACATTTGTGCAGTTCAGGTGCAAAGTGAAGCAAATCTTTGAACAGTAAAGATATTAAAGAGTGAGAGATGTGTGCCTTTTTAGTATTAAGTCTGAGTGATGATCAATAATTCTCTACTCAGCAGTTCAGGGATGTTATTTTGTAGCAGGTCAGCACAACATCTCCTTTTCAGCTTTCCTGAATCTTTGAAGCTTAGTCAGGCACCTGCTTATATAGTATAAAGTAAGATGCAATGCTTTAGTACAGTTCTGGTCCAAAATCTGAACCAAGTGGTTAGTTTATTTACAGCTCATCTGGCTGAGTATCAGAAGGAGAACAGAATAACCAATGTACACTTCTTAATGCATTCTTATATTAGATGTCCATGTGCAGCTGCAATGTTCTGCCTTTGCTTTTCCCTGTAAATCATTTTGTATACATATAGTATAAAAGTGCCTCTTTTAGTTAGCTTTTTAGTTTAGCTTTTCTCTGTTAATTTGATTTGACATAAGTATGTTTATATACCTCTATATGTAGGCCATTTACAGCGTCATGAGCATTTTAAAATTTCCAAAATTGAGAAGGTGAAAAGAAGGCTTCAGTGCAATATAAACAAAGGACACAAGCTTCAAATTCCTAAACACAGAAAGATCAGGAATGTGTACACATTGCAAGTCATTAGTTCAAGCCCACCAAACGTTTCCTGAGACAATTACCTTCGTTGCTATAAAATTTGCTTTGCACAGTCCTCTGGAGCGTTACTAATTGCTTTTCTTAACCTCCAGAGATTAAAGGATTTTGAAATGAACATATAGACAAGTAGTGACTTTAATTTCAAATCTAAGCTTTATTGAGGCAAGCTCTGTTTTATGAAATAGGGTCATTAAGGGAATGTTTCATGTTGGAAATATCCAATCCTAATCTCATCTTCCTCCAGTCTTGAGAAATTGCACTCTGCCTGTATCTCTTAAAAATGCAGTGCCACCTCAACTCATTTCCATCTGGCATCAGCTCTATGTCTCATCTTCAAGAGTGCACAGAACCATGTTGGCACTTGTTTCTCAAATCCTTTTCCACTAGGGGGTATGATAGACTGTGACTGTATCTCACAGTAAACCTTTGGTGTGATATTGTAATACTGAAGTACACACACACGAGGGAGAGGAATAGGCATGCAAAGCTTGGTACATAATTTATGGAGATTCAAATGCTGTCATTCATAAATATAATTATAACCTACGGCTTGAAAGTGATATGGACCTTGCCATATTGATCACGCTCCAGCTCTGTTTACTCAGATCATTCATTTATTGACAGGAAAAACAGAAGAGGAATGTCAGTCGTAAAACAATTAGGGAAAGGAAATACTTCTATTTTACACAAAGAACATTCTTTGTTTCTGTGTGTGTTGTGCACCCTCCCACCTTCAGATGGGAAATATAAACCCAAGGGGAGGGGATATTATTAAATCAGCAATCAACCTTCAAGTCATTTTGGTATAAACACTGTAATTATTTCATCTCTAGTAAACAGAATAAAAGGCAACAGCACATAAGGGTGACAATTTGCAATATGCTTTGAATGTCTTTGTAAAAAAAAACAAAACAAAAAACCCCCCAAAACAACCAAACAACCATATTATAACTGAAATTAAAAAAAAAAAAAAAAAGCCGCAGTTGTGACAGCCAACAGAGGGGATAATTAGTAAATTTTGACTAATAAATTTAGCAGGTCATTGCAACAGACATTACATTTTTTTGTGGGGAGAAGTCACTGTTTATTAGCCTTGAAGCCAGAACTGCTTACCTTTATTAAAAGCAAATCCTAACAAAGTATAAGAAAAAAGTCCTAAGTGTGATTACAATTGTATAGCCTTCTAAAACGCACCATCTTGTCTTACTTAGATGGCCGTAAGTTCATTTATGCCAGAAGAGTCAACTGCAAATTTCCATAGGTGTAATAGTAGTAACATACAGCTTGGGGGAGGGATAGCTGAAAAATACTGGCTGGTTGACCTCTTGTTAAAAAGTCCTTTAAAAAATATTTTGTAGTCAAATAATTACATGTTTTGTTTAAACGTTCTCATCCAACACATAATGAACAGTGAGGGATTCCCCAAAGGGCACCTTTTGTTATTGAAATGTTTATTTATTGAGTGCTTTTGCCAGAAGCCCCCCATGAGAAAAATCTCATTTTATGAGCTCCTGAAGCAGTCGGTTCCCAAAACATCAGGCAGAAATGCAATTTTGACCAAGTAATCTCAAGGTCTTTTGTTTGCTTTGAAATAAACAGAATGCCATTGTGCAAAAAGTTGTGACGATCTACTTTATTTGTTGTGCTTTGTGAGCATTCCTAGTGAAGCCGTGCTCAGGTGGTTCCTTACCTACAAGAATTCAAATGCTACAGCAGATGAAAACAGTATCCCACAGATCGGCATATGAGTGGGTGTTTTTAATTATTCTGTGATTTATTTTCTGGGTAAGNTGTTTTTTCCTCTTTATGTCCCTGAACAGGGAGGAGAAATGGCAGTGCCTGTGGCAGTGCGTGCGTGGGGATCCCCTCGTGTTCCTGGGTTATCCAGGTGGAGTCACTAGAGCGCAGTGCGCTGGTTGCTGACAGGCTTCGCTCCTCGGGAATCCCTGTCTCTCACTGCCCGTGCTGGGTCTCTGAAATGACCCGCTTTTAATCTGTGTGATTTTAATGCTGTCAAGAAGTGCAGGGCTGCAGGGAGTGAGGCAGGGGAGGAAGTGGGGAGTGGCTGAGAAATGGAAGCAAAACATTCCGGTAAGGGAAGGAGGGCAGGTAACTTTTTAGATCTTTGCTAGTAGAGGCAAAGTGTAACTACCCTGTGCTTGAAATTTTGTATTGGTTCCAGATTTTCAGCTGTAATGTACTGTGCAGTGAAGATTTGGGGGAAATATCTAACGTTTTCCTCCCCGTTTTTGTCATGCAATAGCTCTATACTGGAGTGATGTCTGTTTTTATCTAAAGCAGACTGCTAATTGCACTGCAAAGTCTTGAGCAGCCAGAAGGGAATCAGCATTTCAATTCAGCTGGCAATGAAGAAGGGAGGACAGTGGTTTTATTCAGTGTTTGGTATCCTGAAATTCCCAGGTGCCTTTTATGACTGATTGTCCCGGCATCAGTGACAGAATCGGGGAGTAGCCTGGATTTTAATAAAGCAGTTATCTCAAATGAGAAGTACTTTGCAATTGTTGAGTATTATAATCTACAATATTAATATGATGTTGACAAATGTTTTATAATTACCTAACATTATGAAGTGTTTTTTGGCCGTTAGTGACCAGTGTCCTTTAGCAAGAAAATCTTTGTTTTCTTTTTCTTCCCTTCCCCATAGAGTATTTAGAGAATAATGATTGATTAGTGGCAGTTCCTGTTAACTTCAGGATAAAATGTGCACAGTGCATGCTTTGCTAGTAAAAGGTTAAAAGGATGTTTCTTACTCTTACTCTGCTTCCCATTGTGAGCTCAAAGAAAAGTCTTATGGTTAATAATATTTTTCTTCTGCCTGAATTGGAAAAAGTTTAGAGGTATTTCTGTCTAGGATGTATGTGATGCAATTAAGCACACTTCATTAAGTACTCTCCATTCTATGAATGTAAAAGATGAACATATTACTAAAAGGTAATTTAATACTTCATTTCAAGACCTACCACAAAAATATTTTCCAAGCTATTTCTTATATGAAGCAGTTTTCAGATTTCATACTCTCATAAGCCACAGCTATAAAAGGTCAAAACCTGTTACATGTATGGGTCCAGGCAATGTACCTCACCTTTTAAGTGATGGTGTTCTTCACATTATAAATGTAATTCTTTTCCCTGATAATGTGAATAATAAAAACAAAGGAACCTGCATGATACATAATATGTAAATAAGCTTCTATGAAAGAGGGATGTACTTTGTTTTTCTTGAGCCCCTGTGCTACTCTCTTCTGTAAATTTTTATATTAATATTTCTATAGTCTCTTCTTACCAAGAATTTTTTTTCAGAAATATATTTTCCATGTGTAATTTTTCAATTATATCCATTTTTTTATGTTTTTCATAGAAAAGGATTTTTTAGTGTAGGATTAAAGGATATTTTTAAGGATATCAGAATTGAAATTTCTTTATTTGTTTCAACACATGTGCATATAAATTAGATATTTATCAGGATGGATGGAGAACAAATACAATATTGCATATATGAATTTATTTTTCTTTGAAAATGCACAAAGCCCTTTTTTTTGGTGAAACTCTGAGTACTTTGCTCTGCCACTCTACATCTGACTAATCAGTGCCTCCCTCTGTAGAGGTCTTATAGATTTCAATGCCATAAAGGACCATCAGGCTACACCCAGAAAGGTCCCCAGAGAGTCAAATTGTTTACCATCACAAGTGATTCAAAGAGGTTAAAATACAAATACTTTGTGGTATCTTTCTTGTCAAAACCAACTTTTGGATCAGTCACATTCAAAATCTTTTCCCCACACGTGTTCTTGTAGACTATGATCAAGATAAATGTTCTGAGTTTTATTGTCCCTCTGACTAGCAATTGTGACAACAAGCTTGTGCTGATATTAGGTGTATGAAATGTGAAACTCCATATAATCTTCTTTGGATGCTGAATTCCAGTGTTGGTCAGTGCTGTGCTTGAGCGAATAAGAATGTCAGTGCCTCCATTTTGCCATCTTCTTAATAAGAACAGTATTTACAGCAGTGTTCTGAAGTTTAGTTAATGTTGTTGAAATTCTTTCAAACAGGCACAAGATACACAGAAGAAACCACAAGAGGTATAAAAATGTATGCAAATGTAGCTAATGAAGCAAAAGGCAGAGGGCTAAATGGTGTCTTAATAGGTTCTCTTTAAAAACCTATTTTGATAAGGAATATTATGCTCTGTCTCTTGATTATGAATCTGACACTGTTTTAATAATCTCTTTCAGCGTGCTGGGACCAGCTGTGACCTTCAGAGTGCACTCAAATCTCCGAAACGTTTCAACTGCGGATGTTGCCAAAGAAGCAGGTAAGTCCTTGTCCTTCCTTCCCAAAGTGTGACCACCCACATGCCTGTTTAGTGGTCAGTGGTGCTGCAAACAGCACAACACATCCTTGCTCTCCCAGAAGACTGACATTTAAAGAGGGACAGCTGAGAGGTGAGTGGCACATGGAAAATTGAAGCTTTACTTCTCTGAGTCAATTAAAACTGTTTGAGACTTTCTTGTTTGTCAAGAAAATGGATTAAGAAGAGGCTTGTAGTCAAGTTCCAGAGTGGTGAAAAGCTCTTCAGTGTTGTCACAAATTCAAAAAAACAGATTAGTTCTTTGTAAAAGAGGATGTAATAGATTGACTTTCCTGATACTTTTTTTTTTTCAGGGAGCAAAAATGTAATTACATTTTAGCCTTAATTTCTTGTTCAAAAAATGGTATAAATATATCTTTGTTGGTGTGCTGTTTAGATAATTTCAAGGACAAGTTAATCTTGGGAGCAAAGGTTGTATTCCTAGAATTAAGCTGCTTCCTATTGGCTCCTTGTCAGCTTGGTTATTAACTATATTATGGAGCTGTTGACTGCAAGAAATAATTTCTGCAAAGTGACTGAATTGACAACTGATTTGCTTCCAAATTACTCCGTTGATAGGTTTTAAAAATCAGAAGCAAACAAGTTGCAGTATTGCTTGAAAATAGAAACAAAAAATGGTAATTTATATAAACACTGAGAGCCACGAACTGTCCATTAGATTCTCCATTTTGCTTCACCCTGGATGAATTTAGTTATAGAAAGAACCAAGGTAGTTCCCAAACTTTCATTTGCAGAAAGAATCTTAACTGGTAATTAGGGAATAGCAGATAGAATACTGATTTCCTTAAAAAGGTTTAACACGTCAAAAAGCCCTAGGTATGTACATGAAAGTAGGTATTGAATTATGTGACTCCTGAATGTGTGTGATTATCCTGGGAAAAATTAGTATGACTTTTTTGGTAGCACTGCCCTCCCTGTCTTGTAAACTCGTTGAATCTCTCTGAAGAGCCCAACAAATATGATGGTGTTGAGAGTGCCTGCCTGGGTTGCTAAGGGCTTTTGACAAGGTCTTCCAGAAGGTTCTAAGGGCATTAATAGTTCCTTAGAATGTGAACTATGAAACACAAAAATGGTGAATCAGGAATTGGTTAAGAAACAAGAAACAGAGATTAGAAATAAAGTACTAGTTTTCTAAAAGGCTGGAAACAGCAAGAAGTGGAAGGATCTCTGCTGGGACTGTGGTATTCAACATACCTATAAGTGAGTTGGAAAAGAGATTGAGCAGGATGATGAGAAATCCTACTCATATTACTGCATTATTCACAGTATTGAAGGTGAAAGTTGATCTTAGAAAGGTACAAAACTCTGACTAGTCTGGGTGAATGGTCTCAAAAAGCCTGATGAATTTCATTGCAAATTGTTGGTAAAAAATTTAATATGGAATAAAAATAGCTTTACATACAAAGTTGTAGGTGTGAACAGTAATGTAGTTAGTGTAGTAACAGGTAATGAAAGTGACAATTCTGTCTCCATTATCAGTGGAACAAGGAAAGTGTTTTTAAGAATTGTTTGGAAAGGAAAACACAATAATATTGTTTGGTTTTGCATTAATCTGTCCTTTGCCATGTCGTTCTGCTTTTCATACCTCTGAGAGATTGAAAATTCTGGTTAAAATGAAAAGATTCAGAGAATGCACTACTGGTTTAGTAAGGCAGATATCTTTATTTTGGAAAACAAAAGAAAGAAACAAACAAAACCCCAAATAAAAACCAAAAAAAAGATATGAGTAAGGTATGGGAAAGGTCTGTCAATTCCAGAGTGATGCAGTGCACATGGACAGGATTGTGCAACTGCTCGTGCAATGCAAGAAAGATGAACGTGGCAGAAGGCAGGTTCAAAATAAATCAGAATGCAATTTATAACTTCACCAGTTGTGGCTAACGAAGCCTGTATGTGTTCAAAAATTTACATGTGAAAAAGGCGATGGAATAGACATCCAGTGAAATTTAGCAAGTCTGTGGAAACCTTGTCAAGTCCAGGAGTTTCCTGATGTGCCTTGGCCTGTTCCTAACAAGCGACTCAGAAATGTATCAATGTTGTGACTTGTTTCTTTCAGCAAAATGCAAGAGGCAACATTGTTTTGCTTGCTGCTGGGATTAAAGTAGTTGTTTTCAATTTCCTGAAATTAAATGCTGCTGACAAAGGTTCTGGGTACAAAAAAATGCCACCCCAGCAGCAAAGTTGGTGAAGGGACGTCAGTCTTAGGAGGAGAGTCTGAAGGTTGTGTAGCCTGGGGAAAAGGAGGCTCAGCAGGGACCTCATCACTCTAAAAGGGCTTTGTGGCAATGTGGGTTCAGCCTCTTCTTCCAGGCTACCGGTGACAGGACAAGGGGAAATGGCCTCAAGTTGCCTCAAAGGAGGTTCAGGTTGGATAGTAGGAAAAATGGATCTGAAAAGCTGGTTAAGCATTGGTGGCAGAGTCACCATCCCTGGAAGTGTCCAAAGCCCAGTCAACATGGCACTTTGGGGTATGGTTTAGTGGGCATGAGGGTATTTGGTTGAAGTTTGGACTTGATGATCATGTCAGTCTTTTCTAATGAAAATGGTTCTATGATTTTCTACACATTCAACAATTTAAATTAGTATTTTATATTGTCATTTTATCTACTCTTTATATTCTTATCCCAGGTATTTTCTAACTTCTGTTTGCTTAGTATATTAAAATTTTCAGGTTTTGATGGCTGCAGGAAGAGGTTTGTAGGACTCTTACATAAGCTTCTCTTGATATGTCAGCATGGCCATAGTATTTTTATAACTAACCCTCCTGTTGTAAACCTTTTACAGTACAAGTTCAAACAAACATTTTACTTGCAGATATCTAAAATGAAAAATAAATTCACTTAAAAAATCAGCAGCAATATATACTTACATAAGAAGTTTTTTCAGTCTCTAGTTGTAGTTATAATTTTTTAAAGTCAATAGTGTCTTGAAAAAAAAAAATCACTCCAAATACTTAATTTACCAAGGGAAATGAAAGCACAATAAATCAATGCATACTTCCAAGGTAGGCACAGGTAAATGCATTACTCTGTGCTGTACTGCAATTAGGTAACTTGACATCCATCCAGGAGCTCTGAAAGCAGATCTTGTTTACAGAAAATGAATAGACCAAATGCATAGAATTTCACTGTCTGTCACATCCTTAGAAATGAATTTAGAAATTGAGGCAATAAGGTGCCACAATAATTATAAGAATGTAAATTATCCAGATTTGCAATAAAGAGTCTATCTGTGCAGATGTAAAGTACACATAAGTCTCACTGATAGCCACAGGAACAGTTTCTGTGCAGAACTTTGGTCTTATTATTCATGTAGCATATATTTTTGTAACCAAAAGGTAAAAACTTCATATTTTCCTTGCACTATTTAGTTTTAAATATAGGGCACTATATTTAAAGTTTTCTGTCCTCATCTGTGGAGTTTGACAAATGTGCAGGTTAGAGAAAACATGAGACTCTTTAGCAACTATGCAAACACATGAATTAGTTAAAATATTTACTAAATAACAGAGTTATGGGGGTATCATAATAAAAATAGTTTCCTATGTTTTCTTGGAGTTTGAGGTTTGTTTTTCTTAGTGTATTCAGGACCTGGTTTGAGGTGAAACAAACTCTTGAAAATCATTTAGCCACATCCTTGCTGATAAAACTTTCTTTTCCCCGGTAATCCACAGTTCCAATTCTGTGTAAATGTTTTGATTACTTTTTCTTTGCAGTTTCTAGGGCTACATAATTATATGGGGAAGCTGACAACAGAGTAATTTAAAATTGTGAATAGCTTTCTTTCTCACACAAACAATACCTTTATTTGCTGTTTGGCAACAGAGCAGGACAGGCAACATTTTGCCAGGTTCCCACACTTTGATGTTCAAAAGATAGGACACATCTTGCATCCAGTAGCTGTCCCCTGGCCTCTTGCTGTTTAATAAGTCAGGTTCAGTGGTGCAGTGTGTAATTTCATCTCAATGTTTTGTAGAAATAAACTTTCTTGAGACACAGATGACCTGCTCCAGAAGTAATTACACTTGACACATGACATCATTTAGACAAACAAATATGTATTTCTTTTCAGTTTAAGGGTCAGGAGAAATACAGCAGAGAACAATCACCAGTAAGAAAACTCTATATAAAATTGTAATATATTAGGCATAGAAATTAACAATGAAGTTGCTTTATAGGGACTCCAGAATCCCACTATTTATGCAAAGACATGTAGAGTAACAGTGATAATGAGAATAATGGAAACTTTTGAAGTGTCCAAGCAGAGAATTTTGGCATCAGATGCCTATAATGATCATATATATTGCACACAGGAAACAGAGATGTAGAAGTTTTGGGCACAGACAGCACTGTTGCAATGACATAAACACATTTGCTTGTTAGAGAGTTAACAGGGCTTGTGTGCTGGTTCTCATGTCTAAGGCATCTTGTGATGTACCCAAGTATGGAACGTCAGAAATTTTGATTTAGGAGGGTTTTTTTGTATATATGTGTGTGGGTATGTATATCATCAATAAAATGTTTCAATTTTTTTTTTAATTCCCCTAGCTATTAGCTAAGCTACTGGTTTACTTAGGTTTGCTTTGGCTTTTTTGTTTACTCTTCTGTTGCCCTGTGGTGAAACTCACATTTTCACACCATATGTGGTAGGGACCATTGTCCTGACTTAGAGAGTAGGGTGTTGAATCATGCAACCTTCTTGTATAAAAATCATTTCTCTACCAGCTGTTTGATTCTGAAAAAAACCCACATTGCAAAATTAATTCTGCCGAAACACACAAATGCAAAAATACTATATTATTATTCAAATTTTATTCAAATTTTACTGTATATCAAGATAATTTTAATAAAGATACTGCCACAAAGTTATTGGAATAGATGAAAAAACCCCTCCACATATAATATTCCCCAGCAGTTTAAAATTACTGCAAATGATTAAATTTGTAAACTTCAGATTTTGAGATCTAACATCTACAAATTTTGGTCATGTTCCAGCTGAGGTGAAATATCTGCTGCAGCAAATATGTAATAGAACTTTTTGACATTGATTTTGAATGTTTTTGCTAAAATTGGGAGCTCTGAACAACAACACATCATGCTTAGATTTTAGCATTAAATGCTCCTTTCAGGCTGAACAGAGTACTTCAGAACCCCGAAAATTACCCTGAGTAGTGATTTAAGCTGATGGTGCCTTACTGGTTTGGAGTGGTCCAAGATGTCATCGTTCTGATCTTAATTAAGATGCCTAAATGGCTGATGACCCTGGATTCAGCTGGTGTGGAAGGGTATTTATGCCTTATTCTGCCTCTGAGATTAAGTGTCTAAATAAGTGGTTTAATTTCAAAGGCTCTTAGTTCCCATGACACCAAGAAACCGTTTATGACCTTGGATAATTAGCTTGATTGAATCCAGAATTTTCTGATGACCATGAAATTTAGCCTTGTCCGACAGTGAAACAATCCACCTGTATTTAAAAAAAATGATTCCAGGTTCTTCTTCAACTTTAAAATACTGGTGAGGAGCCTTACACAGTCAGTGCAGAAATCCGTTAATCGCTTCCATTTCTTGAGCATATTTGGCAAAATGGCAGTTCCGACACACATCCAGTCTGGGCCTGTTAAAAAGGGCTGAGGCTCTGACATGAGCGCTTTTGGATTTTCTGCTAAACTCAGTGCTACAAGTATGCATTATAAATATATTTCAAATGACTTAACTATAGAAATACAAATGATTGGTTAAAACCATAATGCTTAAATGTATTTTGTAACTGTTTGCAGCAATTATTTTATAAGCCTTCAATAAAATTGAAATATGCATTTCAACTTTTAATGAATAAGTCCAAAATATTGCAAATTACTTTTGACTATTCTCTTATGTTGATTCCATTCATGTAATGCACTCCTTGTTGGCCAGAGAGGGTTATCTTTCCAGTATGCTGCATGATAGAAGTATTAAAAAAGCACATTTATGGAATACCTCTGTAAATCTTGCACGCCTCTGAATTTCATGATCTGAAATTTGACAAAGCAAGGCACAGAGGGAAGATCATTTACTCATCATCAGAGAGTCAACAGGTGAGAATCTGGTTGGCAGTTTAAACTCACTGTTCATTTCTAGGACTCTGCTCTCTGCCAATAGGTATTGACCATAACAGCATTGTTGACTGAAACATGATAACTCAATATTGTTATCCATTATTAGCGAGAAAAGTTTTCTATGAGGTTCTTAGGAGAACAAGAGAGAGAGAATTGTGTTCAGATTTGACTTCATATAGTGTAGGATCTCCCTACAATTAAGCTAAGTGTACTATCTCTATGTAAAGAGTGTATAAAGGCAGAGAAGGGAGACTGGGAGAAGGGACTACGTTATAACAAGGAATGAATCATCAACTGCAAGAGTAAGACTATGCAAAGTTTTATGTAATTATACCTGTATTTAGTTTAAAGCATATTTAGAATAGAAATTACTAACTCATGTCTCAAAAACATCACAGTTTCACAGAGGAATTCAAACAAAACCTGGGAAATAAAATTTAGTGCAGTGAGTTCAGAATACTCTGATTCTCTCTCTGATTATTTCAGCTTGTGATTGAACACCATCTGAGTTTTGATCCTTTTTTTAGACCAGTGTTGGTTAATTCTTAACGATTCTTGCCATTATATATTCCACTTAAATATAATCTGGGAATTTGTTATTCTTTGTACTGCTTCTCTTGCTGACATGATGAAATTTGACAATTATTGTTTGTGTTGATTTGGTAATAGCAACATCCACTTTTTTTTTCATGGTGACCCTCAGCATGGGAGATACAACTTCTGCATCAGGAAACTTCCATTTCTGGACACAAAGTCTTTCTCTTCTCTAAAAAGGTCTTTCTAAATCATTTAAAGGAGCTTTAATTGTCTTGTCGACTTCTGGAATAGCTTTGCAAGTCTTGTGAGAAGTCTCTGCAAGGTGAACTCTATTTCTTCAGTCACCAACTGCCTTAGTTTCCTTTTCCTGCCCCACAGCTGTGTGCAGTGATGGTTGTTGTGAGTCTTCATTGACCAGTCATTGTCAGATCATAATTCATCTCTGATGAAGTGAACAGGATTAAAGTCTTCAGCTGAATTTCTTCCTTCTACCTACATTTTTGTAGATCATGCAATTAGATGTTTGCTCTCTGAGATGTAACAAAGAATGTGTCTGTGAATAATCTGAAGTTCATCTTTGAAGAGAACTGACAGCTTCTGTGTCAGAAACCTTGAACAATGTAGCCAGGAGGCTGTGAGGCTCATCTGCTTTCACTTGCCATGGCCCTGGTTTAAGTAGGATTACAATTCTTTAGTCTATAATATGAAATATAAAGATTTGACAGCTCTTTTTCTGTTGCTGCCTCTCTTAAGTCTTTTGGTGCCAATCCTGATTTCTGCTACTCAAGCCTCCTTAGTTCACATTGTCCTTTTTCACCTCTTGACCCCTCTGTAGTGGATCAATTTCCTTTCACCTATTGTATCATCAAATCTGTCTGAATTATTTTCCTCAAATCCTTCCATTGCTGAATAAAGGATGTCATTATATTTTTAAAGATTATTCAGAATCTGAACTGTCTCTGCAGTACCAAAAAGTCTGATACTATGACTAATGAGTTTTCAAGATGGCATTTCTTTCCCACCTTGTTCTTCTGCTGAAAAATAGAATAAATGATGGCTGCTACCACTCAGCAAATGTGCCTCAGTCTCAAGAATCTTTGGTTATTCTTCAATGACTTCCTTCTAATTATCATATTCATTGCTGTGATTAGTAAGGATGGATTTTGTTAACATACACCGCTCTCTTGTAAGAATAACTGTGAAGTATCTAATTTTAGAAAGAAAAAATATTTTTTTCTTTATAACCACTTTCTATTTTAACAAAAAACTTCTGAACTTCCCTCTGTTGAGATTATTAACTGATGTCTTCTATTCCAGCATAAACCTTTATATCTGGCTGCTTAACTCTTGGGTATTGTAATTAATGATTTTATAGAATTGGGGAGAAAAGCAAGAGTTAAGTACACTATGTAGTTAATATTCTTTAAAGCAAGGATGATTGATGTAATTGCATTCTGATATAAGAGGTTAATAATATAAGAGGATAGTAAGAGGGTTATTAACACCTATTCATGGAAAACATCAGATTGGTATTAAACTAAAATAAAGAGAAGCACACCATTGGTGTAGTATAGATATTAGAATACTTTGGAATACAACACTTGATACCTGAACTATACACTTATGCCAAAGGTTCAGTGGAGGTACCAGAATTGAAGCTTGAATTGAAACACGTGTATTTCTGTTAGGTGTTTTTTCTGTAATCTATAAGCAGGCCTATGGAGGCTGGTAAAAATAAATCCTCTATTAAAGTAATTTATGTCATGGTTTTAGAGGTTAATAGAGATTTTAAAGTTGAATTTTCTAAAGAGCCCTCTGGTAATATAACTAAATGCATTTTAATGGTGAGGATAGAATTCATCTAAACCAGTTGCTGCTGCCTAATGTTGGGCATTTATTCAAAGTCAGTTGTCTAGATTGCCTCTACCTTCGAAGAAAATAGATTGTATGAACAGGCACTTATCAGAGGTGACTGAGGTTTGAGAGAGAAGTCATCACTGATGTCCACAAAATCAGCACTATGAGGTCCCACTGTGGACACGGTATCAAAAAGTCTCTATACTAAAATATTTTAGAACTAATTTTCTCCCTAATATACAGCAAAGCAAAAGTCCTCAACCCAAGACAACTGCCTAATGTCATATTTCACTATATTATTTAGCAAAATTGCTTCTATTTTGCATTTTTATGGTAAGCAACACATTTTCCAGGAAAATTGACATATATATGCAATATGGCATCCACAACAATAATACTTACAATTGCAGAGATCTTTAAACATTATGGCCCTTTATTAAAGTTTTATACATTTTTGTGCAGCTCTCTTAAGAGGCTGTCTCTGTTTATAGCAGATCCTAAGCATATTAAACCAGATTATTTAGGAATGATGCAGTTAGAAGAAATCTGGTAAGGCAAGTGCTTAAAAGGCAACTTTTATGTAAATAATAGTTTGGCTGGTCTAATATATTTTGGTGATTATGTAACTGTTTAGGTAAGCATAAACAACAAAATTAAAGAAACTCTAGGTCAGATAGTGTTGTAACCTCATCTTTACACAGTAAAGAACAGTCAGTACCTTTTTTCCCCCATCTAATAGACAGATTATTATAACTTTTAAAATTGTGGAACAAGATTAACCTAAAGATTTTAAACTGTGCATGTAAATAACCAATAAACAACATGTGAAATGGGGATAAAGTGGAACAGATAATGCTTTATTTTAGCTGGTACAAACAGGAAAATATTCTGTATCTGATGTAACTAAATATCCTATTTTTACTATATAGAATCAGATGATTAACAATCCTATGATTTTAGCTGATGGCTTTCATATCAGATCAGCCAAATAATAAAAATCGTAAGCGAGAGCCACTTCAGGGCTCTGTGAAAAACAGTTTTTATTTAAAGCACAAGAAAAAACCCCACAAAATCAATTCCCTCAAAGTCATCTTAGAATCAGGCTGTCATCCCTTTTAGCTGGAGAAAACTAATACCATGAAAAGGCCTTTCTCCAGGAATGTGGTGTTTTGGGGACACTGTGTAAGGACAGCTGACCTGAACACGGGAGCAATTTATTCCCCTGCTAGAACACGATTTACAGTTTGACGTCGTGGGAGGGACACACAAACAGTGACCTGGGATGAAAGGGCAGGTGGAGGGTTTCTGGCTGAAAAAAAAGCTCAGTTAGGAGGTCCAGGGGATTCACGTATCATCTGTCTTGATAATAGCCACTTGCATGACCTTCTACTGCTTATAACTCATGGAGGGACGTATCTGAGAGGGAAAGTAATGAGCTCCTGACAGTGGGACAGGGAATTATTTGAGAGCTTTGGGAGAGTTTTTGAAGATAAGAGAAGTTAGTTGGCTGATGCTCACAAGGGCTCACTTGTCAGCAGTATTCAGACCTGTGTGTTAACATTGCCTTCGTTTTGAGCAGTCTTTCTCCTCCGGATTGAAGGCTATTTCAGCACTGCTCCTGTTGCCTGATAAATTGTGCACTGCACAATCGTTAGGGAATGTTGTGACCACGTGGCAAGGACTTCACTTTCATGAATTGTTTGTTTTCTGGAGTATCTGTGGTCAAAGCAGGGCTTTTTCTGCCCTGAGTTTTCCTGAACTCCACATATCCATTCTGACATGTAAGATAAGATAGAGTCAGATTTATAGACGTTTGATCTTGTTCTAATTTGGAGATGATGTTTTCCATTGTCTGACAAAAATTGTTTGCAGGATTTAGAGATTAATGACTATTGTAATAATCTGAAAATACTTAATCTTTCTAGCATTATCTAGTCTTCAGGAATACATGTTGAATCCCTTTGTTGTGTTTAAAAATTATTTTCAATAAATATGAACCTTCAGATTAAGAGCAGTTGTCTGACTTTATGTTGGCTGAAGTCAGAAGACATCCTAGATTTAATCTAGCCATAGATTTTCAAGTAGTGTATGTAAATTCTCTGTGCCTCTATTTTCTTAATTGTAAAACTGAAATATGAACAGGAAAAGGCTTTTTATGGAAAAAACCCAAAAGCTGTAACATAAGGATTTTGAAGTTAATTCAGAGCATAAACAGTATGATTGTCTATAGGATAACTGGGATCATTTGTTCCTGTGCTGCTTCTGCTGCTTTTTAATAGTTTTTTTTTGTTTTTTTCCTGGTTGCATCAGTGCAACAAAATCAGGATGACAGCAGTCACAAAATCATTTTGTTGAAAGATCCATCTAGCAGGTTATTTAGCCTGTCCCACAGCACTCTGATGGGATTGGCTGGCAGGAGATCATATAGCTAATATTTGATAATCTGTTAAAAAAAAAATAAAGAGATGAAAAAAAAAAAGTATATGCCAAAATCTAGAGGGAGCCTCTTGGCAAAATTTTATAGACATTTTAGATCAGTAACAAGCAAAGGTAGGTAGCTACACCCCATTACTCCTTCCTAAACAGCCAGGTAATTACTTTTGGCATTTTGACAAGTGTTTGCTGGAGTGAAGGTCAAAGCTGTCAGCAGAGAAGATCTATGCTAATCTGCTCAGCAGGAGAAGACTCAGGTAGCTAATATTTTGTAATTAGAAGTTGTGGAAATCAGTTTTCATTGTAGTTTTGTTCTGAGCACAAGTGAACTAATAATACAGAGTGATTTAATTTATTGTTGTTTACAAAATTAGCTGAATAGGTGCTTAGGAATAAACATCCAGTGTGAAATTGGAGAAATACGGAAAAACTGATATTGTGGTAGAAATTAAATATGTATTTATATACATATAGGTTTGTGTTTTATATACACACATATATATATATGCATTATATGTGTGTATTTGGCTGCACATATACACAGAGATAAACAATGCTAATACTTACTTTGGCAAAATATTAATCATAAAAATAAAACAGAAAAAAGACTTACTGTACTTTATAAGGCTTCAACATTTTGCTGGAAATTTCACATACAAAAATTCAGTGCATGCAAAATACTCCCGTTTTTCTTGTTGGAGTTCTCAGCATCACTTCACCCAGCACTACTCTATGAATGAATTTCTATAATGGATTTTAAACTGCTAAAGTGCTTTTACAAGATATAGAAACAAAAACCTCAAAATAGAGTATTAAAACAATTATGAAAACAATGGAAGTTTTTATAAAATGTGTTATTTGTTTTATAATGTGGGCTGCCTTTTCATGGTGTTGCATTCATGTTTTTATCAGGCTAATCTGAAAATTATTCTTCTCCCTTATCGTGCTGTTGTTTGTGCTCCAACAAAGAAAGTGTGTGCATGTGTATAAATTTATAGAAGACAGAAGGAGATAAACAGGGAGTTTTTCAGAGGAGCTCAAGTTGTTCAGCTCTACTCCTAAACCCCACATAGCACCTCAAGTCTGCAGTGATTTCATATATAATTAAGTGTTCATTCCCTCTGACTTTTTCTTGGACTGAAATGCCTAATGCAGGTACTATGGTGACCATGAGATTCTTCCTGTGCATGGAGAAAGAACACAGAACTTCCAAAAGGAATAGGTTGGGACTGGCTGGAATGTATGTACTGTGGAAGTGCAGGTCAGGATTTGATGGCCTAAGTTTAGACCTGCACCTAATCAGATAAAGTTGTGGTGTTTCAGCAGTTACAGTCAGAGCTGGACCAGAACCTCACAGGGGCAGCAGATAAAAAGGATGATGATTTGGCTGAGTCTTTTTTAAGCGTGATCAGCTCTGCCAGAGGAACTGTTAAACTGTCACCAACAAAGAGCCACAGGGCTGCAGTAATGAGAAAAGTATTCCTCTGATTCTTTCTGACTTCACATGTAGATAAATAGTTTTAAAAAAACACCCCCTCCCCCCCAAAAAAAAAACAACCCTAAACCAACAAATCCCAAAATGTCTAACAGGTAGTAGGTCCATCTGAAACATGGACTTCAATTGAGAAAAAAATGGTTTTTTCCTTCTGGATTTCATGATTGAGCTTTAGTAGGAGACACTTAAGGCTTTTTCAATTGTTATATAATTGCATGGAACCCAGAGCAAAACGGATTTTGAAAAGAAACCAGAAAGTGCTTTCTTTTTTTCCTTCCCATCCTTTTTTTCCTTCTCACTTGTCCTTCTCAGAATGGATTTTGTGTATCATATTGTTCTTTCTGACATTTTTTTGCTTGGCATTTTTCCTCTTAAGGGGAATCACCATGTATTCATTCTCTTCATTCATTTAACAATGAATGCTCCACCCATGTGCAGCAATAAAGCTGTGAAAGTCACATTAGCATTAATGGGAAATGTGCAGCTAAAATCAACCACACTGGGTGTAGTTACTACCCTTGGCTGGAATTATTTCCAGTTAAGAACTGGGAAGTCAGACAGGTTTTTACTTTTTTTTTTTTTTTTAATTATTATTTTATATTAAATTAGGAGTATTTTAACATTAATTTTTGAATGTGTTTCTAATTGAGAAACCCTCCTGCTGTAGAACCTGCTACTTTATGTAGCAACACAGTGTTTTCCAAGTTAGGTGGCTTTTGAAGCTAGCAAGCTGTCTTTCTCTTGGCAGCTCCCAGCACTGTGTTCTGCAAACTTTATAAAAATATGTTAATGATTATTATTTGACAGTAAATTAATGTCTTTTTAGCTTAACAGTGAAGACCCACGTGCCCCTCTCAGATTTTCTGATTTAAATGTTGACGGATCCAAACCTTTGCAAGGGTTTTCTCAGTCCTCTTATGATTCTGCTTTTCTTTTCTAGTCCCCTTTCCTCTCTTGTTCTATCTGTGGCTCTTTTTCCTACTTGCAGAAGAACTCTTATAGAATGACTGAATATCAGCAGAGTGGACATGAAAGAGCTGAAAGCTGGGAGATGTGGGAAGCCTAGAATATCAGGTAGAGGTAGCTGTTTTCAGAAGTGACAGTATGGAGGAGGTTGACTCTCTTCTCTGGTTATTAAACTGGTGATGAGGCAGAGTTTGCATATATATTGCTTTTTTTTTTTCTTTCTACACATTGCTTCTGTTTCTTTAATACTCTTTGCCAGTGTGAATAAGTGCATGTATCTCGCACATTAGACTGGTTTCCTGTTGTGTTGCTTGTAGGTAAAGAGCATCAGAGAACTTAAGAACTCTAATTTGGTATCTACCGTTAAACTGATATCCATGATATACTGATATCTGTTATACTGCAAGCAATCATAAATGTTAGAATTGGCATATATTTATGTGTAGAGGCATATGTATGAAAACAAATTATAACTTGCCTTTAAGAGTTTTAAACAAACTTAGTGGATTATTGCCATACAGTGAAATAAATCTTGGCTTTAGGCAGAAGGCAATAAGTATCTAAGACTCCTCGTTCCAAAAGATGCTACACCTTGGATTTCTTCACTGAGAAAAAGTGTAAATGGAAGCTCTGAAGACCTAGTGGTTGGTAACACAGCAGGCAGTTCACAGGGTGTTGTCCCTCTCCCATGTGTACTTTCAAGTTCTGGTACCCCTGGGAGGAAGTTCAGTTTGGCTTTTCATGTTTAATGCCACCCAGTAGTGGCTGTTGGCTTTTCAGAGAATGCACTGCTGGTGGACACTCTTCCTGCTCCAAGCTCCTCCTCTGTATGAACACATGCAGTTCACACATGATCATTAGACCACTGTTAGTGGTTGGTGTCATAAGAGATAAAATGGAATTTGGGGTGGATTCTTGAAGGAATATGAAAGCTATTGCTGGTCTAGTCCTGTCCTCATCCAGGCAATTAAGTGGGAGAGATTGTCCGTGTTGATATTTATATGTGCTGAAGTTAGATGGTACATTTATACCTTTTATGTTTAAAGATACTCTGCATTCTTTTGACACCTTTATCATGTTACAGAGGTAATTCCCAGAAGTACATATTTTTTAAAAAAGAGGAAACCAGTTGTGTTTGATTTCTGTGCTCTTTGAGCACTGCTGGTGATACAGTATGTGGATAAAGGACCCAGATATGGCCATTCATGTGGAAACCAATCTCAGGGTGCCATCACTTTTTACAGATTTTAAATATACTGTGGCTTTGTTTGTATAGTTCTTGAATCCTTTTTTTCATGTCTGAAACTTCAGTCATAAGAAAATACAGGTGATTCTGTTGTATTTCCACTCTTCACCATTTTAGTCAGAAACTGTTGTACCTGATGGTTACAACACGTTGTGTGTCCAATGCAACTTCTGTTCATGGAGGTCCTAACAGAGTTCTTGAACACAGTCCAAGACGCACAGCCAGGTTCTGCCCTTGTGCCAAGGGAGGTGGAAGTCACAGGTTTCCAGCAGTGACTTTCTTAGAGTTGCTTTATAGAGTCCACTGTTAATCATGATCAATGAAAATGTCTGTGATTTATGGTGAAATAGGTACTTTTAATTCTGAAAGATGTCCAAATTCTTAAAATATTGTCATACAGAATCTCTAACAGTAAATGTGGTGGCACACACAGGTAGATTGTGCCTGCTCAAAATACCTTCCATGCTTTATTTCCAAGGATGTTTAAACTTTATAAAAACTATATATCTGTGGAGCTGACAAATTCTCTTTTCTCTAGGAAGATTTCTGAAGAGTATAAGAACAAAACTTCCCTTCAATATTTTAGATTTATGATGAATCCTGAGTGAGGATTACTGAATTTAGACATGACATTTATTTTGATTGTTAGTGAAATTCATCTGACAGGAATTTTTTTATACAGAAATGAAAGAGTTCCTTTACGCTTTACATGTCAGAAACCAGTCAAACTTTTCATAAGTATGCTTGGTTAGTTCATCTTTTATCCCACCCCTGGCATATTTCTTTTGAAAATGCTACAAGTAAAACCATGACATTCTAATTTCCTTTTTTATTAATATTATTATTTTAGTTTATGAACATTCTTTGCTGCTTTCCAAAATCTGTTCCATTTTTAATTTTTAAGACATAATTTCCCACATTTTAATAGAATATATTTTGTTTTATCTGTAATTAAATCCATAACTTGTTATTCTAAGAAGGTTATTATATATTGTGACTTGACTGCTACAAAAAAATAATGACTTAAAGAGGCTTCTAATATCAATTTAGTGTAAGGATTTAATTTATTATTCATTAATTTTGTATTCATTGTAGCAGCAGTAATCATTATGAAGTCATTGGGTAGGTATGAGAATGTCAGGCACACTGTATTTCCATAGGAATTCAGTTCATTAGTCATCTTTAGCAAAACATAAAATACCATTTGTGCATTATTGCTGTCACTTCTTTCTCTTTATAATTCTATGCCTGTTATTTTACATAAATATCTTCATATGTATAAGCTGGACTGGAATTTAAAAGTTTCTGTACATGCATAAACTCCCTTGTCTGTCCTTATGGCAACATAAATTTTGCTGTTTTAAATTAAGATAGCTTCACTCAACTTATGACAGTGTACAGGCTAATTTCACATTTTATTTTAAAGAAAACACTTTCAAATACTGTCACTTTACATTGGCAAAGTGTGTTGATTTTTTCATTCATCCAGTTCTGCTTTTTCAAAAAAAAAAAATGCTTCCAGTTTAGCAATGCAGAATTCTTTTTATTTGAAACTAATTCATAGGTTCATCAGAACATATGTAATTTCCAATTTTACAGCTGGAACTAATATTTTGTCATAATATATTTTAAAGTGTTCGGAATAGAACTACAGGTTTTTTCCCCCGTAAGTACCTCAGGTGCATAATTGTTAATTGTCTCGTATTTCTGAGACTACATTCTTGGACTGGTAAACGATTCTGTTCATGTTAAAAATGAGTTGACTCGAATGCCTTAGTAAAAAACCAAGTTGTGTTTAGCATCGTGCCAACTAATTACAGTGGCTGCCTTGCAGCTCAGCCTTGAATTGGAGTTGTCCTTCTGAGCACGGACCCAATCAGTCATGGTCAGTATTGTGGCAGCTAACTCAATTCTTTGTAATCAAATTTAAATGTAAGAGTGGATTTCATCTCCTCTAGCTCAGATGTCTGTCTTTTTAGGTACTTTAAGTATAAGCTAGTCAACCTTGGCTCCCGTTACAATCAGTGGAATGTAATAAGTGCTTCCAGAGGGTAATACATTTTATCCCATGAGAGGTGTCTGTCACATCTGTATCTCCTATATCTCATCTATCTCATGCATGTCTATCACACTTATGATTGGTGTCTAAGATAGGTCAAGTACATATCATCCCCTTGAGGATCCTGTTATTCTCCATTAACTACAACAGGAGTCCTGCTGAAATTTTGGACTAAACAAGATCACCCAATGAAAGCAAATCCCTTAAATCTCTTTCAAGCACCTTCAGAGCACATTTCAGAATTAATGTCAGCATAGAAACCTTGTCCTGCGGGAAGGGCAGCATTTTTGGAGCAAAGCATTTCTGTCTTCCTTTGTGCGAAGAACATGGGTTGTGTACCTCGCTAAAACCAGCATGGTCTGGTAGCAGTTTGGGGTTGTACCTCGCTAAAACCAGCATGGTCTGGTAGCAGTTTGGGGTTGTACCTCGCTAAAACCAGCATGGTCTGGTAGCAGTTTGGGGTTGTACCTTGCTAAAACCAGCATGGTGTGGTAGCAGTTTGGGGTTGTACCTTGCTAAAACCAGCATGGTGTGGTAGCAGTTTGGGCACTGCTTGAGCAATACTTTGACTGCCAAAAGACCTTTCAGAACAACGATAGCTTCTCATGGCCATCGGTCATCTCTGCCCACCCCATACTGGTATCATAGGTGGTTGGATCATCTCAAAGGGCATGTGCTGCTAAGTTTAGTCAACAGAATGCTTAAGTGGGGGAAAAGGGCAAAGGATAATATTTTGTTGTGTGTGGCTTTTTAAAGTAATTTTGAAATGGTTTGTTCAGCTTCAGTGCACATTTAGATTAGGCTAAGAGCAAACACAATTCACTAAAAAAAACTAAGTGGTACAATTATTAGACCTCTTCCTTTCAAATTCTAAAAAAACCCCAAACAAAACCTGAGCTATCCTTACAGAAATGATTGCTGCAGTTTCAGTGCTTCTTTAACAGCCATTGGCTTTGACTCCCCTCCAAGCAGACTGCCATTTTTTGCCAAGTGACAGTATGTGATGGGAGTAAACTCACCAGTTTACACATCAGTTCATGGGAACAGCAGGTCTTCTTGAAAGATGTTTTCTGGGAGGTTGCAATTGATTTTTAAATCAATTTATTTGAAAGGCTAGCTTGGTTCTAATATGAACTGTCTCTTATTTTTACCTTTCTCCCCCAACCTGTTTTTCTTCCACCTCTGGTGAAGCACTTTGCTTATTGTGGCCTGGAGCATCTCTGAGTGTTCTTGTAGAAGCCACTGGTTTTATAAAAATATCTAATAGAGATAAATAATTCTGTTTCCTCCACAAACTGCACATGTATAAGCAAATCTCTGTCTAAATTTCTGACAAGAAGAGCAAAACACAGCAGTGAAATTTGTCATCCAAAATGCATACATTCTAAAATTCTCCTCCCAACGTGCTCCTGATTGTTGGCAAACTTCTTCTGATTTTCAAAGATAAATAATCCTTATTTTACCCATTCCTGACAATATTTGTAGCAATAAAGGCAAGGAGATCCTTTTAGGGATTATCCAGACTATAACTTGAGTCTGTTTGTCATCACACCACAACCTTCCCATCATGTTTGTCTGTCCTTTTAGGGGAATCTTTGGTTTGTCTCTCCCCTTTCCTGGATATTGAAGAAAATCTGGGCACAAGGCATGCTGCCAAGGAGAACTGTTCTTACTTCATTGTAAACCTGCTGGGGGAGTGTGTTTAGGTCAGCCTCTGTTAGGGAGACCTTCTGGAGGTCAAATGTAGCCACAGTTTGCACATGGTTGAAAAACCCCAAAACACAACAGCATTAAATTTGGAGGGTGGGGGAAAGTGATGTTCTTCTTGGAAGAACAAGTATTTCAGCATATGTAATTCTGTCAACTGTTAAACTTGGACCATTAGCCTTATCAAGCATCCAATGTATTCTCCTCTTTATTTGTGCCACTTCCTCAATAAATACTATGTTATTAAACAATCTTTTTCATTATTTTAAAAATAATTTGAATCTTAGTTGTGTTGTGCATGAAAATTTCAAGTAATTCCATTTTGGACATATCTTAGCAGCTTTAAATGTCACTTTCTTTAAAAAAATAAGGAAAAAGCCATATTCTACTAAATCACAGATTTTTTTTTGGCACTTTAGTCAAGATGATTTTCAATTTTTCAGTATTTTCTTGTGATTTTTCTCAGCTTTAATAGAAACAATATTAGATGCATTGTTGGTTGAATTGTGACTGAATCATTTCCCTATTACAGACAAATGGAGCCTGAAAGTCACAAGCTGAAAAATTTATACTTTCTCTGAAAAGTACACAGTGTGACTTTTATGGCACTGATAGTTAAACGAAACAAATTGCACAGCTTTATTAACAAGTGAAAGATGTTTTTCTCTAAGTTGGTTTTTTTTGTTTGTCTTTTACATACAGTAAGCTAAATCTTGATTGTAGATAAAGTGAAGTGACATATTTTTTAACCATGTGATAGACCACATAATTTTTCACTGCTGTGAAAAAAAAAAATCCCCCTTAGAAAATTGTTTTTTCCACAGCTTATACGGGTATTCTTTTAGTTTGTGGTGTAGTGTTCTATTTCTCACAATAAACAAAAGCAAAATCTTTTTTCCTTAAGCATCTTTACTGTTATATTCCACCATTTTTGCAATACCTGGTACCAGGTTGCTCTCAAACACCTTGCGTGGGACAAGTTCCCTTATTTTCTCAGAATTTTCCACACAATCACATCTGCTCTAGTTTACAATGTATGTGAATGTATGTGGAGCACTGTTTGGCTAAGATTAGGTGAAGGAAGTCTTTAGATGTAACTCTTTTTGCTATTGTTCTGCATAACTACTTGTACTTAAAGCAACTGCCAACTGAAACACTGATGATTTAAGAATGTCCTCCTGTCTTTGGGCTTGTCTCTTCATTCCATGGGCTTGATCCTCAAGTATCCTCTGGGATGTTTCGTGCAGTACTTGGTTCAGAAAGATACATGCTGAGATGTGGATGTAAATACACACAGAAATAAACATGTAATTATATAAATATATGGATATGTATTTAATACACAAACATTCAGTAAATAAATATTAATATGTAAATATACATATAAATGCCTACATCTGACCCGCATGTGTAAGCATGTGCTGTAGTGGTGGTGGGATTCATTTGCCTGAGGAGGAGCTGGGGCTGCTGGAGATGCTGTAGCTGCCTGAGATACTCACTTGAACTTCACATATGGTGGGTCCACGTGTTTCTGGAGACCAGGTGGCTTTAACCAAAGCATTTCCAAGGGCATTAGCCACTTCAGTGTCTATGTGTTGTTTCAGTTTCCCCTCAATCTGCAGTCAAGAGAGCCGAGAGAGCTGTTCAGCAGGGCAGGGGTTGGTGTCCTTGGCCTCTGTTATCTCCACTGGGAGCTTCTGTGACCCACCCATGTATAGGGAGGCACTCAGGCTTGGTTGTCTTCACTTGAGAGCTGAGCTCCACCCGTAGCTTCCACGGATTTTACTGCCCTGGCACTTTAATGGTCCTCACTCACAGACACCAAAAAAGCTGGCAATGGTTATTAAGTGTAGGTCTTCCTTGACCTTTCTGCAGAAACTGGGTGAGACATTTCAGGTTGCAAGTCAGTCTTAAATGAAGCTTAGGGAATGAAAATAATTATTTTTGTTAAAATAAGAGCTTGTCTATAGCTTTCTATTAATAATTGAAACATCAGTAGTTGCTTGATGTTAAATAGTGATAAATTTTCATAAAGGATTATCCTTAAATTTTAGGAAGTAAAAAGATGTTAAGAATTTTCTGCAAGTGATTTTTTTCCCCCTGTGATTTTCCAGTAACAGGTTTTTTGTACTTTTATTAAGCATCTGTATCTGGTTTCCAGCAAAGATAAAGTAAATGGATGGGCAGTTGATTTGAATTCACTAAAATAACAGTTTTCTCCTGCCTGTAGTATCTGAAAATTTTACCTCACTTATCACTGTTAGTCTTATGTCATCCCTTTGACAGCAGTTAGAACTATAACAATAAATTTCTGTTTTCAATTATTTTAGTATGTTCACAATTCAGATTGCTATTAATATAGACTGGAGATTTTGATGGAGATCAAAACCTTTAAAATGTTAAAAACATTTCTTCACATTTGGGGTAAAAATTAAACTGAATTTAATTCTGTCACTATTAAATCTGGCAAAGAAACATTCTTAATTGCTGATTTTAGATACTGGAAAATGCAGAAATCTGTTCTAAGTTTTCTATGTATTAGATGAAGTAATAGAAACAGTGTGTGGAATCAATAACAACCACAGACGTATAAATTATTTTATAAGACCTGTGCTTTTTGTAATTTCAACAACAAGATGTTGTTCCTTTGTCCTGATATTTTTATTAGCTCACTATTTCAACATCCTAAACTTATTTTGAAATGCCCTTCAATCACATTTCTTATTTCAGACTCTCAGGTGATTTATGAGGTTCTTTCTGTACTACAATACACATAAGAAGGCATTGTGATTGTAATAAGCACATGCAGTTGGGTAGATTATCTCACCCTTAGGAGACAAACCACTGCTCTGCAGAAAATATCTCCATACTATGTATTGTTTCTCCCCTCACTCTTCTGGTTTGTGTGAAATCAGAGGGAGATTATATGGATCAAATTAACCACGTTTTATTTACATGTGAGACATCATTAAAGTCATGGTTAAGGTGCCCTTTTTTTTTCTGCTGTGCTCAGTGGTAGCCTAATCTAATTTCCATTGAAGTCATTGAAAACACTAGACTTCATCTTGACTTTTTTGTTGAATATATCTAGTCATATACAAATACTTTTGTTCTACAACTACCTAATACTTTTTTCTGGCATGTTTATTCCATCTGGCCTGCACTACAAGCCACAATACAAATCTACATAATCAGTCTTCCTGGTTCATTTCCATAGATGAAATCTCAGTCTCCTCTCAGAAATGGGGAGGATGAAGGTAAGAATTCACTGTTTCCCTCTGCCTTAGAGAGTTTGAACGCACATCTTTAATCACAATGCTAGTAAAGTACTGGGAAGAGATTCTCAGCCTTTCCTTCAGGAACTGGTAGGCTTTGCATGGAATAATGGAATGTTCACTAACCTAGAGTACAGGAGAGCAAAGGAAACACTACACTGTAGCCTGAGATGTGGGCACTGCTCAGCACTTTGATGACTCAGCTCCAAGTCCTTCCTTTGTTTTATATTTAATGTGAATTTGTGAACTATTCGCTGAAAAAAAAAAAAGCAACTGAATTCTTCTCTTTGCTGGTTAAGAATAGTAGCTGCAATGTCCACTTGTGAGCCCAGTCCTTTTTTATTGACCACAGTGGTTTTTCCACTTTTGGGGTATTAATTTGAGCTATCTGACAACAACTTGTGTGTACTTTCTTCTGCTGTTTGATAATGTGTGCTAGGATGACTAAGTCTTTGGAGGTCTTGGCTCCCTGCTTCAGAGGGGGTGCAATTTGTTTGTTTTTCAGTTGTAAGGAAGGTCAAAAAGTAATGAATAAATGTCAAGAAAGATCACTTATGAGAAGTGGATGCTTTGCATAATAAACATTAGCACATGTTTAACAAAAAATTTCCTCCAGTAGAAGTCATTCCCATATTAATTTAATCCTGCTGTCTAAGATAATACAATCTCTTTGAAACAGTCTTGATTCTTAGTGCATAGGGACCTTTTCTGGATCAGAGGCCAAATTTCCATTACCTGATGAGCTAATCTGACGTGACAGCCTCATATGCAGATGGGGAATCTCTTGTCAATAGTTTTCTTCAGAGACAAAGAGAAACAAATGTCTATATTCATTCTCTCACTTCATGCATGAGTAACATTACCTTTCTGTCTCCCTTTCACTCTATTCAGGTAGTCATTGAGAATTTAAATATAAGCTTTTGTGTTTCTGAGTTAGCTTATGCATGCAAAGCTGTTTACAGAAGACTGGCATCCTTGTCTGTTTGTTTAAGTACAGTACGTATTTTGACATGTAAATTTACGTGAGGCATATTTAATCAGTCACAATGGTATGCTAATTGGATTCCTGTATGAACTGCATAAAAACAGCATTTGGAAAAAAAAAAAAAAAAGTATGAGGGGAACTTATTACCAGCTGAGACACTTCCTAGTCAGTATTATGCATCATCAAAATGCACAGGGATAAAAGAGAGAGACTTCCAGGACTCTTGTAACCAATAATAATAAAAAACAGAGCTAAAGAAAAAAAAAACTATCTTTTCCTGAGCAGCGTGAAAGTTTGAAAACAGCAACAGAAATCCATGAATTAGAATGCCAAAAATCTCTCAAATGCCTCTGCAGGTTTTGGATGTTGTTCACTGACATAATTTGTGTTCTGATAAGGTTATAGGTTGATCTTGTCTTCAAAAGAGCAGTGACATTTAGACCTCAGCTCTGTCTGCCCTAGGGATTTGCTCAAGCATTTTGAATATAGGTTTTTATAATATATATTTTTATAAGCAACTCTGGCTTTTTCAGGTGCCAGTGGTTCACTTTCAAGCAAAAGCAAGCCAAACCAGTATAAACCAGCTACTATATGTATAAACATACAGTACTTTCCCATTTCTCTTCTCTTTATTTACCACTGATGACTGAATTTCCCTGGTAAAGTTTTAAAGCTGATATAGTCTTTATAATTTTTTTAAATCTATGCTCTGGGATAAGTTTAGCACAGTTGGGTTCCTTGACTGGTTCACTACTCATTTCAGACCTTTACCGAAAATAAAATTAGTTTCTACTATTTTACTTAAATGGAACTGCACAAGAAACAGACAGTTACAAACATAAGTAAGGCCATAAGATCTACAAGTTAAGGGGATTAGCTTGGAAGGAAAAGGAAGCCTTTTCCCTGAATTTAGTTCAGGAAGGGAGTGGGAAAGCTGTGAAAATGGTGCAAAACATTTAAATGGTGAGCTGAAAGCCACCTACTGATATCCTATGAGGAAAATGGACAAATAGGTTGTCTCAGTTTTCCTGCCTCAATAGCTACCTGGATAGACATGAAAATTAGATTTACAAAAAATCCTGGGAAGAGAGCTCTTTCTGAAGAGAAATGGGCAGAAGGAAGAAAACACAGTGATTCTTCTCTGAGAAGTGGGTTACTCATGAAGCCACACATATCATACCTCAGAGTGACTGGAAACCACAGTTTTCCCAGCTTTGAAGTTGCCTCTGAAGAGCAGACTACTGGGAATTTATAGGTAACAAAAGGGGAAGGGGAAATGCGTTTCCTGTCCTTGCTGTAGAAACCTATGCCCTAAGTCTGGGAGCAGAGTTGGACCAGCTCCAGGAGGGACCAGCCTGATACAGCAGCCACTGGCCTGGTGGTTGGGGCTCTCATGGTGGAGCAGGAAAGAATTCAGAAATTTGGTTATTGTTTGTACTATTTTTGCACCTCTTGGTGGTGATGGGGTGTAGCAAGATGTGGACATTCTTGGAGAAAGGAATCTTTTCTCTTTACTATTGGGTACCCCAACTACCTCACATTTGAGTGTACTTCTGGTTCCTCCCATATCCAGTCTTAGGTTCATGTTGCAAGTAATTTATTTATGTAGGATCAGACTTTAATATATATACAGTTGAAGTGAGTGCATATCCAGCCTTTGTATTAATGACCCAGTTATAATTAGAGGTACATTAGGATGAGCTTTTCTTTATATTTCCTTATATAAGACTAAGATGGAAGGATAGAGTTGGTACATCTGTGCTTTTGTCATTCAGAGAACTCCAGTGGTCCAGTATTGTTTATTGTGCTGATCATATATAGTTTTTAATTTTCAAGTTGTTGCCTGAATTTACTCTTATTGAATTTACCAATGCATGTGTTAGGAAAGTAAAAGCCTATTTGAAATGTATAATAGGGATGTTATCAGTTTAATTGGTTAAGATGAATTATTTTAAAAGTTACCTAGTTAAGCTGATGTGGTTTTTACTGTGGATGCTATTATTTTGTTTACAGTATCTCATTTGTTGGGGGTTTTTTTTTTGGCTTAGGATAGGGAACTGAGAGGACAATATGTTTGGTAGTCTCCTCACAGTCTTCCACACATTAAACTCAATTGGTTTGTCACACACACCTTTAATTTAAGCAGGGCTGTTTGTGTGACCTAAGTGAAGCCCCTTTACATCTTCTTTTAAGTGGTAAAAATAGCAGAAGGCCTAAGAGAGAGAAAGTTTTCTGATCTGTAATAAAGTTTCTGAGGAGCTGTGCAATCCTCAGAGGAGAGGGGTTCTGAAGCAGAAACTGTGTAATGTGTGGAGTGATGAAAAACACATCTCTGGTTGCACAGCTACTTAATATCCTCCAGTAATTGGCTTTTATTTCCTATTCTTCACTGTCAGTGAGCACAGTTAGTAAATAGTCACGTTTCTTTACTCACAGTAGTCTGTATGATGCTCCTGAGCTCTGTGGACTCCTAGGTGGCAGCAAACTGTGCATTTCCTCTGCATGCCACAAAACGTGGGGAGGGTTTGCTGCACAATTTAGTATTTTGTGGTGAAGATTCTGGGTCTCCTTCACTGTAGGTGAAGGCAGAACATGTATACATTTGTTTTCCCTTGAAAAACAAGGATCGTTATGTTATGGAAAATTGCACATTGTGTGTGCATGTACAATGTATGGAAAACAGATTTTTATCATTTGGATCTTACCAAGATTTCCACACCATGGTAACAGAATTGCTCAGGCTTCTTTGTATTCAACACCCCTGCTTTGGCTTCTGCATATTTGTTGCCTGACTGCAATCTTATTAAGACCTCTGTGAGTCATGCTATAGTTTTCTGAACTGTAAATAGTATTTTAAATGTTTCCATTGGTGAGTTATGTCTGGATAAATGGCATTGATCATTGGCATGATCAGTGGGCTGGAGAGCCTCTCCTATGAAGACAAGAGTTGTTCACCTGGAGAAGAGAAGGCTTTTGGGGGACCTCATTGCAGCCTTCCAGTACCTTAAGGGGACTAATACAAATGAGGGGAAGTGACTTCTTGTACAGGCAGATAGTGACAGGTCAAGGGGCAGCGGTTTTACCACTGAGAGAGAGCAGGTTTAGATCAGGAAGAGATTCTTTACTGTGCGTGTGGTGAGGCACTGAAACCTGTTGCTCAGAGAAGTTGTGGATGCCCCATTCCTGGAAGTGGTCAAGGCCAAGCTGGATGGGGGCCCTGGGCAACCTGATCTAATGAATGGCATTCCTGCCCATGTCAAGAGTGTTGGAACTTGTGTTGAATCTTTAAGGTCCCTTCCAACACAGGACGTTATATGATTCTATGAGATGTTTGGTGTTCTTATTACTGGAAATCAATTATTATGTTATCCGTAAATCTTTCACTGTAGAGTCAGCAGTGTCCAATGTGATGATTTCCAGTAGCTACACCTCCATGCTAGGTCCTAGAATACACATAGAATGCTTTCAATTGCAGGCTTCCCTAAAAATGCATCACCAGTTCCCCTCCCTGTGCCTATAGGACTTCTACAGCTGGCTTGTGTTCAGACTCCTTGCCACTTGTGTTTGTCCACATGAGAAGTTGGCCTTAGCAGGAAAGCTCTGGGTCACCCTGTCTAGGCTTGTCTGCAGGAGAAATGGGGACAGATGGATTCCCAAGAGTTGTCCTTGATTTAAGTAAAAACCAGAGTGCCTAGCTGTTGACCTCCTCAGAAATACATGGCAAATTTGGAAGGAAAGTTTTGCCTGGAGAAAGGGAATCTCAGGGGAGCTCTTTCCAACCGCCTGAAATGGGGCTGAGACAGGGTGTGGGGTCATGCTTTCTTGCACGTAACAAGCAGTAGAACAAGGGGAAATGGCCTCGAGTTGTGCCTGGGAAGGTTTAGATTGGATATTAGGAAAAAGGTCTTAATGGAAAATGTTGTCAAGCACCAGAATAGGCTGCCCAGGGAAGTGGTGGAGTGACTGTCCCTGGGGCTATTTAAAAGCTGTGTACATGAGTCATGGAGGGACATTGTTTAGTGGTGGGCCGGTAGTGCTGGGTTAGTGGTTGGGCTTTGGTCTTAGAGGTATTTTACAACCTGAATAATTCTATGATTCCAAGATTCTTGTATACAAAATGTGCAAAGGTCAATGTGAGTCTCTTGTTGAATTTTGTGGAGTTTCAGTTTCAAGTTTTTATATGTTAAAGAAAGCTGATAATCAGATCAGGTTAGCACATTATGGAAAACTATGTCAGTTGTGATTGAAATTCCAGTTCTAAATAGGAAAATTAATACACAAAAAGAGAATAAAAATAAAAAATACATAAACAAGTAAAAAAAAAAAGATATATAGAGGGGGAAATACAATAAGAATTACAGTGGATACAGTGACATGCTGAATGAGATTACAGCTGCTGTGTCTTGTCTGGATTAATTGCCACATCTATGTATTTTTACTCCATTAATAACTTTCTGATGGAAGCAGGCACTCAGGGAGCCTGTGAGTTGTTCAGCTTGGTCCTGAGCACTGGTGAAAGACTTGACTGATTATGTTTCTCTCAATGAACTGCTCTGTAGCAGAGACCAGGTTTTACTCAGATTCAACATACCAACAACTGCAAAAAAGATCTACTATTCCTGTGCTTAGTTTCCAAAACAGAAGGCACATTAAGTGGCAAGATATATTGTTAAAAATATACCAAAGAGGCTGTGAAAAATGTTAGAGAAGGGCTGTGAAAAATATTAGATATGTTCAATGGAGATTGTTTAAAGACATTGTGTTAGGAACTCCAGCCAAATTGATGCCATTTTGTAAATGTACTTCAGGAAGACCAAAATCCAGACAATATGGTAGGACAGAATGAAAATGGAAGGTACTTAGAGATACCTCAAGAAATCTCAACTACATTCAAGAGAAAAATAGAAAAGATGGTAATGACAAGTGAAGTCTAAAAATGTAATAAAGTAGGCTAAAAAGATCAGACAAGCAACTTGCAAAAGTTTTAGAAACCAATACTAAATCATTTTCAAACTCAGTGGAGACAGGAAGCCTTTCAGAGTTCTTAGGATCCAAGTTTTTGAAAAACAGCTCTGAGAAAAATACATCATAAGTGAAAAAAAAACCAAAAAACACAAAAATGTGAGTTTGATAAAGCTATGCTCACTATTCAAGTATTTAGCAAGGTTTCTATGGGAAGGTTTTATGGGAAACTCATCTGACAGTGTCTGAAATAGAGAAAATTAAGAATAATATGTCACCATGGTCAGATTATACTTGCTCAAAATCATTCAAACTCTCCAGAATGAAATACCTGAGTCAGTAGTGTCAGGGGAAAGCCTCATTCTAACAGACTGAAAGATGGTAAATATAATACTAGATTGTAGAAAAGGTCACAGAGAAGATTGACAGAAATGGCTAATGACTAAACCTGATATCTGCATTTGATAAATGAGTATAAATTACTCTAAGTACTAAATTATTGGAAATTGTAGGTGCATATGGCACATTAGAAGTGGCTCAACTTTTGAAAAGGTATGTCCTTCCTCCCAACTTCAGGCCTTTGAATTCAGTAACAAGTGTGTGTTGGAGAGATACCATTGATGTGGCTCCTATGGAATTCCAAAAGGCTTTCAGCAGTATCCCTCAACAAGGCAGCTAAGTTGCTCTGGGATAATAGGGAGGTCTTCCCATGGATAAATAGTATAAAGAGCCAGATGAGGGTGAGAATAAATATTCCATTTTCACAATGCAGAGGTGTCGCCAACTGAATTCCACAGAGGTTTGTGCTCTTCAGCAGATTCATAAATGATCTGTAAAAAGGGCAAAATAACTTGCTGAGGAATTTGAGATATTCAAGATATTCAAGACAAGGACTGACTGTGTAACATTGAAGAAGGACATATGAGTGACTGAGCAATAAATTAGCAAATGGAATTCAATTTTTAATAAACGTTGTGTTACTTAGGGGTAAAAAAACCTCTCAGTCCTAGCACTGAATATCCAGTGATGGACAGTGAGCTAAGTACTCTGGAATGACATTTCTGATTATAATATATAGTTCTATGAAAGTGCCAGTCCAGTGCTCAATAGCAGCAATGAAAGCAAATTAGAGGTTAGGGGAGCAAAGAAAGGAAAGAAGAAAAAACTTCATTATGTCATTGTTACAAAATCATGCTGTGCCTGAGTTCCAAAATGCTTGAAGCTCTGCTCTCCTCATGTCCAAAAAGTACATTTTTATGGGCAAAGATATAGAGAGGAGTGACATGGAAGATCAAAGGTATGGAACATCTGGTGTGCAGGAAAAGATTAAATAGAATAGAGTCTGTTTAAAGTGATATGACTGATGGAAAGATATAATAGAGGTCTGTAAAATCATGACTGGCAAGGGGTCATTGTGTAGGATTTGAATATTTCTTCTGTCTTTGGAACAGGAACTGAGGACCATCAATTTTGTTATGTTTTATACAGTAAACAATCCTTCTAACATTGCACATACAATGTCCTCGTTGCTGACTGGAACAAAGCTGACAACAAGCAGAATGAAGTGGCTTTGCAAACAAAGCACTATCAAGCAGACAAAGACCTTGCCAAAGTTTGTTTTGAATACTAAAGTTTATATGGATTGAAAGAACCTCATGCACAAATTAGTGTAAAAAACCCCAAAACATTAATTGCTATAACAAAACCCACCACCTTTAGTGCAGAAATGCCCTGACTTATTTTGCAGCACTGTTCTGGAAAATATTTCTACTAGGCCGTGTTTCTGCATAAGCTTCCTTCAGTGTTTAGTCATTTTTGGAGACAAAGTTTTAAGTAAATTAATTGTGCCATCAGTTGTATTATCAGGTGGCAGAATTACTGTATTCTGCCTGCTTTTGGGATTTTTACCACTGTATTTATTGCATTTGAAGCTCTGTATTTAAGGGATGTTTGCATTTGCAGCTTGATATCATAATAGCAGTTTGGCCTAATTAGTACATACTTAAGTGCACCTAGAAGAATATTGCTGTCTTGAATGCTATTGGTCCAGATTTATTTCTGCTTGAATTTATCTGAAATCAATGAAGTGACAATGGTAATAAAGTCTGCTTTAGGACAATCTTTTCTTCCACTGGTTTCAAAGACTAAGATGTTAGAGAGATGTGAATGTCAGAGCTACTTCAAACAGAGTAGCCACAAGGCAGCTACACATTTCCAAACCATCTGACAGGCACATGCTTCAGAGAGAGAGTTTGTGCAGAGAACACATCAGAGCAGAAACACCAGCGAGGAAGGGAGGGGAAGGGATTTGGGAGCCTTTCAGTTTATGCCGGCAGATGGGGCAGAACATTTGTCTTAGGAGACTCAATACAAAAATAGACATTAAAATTATGCTGCTTTTCCTACTTAAGACAAATCATATGTTACTTTTTTTAATTCCCCCTCACCCCACCTTGGGTGTGAAAATTTCATTAACTCTTCTTCAAAAGGATAGTAAGGCTTCCTGAGTGCAACAGCCCCAGCCTCTAAGTCAAAACTTTGGTTTAATTCAAGTATTAACCATGGGATTTACAGTGGAGAGAGATGTCAACTGAAAGCAACCGGATACTAGTCAAAGGGACTAATAAGGAGCCCCAGGGTGTAGCTGGGATTCTGTGACTCCGCAGCTGTGAATATTAATTGCTACAATTTTGTTTAAAAATAATAATAATTAGATGTATTTTTGAGCTGTAGATTATAGTTTGCAAGAAAAAACACAATACAGTCTGTTGTAACAGTGTCAAAATTCTTGTTGGATGCATGTAGCTACCTACAAATGAGAGAGTATGGATGAAAAAGCATTTTTTCTAATCTCTTTCCTAATTCAAAAAGTATAGAAAGAACACTGGAGGGTCTCTTAACTGGAAACTGAAGGGTTGTCCTCAGGGGTTGTGGAATACTCACTTCTGGACTTTGCTCTGTGGTTCGAATGGTGGACAAAGAGATCACATCTCTCCCTGACACTGAAATTCACAAATGAAAAGAATGAAATCATTTGGCACTGACAGGAGGGTGCAGAACACAGGGCAGTGGAACGGTTACCTGAAAGCTGCTGAAGAAAAGCCACAGGTGCTTCAAGGTAATGTGAAGTTATGTGCTATTTTAACTTACTGAAAGAAATCACAAACACACAGAAAACCTTCCATAAAATCTGGAGTGCCAGAGCTCATGTCTTGGGGCCTCCCACAATGAAAACTGACTACCTCTTTGGACTCTAGAAATGTGTGACTTGTGTTTGCATAAATCAGTGTAGTAACTGTAATTATTAATAATATTTAGTATTCAGGCTTGGAGTGTACATGGATGTAAGAGAGAGTTTAATTAAGTATGATAAATATTAATTTTGGGGAGAGAAGATAACAGTTATCATTCTTGTATAGCAAATACTTTAAATCTTAGTTTACTTTCTGTTTTTAAATGTAGAACATGTGGGGCTTATTGACTTTCAGCTATCTGTTTTATTTATTCTTACCTTGAGTGAAATACAAACAAAATACCCACTTTAGCTGTTTGAGGCACACAGTGGTGGAAAACATTGCTCTGAGAGAGACAGCAGGAACAAGGCATCCCATCCCCCCACATCCATACAAGTAACAGCAGCTCCTCAGTGCTCACTAATGCAGAGGACCAGGACCAGGCTCTCTTAGAATGGGAGAAATTCTTACTCTGAGAAGGGGCAAAACAGTTCTTTCAGGTTTCCTTCTTGAGGCTCACCACAAGCAGAATTTCTTGTCTAACCTGGCTTTCACGTTTTATTTCTCTGTTGGTTGATTTTGCTTGTTGGTTCCTGTCCAGACGTGGCTTTTGGGAAGGTGTTGATGACCCCAGAGTTCAGGCCAGCTGGTTCATGTGGCTAAATTAGAAGCATAATCACCTCATGCAGATCTCAGTCTATGGGAAGATTCCCCAGAGGACAATTCAGAGCATCTCAGTTAAAATGCTCCTCTGACTCACCCTGTGTAGGAGGTTCTTTCTTTTCTTCCATTCTCTTATTGAGGTCTTTGGAAATTGAACCTCCTCATATAGGACCACAAGTTAGATTAATGAGTTAATGTAATTAATCAATTAATGAGCTGTCCATTAGTGAAATGCAGGATAATGACACATGAGGCAGCAGTTACTTTTTTCTTTTTGAACCTGATTTTTGCTAATAGACACTCAAAACTGTTAGCATCTGTTGACTGATTTTATACAAGAAAATTTGAGATCTTCATATTATTTGCATCAGATATATTCACATCCCTGCAGCTATTGGAGCAGTTAGAGCAGGTAACCTCAGAGTGCTGCTTCTGGCTCATACAGGGGGGTTACAGGAGTACCTCAAGCAGAGGACAGCACAGAATTTTGAGCTGTTCCTCCCTGGACTTCACCTCTTCTGTGGTATTTCATTCCTAAGTCTTTGTAAAAGCAATCAATGAATAGGTTTGTCAAACTTTCTTTCCCCCCCCCTTCCTTTTCAACATAAAGCCACTCTGACCGCATTAATGCAGTATTTTCTGAGTGCTAAAACTGGAAGGCTGCACATTCCCAGTGGAAATGTGTTGTGGCTGGGAACCTGACGTTCACTCCTTTCATTTAGTTTTAAATTAGAGGCAATGTGAACCAGTTTATGTAAAAACGTTTTAATTAGCAAGACCCAGATGCAACATCAGAAGTTCTTGTGGAATTTAAAAAAATATACCTAGGATTTAGTCCTCTAAATAGTAGGTGGGTTAGAGCTATCTGAATGCCTCTAGTGTAATGCAGGCTGGGCCTGTGGATGCTGCCTTGCTGCCTGGGTTTTTTACAGTAAGTAATGCTGGGCCATGATAAAAGGATGCCAGCGTTTCAATTTGAAACCATGGCAACTGGAAGTGGTGATTTGCATGTTTGCATGACAATGTGCTCGTGTTATCTGTGGAGATAGAGCACATAATATACCTAGTGGAAAAGCTGCACCTAAACTTCAAGTGATACGGGGGAAGGGAAGCATTGATCACCTCTGTTGCCTCAGGAAACATGGATAAGAAATTAAGTCCTTTTTTTTCCCCCCTTGGAAGGTCAAGAAACCTATAGATGTGTGTGAGTTCTCCTTTTGATTCAATATAGTCAAGTGTTGAACTCAAGAACAGGGATATCTTCAAGAAGTGAAAAACTCCTCCACCTCTTGCTTTTCTCTTGATTTGTGTATCCTCACTCCTGGGGAAGGGACCAGCAGAAAATGTTTTCTACTCTTGATGTATATTTCTGCTAAAATGATCAACAGATTAAAAAACAGTTGAGAGAGAAATGGAGCGAAACTCTAGTAATAGAATATGAAACTCAAATGTTTAGATTCAGTAGTTTCAAGAGCCGGTTTGAAACTCTGGCTCCAGCGTTGCTGCCTTTGCCTCCACCGTGTAATGGAAGCTGTAGCAGGTGACTGCTTTGATTAATTTGTCCTAAAGGCTGGCGTGGATTTGGCACAACTGACAGCAGTGTAACCTTCAGCAGATTAAATCAGCCTTCCCAAACAGGACCCAGAAAGTCTCACGGCAGCAGTGGATCTCTCTGCCATGAATTCTAAAGACGAATAGCAAGAGCAGGGTATGATTTTTTTTTTCTCATTAATGGTGGAACAAACAGAAAAAGGTCCCTTGAAAGTTAAAGCTTAGCTACTGCAGAGTGTCCTCATGTATTATGAGTGAGAAACAAAGGAAACTGAGAAACTTCAAAGCTTTCTGTGGCATTCAGGGCTTTCCATCTTCAAAGCACCTCTCTCTTTTGTAGTTCTGCTCTGGGTTTAATTAATACATTTTAAATATTGTTACTGTAAACAGCGTCATCTTTGTTTTCTACCCAGTTCTTTTTCAGAGTAATTTAAATTATTTTATGAAGCTATCTGTCATCTTTATTTAGTGCCTCTTAACCTCTTTTCTTTTACAAATGAGTAGTCACCTCCAGTTGAGATTAAAACAACACTGGTAAGGGGTGTATGTGCATGTGAAGCAGTTCAGAAAAAAAAATGCTTTGCCTGCCTTTCATCTACATTCTCTAAAGTAAAAATAGACATAACTCTCTCAATCCATGTATTATCAATATTTTAAGACGGAAAAGAGAGATTTAGAAGTTATAATGTATCTCCCTTTTTCCATTAGAAAGCTAATCCTAGACAACTAGAGGAGGGGAAAAAAAGGTGTGGAAATTACACATTGCATGCTTGGAGTCTTACTATTTTCTTCATGCTGTCATTAATTTTTTTACATGTATTTTGGGGATTTGAGCAAGGGAGAGAAAGATAAGAGAGGTAGACTAGAGGAAGTATAACATTTTGCATCCTATTAAGCTATTTTTGTTAATGGAGACTTAAGAAGGTTTATTTATTAAAAACATATTTTTTTTTCCTCCTGCAATATAGAAGGGAAAAGAAAGAACATAATATTGATGGAATGTTATTTTGCCAATTAGTTAAAATACTGCCTTGTAGTTAAGATTGCATAACTGTGAGGGTCCAGCGATTGTTTTGTAGAATTATAACAATTTTAGTATTTTTTGCTCTGCTTCATGCCTAAAAATGAGAAGGAGAGAAAATAGCTAGCAAGGTAACTTGAGGAACAACATAATAACATTTTTCAACTCTGGTAAATGATCTGAATGTGATTGTGTTTTCATGACTGTGAGTTGCCTGTCTTATTCCTGCCCCCAGTCACACAATTGCTACTGTGCCACACTCGAGGCAGAGAAGAGGCGTTTTTAATGCCTGTGTATGATTTCAATCTCTCATCCTTCCAAAACAGAATCCTTCCTGCCCTCCAGAATGCAAAAGAACTTGAGTCAGAGGGCACTGAAGCTAATGAAAGCTTTCCTTTTGACATCCCTGGCCCCCAGTTCAGGCTTGAAACACACAATGATTGCTTCTACCTTTAATTTCTCTTTAAGTCCTCTTTTCATATCAGGACTCATCCCTTCCCTCTCCTATCTGAATATCCACCATTATGGCCATTAAGCACATAAATGGCAGAGTCCCCAGGGCCTGGAAAGGAGCAGAATCAAATTTTCAGTGCAGTCCCATTGGAGATACAGGCTCCCTGCTGTCTTCCCATGGCAATAATTTATGAATATTTGTAAAGTTGTGCAAAGAAGCAAACACTTTTGCATCCTGACTTTCTGTGTTTGAATGTGTAGAGTGATTTTTAGCAAAGAAGGGGAGAGACACATACCAAAAATGTGATGTGTGAATATAGAAAAATCAATCGTTGTTTACCAGACTTGTGTCAGACAAGCTCTTATTAGTGCTACCTGCTCTGAGAGTTTTTAGAGGAGTTATAAATGGATAATGCAAACTCAACACATGTTTCTGTTACCAATGGAAAATAAAATAACGCATGTATTGTAAGCTGGGCTTGCTTTGTCGATGCCATTTATTCACAATTTGTTTATTCTGTCTTCTTAGTTACACAGCAGCTGGTTTGTATTCATCTCTTGCCTCTTACTGCAAGTTTCATGCAGGCCTTACTCAAACCTTCCATTTTAATTCTTCTTCTTGAAGGTTCTTTTTCTTTCTTTCTTTGTGCATTCAAGATGGATTCTTTATTTTCCTTTTCCTGTCTCTTATCATAAAACTTCTTTACTGCAAATCTTTTCACTTCATTTCTATTTTTGTCTAATTTTATGGTTCCCCAACTCCCTCTATTTGCTGATATTTTCTGATCCTTCCTTTTTCATAATCCGTTTTTCCTTATCTTTCTTTATCTTGCCTGTCTCTTTCTGACCCCTATCCTCACTCTCCTTGGATCTTGTTCTTGTTGTTTTTGCTGTCTGACTGTCATTCAAAGTACTGCAGTAACATAACAAGACGATCTCTTGAGACTCCATGAAAAATCCTGTGAAAGCAGCTGTTCTTGTGATGTTTTCAGCAGGAAAAGTGCACAGAAAAGACTGGCAGGACTTGGGCCCCAAAATATGATGGTGCTGAACTGTCCCTTGTAGTTGTTTCTTCAAGGTCTGAGGATGGGAAGGGATGTTCTTCCAGTCCTGACTTGTCCATCTCCTTAACTCTTATTTAAAGCATTATGTTCAGGACTTTGCTGTGCTGAGAAATAGTCTCCCAAAGATCTTGTCTGGGATGATTTGTGTGTGGCAGAGGGTGGGGGGGTTTGGTCAGAATCTTTTTAGACAAAATGGGATTTAACTCATATTTAAATTATAAAATATAGCTTATTTTAAATGCCATTTTGAAATTTTTCTTGATGTCAATTCATTAATTTAGCTAGGGCCTTCTAGAGATTTCTAAATTAAACAGTGGATAATAGAAAAGAAGCCACTATAGCAACAGATTTTGTATGCAATCCCACAGCTTAATGTATGCTTTCTGTCTATTTGTGCACTCCTATGTGAGGTTATAAATACAACCATATAATATATTCTAAAGCTAGAATCCTAACTTTAAAGATGCAGCTTCAAACATGCCCAGAATGAGATCATGTTTCTAAGGTATCATCCACATTATAAAGTGCAATGGCTAGTATTAATTATAACTGGAAACTTTTTAAAATTAAATTTGTCTTATCCTTATGCCACATATAATTGGGATTCTGTACTCAGTAAAAAAGAATAATAACTGCTATTGTTATCATATTTACAAGTAAATTATTGTCACTGAAAAAAACACCTACCATTACATACATCTTTGATGGAATTAGTGTGGGTTTTTGGGGGATTTTTTAATATTCTACAAAATATATATACTCTTTACTTTTTAATATGAATGTATACTATACAGGTGGTGATGTGACAAGTGTAGTTTGGTTATTTTTCCTTAGAAGAGGAACTTGTTAGCCAATTTTTAAAGTTGACTAAATACTTACCGAATATTTTGGTAGAAAAATACAACAGGAAGCATTTAATTTGTTTGTTTGAAAATGGCTCATTTTTTTAGATTTCAGCTCTCGGAGGTCACTATGTAAGAGTTGTCTGCTTGTGTGTGTTTGAAAGTTGATGTTTCTGCACTGCTAAGTCAAATAAGTAAGTGTTTCTGTGTGAATGTATTTATTTGTCAGCTTGTTATGAGAGATTGGGAGTGTTTCCGTTTGGTCTGCAAGTGCTTATTTACACAATAGTCCTTTTCATACTAATATTGTTAATTAAGGATGTTTCTGTGCACACAGCTGGTAGGTCAGAATGAACAGATGAATATAAGGATAATCTTTAGCATTTATCAGTCATTTCCGCATGGCCTATCATAGTACACAAGTTTGGTAAGAATTGCAAAATATAAAACTCTAAACAGAAAGCACCATTAAAAATATTTTTCAGTGGCATATGAGGGACTTGGCTTTTTTCTGCTGTTCACTTATGCATGTGTAAACTTACTCATAAAATGCTGCAGAAATTATTGGGATTTAATTTTCAAGTACAAGATCTGTCTTCCAGAAATTATGATTTATGGTGATTTGAGTCTACTCTTTTTCTGCCTCAGTTAAAGTGATACTAGGAAAGTATGGAAGTAAAAATAAAACATTGGGACTTTAATCCAAGCTACTAATGTAAATGTTATGATCTCTTGTGACCTTTCTGTTCTTTTCTACCTTTTTTAGTGGAATGCATGTTCCTTGCATTCTTCTTTTGCCTTTATCTTCCTTACTCAATGCATATTAGTATGATTCAATATTAGATAAATTCCCAATTAGCTGTCTTAAGTAAACCATTGGACATTCATTGGTATTAGGATCAGTGGAATTCCCATGATAGATTTTTCCAGTGTAACTCTCTGGGAACCAAGCAGGTAATATGGTATTTTTCTTTGTTTCTCACAACATGGTACTATTTCCAGGTATATTTTTCAAGTTGAAAAGATAGATCATCACTAAAAGCCATTTTCATAGTAGCTACAAGAAGAAATAAGCCATATTGTCTGTATCTCTTTGGTTCAGAGGTAATTTGATGTACCTGTATTGAACGCAGTGATACCGATTCTATAATTTTATCTAAATAGTCACTAACTTCAGATGAAACTATGAAAGCTAAATAATGCATACACATCAGAAAGCACACTGTGCCCTTTCCATCTTCCCCAGCTCTCCAGTTTCTATCTAAATCAATATCTGTGTACTGCTGTGATGGCTCACAGCACGACGTGCATTTGGCATACTGAAACTGTTACAGGCTTTAAAGCAACACAGGATCTTTTGGAAAGGCACTTTTTGCCTCAAAATGCTACTGCCAATGAAGCCCCATACAAATGGTCAATAACAACCAATTGCCTCTGTTACAGAAGTCACTGAAATGGAAAAGTAACCCATACAACACAAAATAAACTGAAAGGAAATTTTATTCTGGATGAGTGGGAGATTTTCTGTTTCACTAATCTAGGAAGCTTAACTTTGGTAATGTATCCTTCTCTCTTTATTTACATTCCTTTCTGGTCTTTACTTCTGTTATTAGACGAAGGTTTTTTCAAAGCATACTGCATCTCTTCTAGAAATAAGTGGATTTGATCTGCTGAATTATTTTTGTCTTAGGCTTTTTTATTGTTATTGGGTTTGGGTTTGGTTTTTTTGTTTTTGTTTGTTTGTTGGTTTGGCCTTTTTGGTTGTTGTTGGGGGTTTTTTTTGTTTGTTTGTGGTTTTTTCCCCTCTTTTTTTGGCAATATATTGAAGAAGTATCCATATCTACAGCAAAAATTTAATTTTCAGTAATCATTAAAGTTACAGTTCTATTCCTTTACTTAACTGAACTCCTGTATATATGAGAAAATTTGAATTACTCTATTCAGTACGAGAAATTAAAACAGAGAAATAAAATTTACTGGCTGGTGACATGACTTACAAGATGCTGCAACAGAAATGTCAGCTGTATCTGTAATTCAGGGATTGATGAGGACTTCATAATTGATATGTGGTTATTTTTATTTCAGCCAGGGCTGAAAGTGTACGGGGGACAGAACAAGCCTGAAAATGTGCCCTCTAGCAAGATATAATAGTTGTATCACTAGGAAAAGAAGTGTTTCCTGGGTAGAAGCTTTGTAAAAGGTGAAATAGGTCTGTTTATTCCTTTTTAAGACTTCCTGATGTGTCTGAACAGGTAGCTATTAAATCTGAGAGTATTTCTCAAAGAATCACTGCTCTGTTATGAGTGGTGAGACATTGGAACAGGTTGCCCTGAGAAGTTGTGGCTGCCCCATCCCTGGAAGTGTTCAAGGCCAGGTTGGATGGCATTTGAGCAACTTGGTCTAGTGGATGGTGTCTCAGCAGGAAGGTTGGAATGAGATGGTCTTTAAAGTCTATGCCAACCCAAACCATCCTATGATTCTGTGATTGTGTATTTCTCTACTTTTAGATGACGTGGGTTTTTTCTATGCAACCTCATGTTCCAGCTACAAACTTGTGAATTAGAAAAGTTTCTTATGTCTGATCCATATTTTGAATAACTTGTCCTGGCTATTCAAGAAGTATCCTGTTCTATGTCTCAAAGAGAGCAAGCTTCATCTGTCAACCTTGGCCTCAGCTGATGTGCAGTGACAGTGCTCTGGGAACATACAATTTTCTTCTGCTCTAATTTCCCTGAGGAGGGCTGTGATCCCCAATCCCACCCAGGCTGGGATACAGTGGAACATGTGGGAGGTGGTAACACTTTTGTCAGTGTGCTTTCCTTCCCAAAATCTGCAAAGGCCTAGGAAACATCAAGCTTCAGCCAATTTGTGCTTACACTAGGGTAGTGGAACTGCAGGTTAGTCTTTATTATAGTCTTGAAGAGAAAATTGAGGTCTGTGAGTCCAAGGGTGGAAATGTCGCTTCAAACTTACTTCTTGTAATTGGTGCTCACAAAGTGAAGGTACTTTCCTGTCATACACAAAGGTCAATCAATACATGAAATGTACCATACATCTCTGTTGTTTTTACTTTCAAAACCTCATGACCATTGTTGGAAAATACTTTTGCAACTCTTGAGCAACCACTCTAGCAATCATGACTGTACACTGTGCAGTTATTTGAGAAGGCATCTTTAAAAAGAATGTGAAAAAGGAAAGAAAACGGTCAAAGGGAATTGTTTGACCTTTTGGTTTTCTTCTTAGTTTCCACGTGTGTTCTCAGTCTGCTATTTAAACATTATGCATTTCCATTCTTCCATTCCATTGGCATTACTAATTTTCAGTGCTAGCTTGGGAAAGACTAAAATGAAAAAAGTATTGTTTGTTTGAATCTGCACAAAGAATTCCCTGTTTATACATCACACATTTCACTAAGTCCACAAGGTGTTATGTGATGTTACATAAAATATGTGCAGGTTTAATAGCTACAATTATATTTAACTAATGTGTTTTAACTGAATTTATAGTAAATTAAAAGTATCTATGGCTTCTAAAATTATGTCAAAGCTTTTAAATACAAATGTAAGCCGTCAGTATTAACACCTGAACAAATACATTTCCAACTTAATTCCTGAGTTTGTCTGTGGTCCCTGTTGTAAAACCTGGTTTATTTTGCCTTTGTTATCTCACCTGGTGGTTTCAGCCCAGTGAAGTTGTATGTCCCCAGTGAGTCCACACAACCAAATCACCAGCATTGTCACATGTACTGGCAGATCCCTGCAGTGACCCTTGGTGTGTCCTCTCCTGCTCAGGTAGTTGTTTTGCTCCTAAATCTCCCTGTTCACAGGGCTGTCTGGGCTGCTAGCCCTCTCCCCTCCACCACTCTGTAACTGCAACTCAGCACTGTATCATTTTGGATGCAGTTTTATGTACTTAGGGTGAGAAATTCAGTCACACTGAAAAGTTTCTGCCTTTCAGACTCTTCATAAATGACATGGTCATCATGTATCACGTGCATTTGACTTGGTAATCCTACTCTTTGGGGTAATGAAAAGCATAATAGCAAAACAGGTCTATGAACACAGATTAATGGATGCTCTTGCAGCCCCTCTTTACTTTTAATCCACAAGGGGGTTGGGGTTTTTGTTTTGTTTTCATTTTTGTTGGGTTTTTGGTTGTTTTCTTGTTTTGGTTTTGGGGGGGGTGTGGATTGTTTGTTTTGGTTCCCCCTCTCCACTCATTTCTGAGAGAAATATAGTGATTTTATCCACTGGGGGTGAAGGATGCAAACTCTACTTGTGGAAAAGTTGTGAGAATAAACCAGGGCTTTATTTTCCTCTATTTCCCTACGTTGGTGTAGAGTTTGGAAATCTAAGGAATACTTTACAGCTTTATATTGCAAATTGTACTATTCAGACTAATCTTGGACTTTGATTTTACTCTCTATGGAGGTGTCAATGACCTGCAGAGAAAGAACTGTTCTTTTTTACATTAGGATTGTGAAAACTTTTAAGAGAAACATGTCGCAAACACATAATCTGACCCAATAAAATGGGTCAGATTAAAAATCTGAACATTTCCCAATTTTTAAAAAAAATGTTTTTTCAAGGTATAGTCTTCAGCTTTTCTGTACAATTTGACATCCAGTAGTTTTTTTTTTGAAGGAGTTGTGTAATTTATCAAATTAATTACTCTGGCACTTATTAAACAAAATATCATAGTTCAGAAAATGTAAACTTGACTTCCAGTAAATCAGAATTTGAGAGAAGCAGATGCAGCAGGGCAAGGAGGTTCATCTTGGTCCAGCAGTGTGTGTGGGTATTTTACTTACCAGGTTTATCGAGATTATATTGTAACCTTGAGAGACTACAACCCCTAGAGCCACCAAAGCACCTGGACTTTGTGTCAGGAGTAGTTCTGGCAGCTCTGTGTAGAGGTCTAATGGAAGTGTCTCAGTTAGCAGAAGGACAGGTAGGGTGGCTGCTGCTGCTGTGGCTCCATGTCTGGGATGCTTGCATATCAAATGCTTCCTGGGAAAATGACAGTGAGTGTTCTTTCCATGCCATTTCTATCCAAGTTTCAGTGATTTTATTGGCTGTGGCTTACAGAATGCCACGCTCATATCTTCATTCATCTCCCTTTAGACAGTGGTTATTTTTAGTGCTGCAGTCACCATGGTGCCTGGGAGGGAGGAAGCATTTCTGTATGATACTAACTTGGAGAAGTTCTCTTTTAACATAGTAAAGATTGTCATCTGTGATATCACATATTGGAAGTAGTGACACTGAGAAGAAAATAATAAAAACTAAGACTTCCAGTATACTCAGAGTGTATATACACCTACTTTGTTATGATGGGATAGCAAACTCTGGAGCAAGGTGAAGAACCATCAGATTTCCAGCAATAGAAAAAAATACTGTTATTAGATTTATCTATGTCATAGGTATTTTTCTAGCCACACCTTTCTCAGACTTCTTTAGGAGGATGGGACATTTCTTCCTAAATTGGGTCACTAATGTGAATTATTTCCTAATTTTGAATCTTTTCTAACACCTGTAAAAGCCCTGTTAACTCATATCAAAAATTAGGAGTGCTATATACCCAGGCAGGTGAATAAGCCCAGCATATCCAAGAATAAGCAAGTGTCACAAAACCTTGTCCAGTTACCATTTTAGTGATTTTCATGTTTTAATTCTCACCCACTTGCTCACTTCTTGTCTTTATAATATCAAACAGTCTTCAAGGAAGAGAATATTTGTTGAACACATACATATTCTGAATGTAGTGGCAACTGTTTATTTCTATATAACAACTTTAAATGGCAATAGAGCATTTTCCTCTCTGGGGAAAAAAA